>JAQIUQ010005039.1:0-295000 GCA_030378365.1 Hybognathus amarus | reverse complement strand
TGTGCACAGCTGAAAGTTATGCTACTAAAGCGGTAGCTGTATTGATATTGAAAAGCAACACAACTTAGTGGCACTGTGACAACCACAGTAGGTAGTCGCTACAGGCATAATGACAAGATGATATTAATAAATACCACTTACCATATAAGTTAAATGGACTTTGTCGACGACGATGCCTTGCAGGTTGGTACTACAACTCCTCCGTGGCTAACATGTCTTGCCACCGCTTGCCACTCATCCAGGCCTCGGGACTGCCGAACAGAAGTTGCTATCGACAATTCTTTATCGTATTTTCTTCCTCGGGACACAGCTGAGCGGCAGATATTCGAAGGTTGACCGCCTCCTGTAAGTTACCCGGACTACATTAGGGCGATTAATGGCGAGACAACAATAACGACTGGGGTCTCGCGAAGTTTAACGCCAAAACGGCTATTTTTTTCTAAATAAACTTGCATTCATCTAAACTACTTAAAACAATTTCTAAGGCTGCATCAAAAGGTAGCTTCTGCGTCTGCTGCCATGTTGAATCCATAGATATAAACAAACTGCGGTGTGTGGCATAGATCGATGTCGTCATCGTCTAGCTGCTCCCTCCCCGTTCTGTGATTGGTTCCCTAAATAAGGCGAAAATCTGGCCATGTATATAAATATCCACAAACAAACATATATATATATATATATATATATATATATATATATATATATATATATATATATATATATATGTCATATATATACTATATATATATATATATCATTATGTCATGACATACTGTATATAAATTATCATATATATATATATATATATATATATATATATATATATATATATATATATATATAATTTAAGTTGAAATTACTTTTAAAAATAAAAACTTAAAAAAACTTTAAACTACAACTTTTTGTTCAAGTCTACAGATAAATGTCATGATTGTATATATGTACACATTAATGTATATTTATTAATGCATATATGCATATTAATTATCATTTTCTAGGGCAAGAGAAAATGACCAGCTACACATTTAGATAAAAATCAAATCTGCAATATATAAAATTACTGAATAACAACTTTTCGTATGTATATTTCCTTCTAATAACAAGGAAAGAATAAACACAGAAACAGTGGGAGATGGGAGCGAAGCATTGTGTTTGCCAGGACTGTGGCATTAGTATCATGGCTGGAGAGTGTGACACAGACTCAGCTCTCTTTGATCCAGCACAGAGGCAGATCTCCACTGACCTGAGTGTGCCAAGACTGAGTGTTCAACCTCCCACAACACTGAGGGTGTGCTGAGCATCCTTTATAATTCACACAAACACACCTGTTCACACACACATGCACACACAATACACTCATATTAGGATGCACGCATGTCCACATAGCACAAAAAGTCTGTCACTTACATGACTATCATTCAATCTTTAATTTAAATCTTGTGAAAGCTTCATAAAATATATACAAGAAGTAATAGTTAATTGGCTGACACCTTGTCTACACTGTGTACAAAAGTAGATCAGCTCTCGAAGCTGTCTACATTGGATGCGAACGTTGCGGTGCATTGCGACAGCTGACGGACGCCCCGTTTCTATTTTTGACGCTACACTATTCCTCACACTTTATTGTCTATATGAAATAAAATTATTGTATTTACAAATATCCATATTTTAATCTGAATTGATGGTTATGAATTATATTCTCTATATCTTCTGGAAAAAAGAAAAAGAAAAGGAGCTTAGCCCAAAATGGCTAAACACTAAGTAATTAATTGTCTTATTGGTCTGGAAATTATCAAAATTTAAACAAATGTATATAGGCTATCACTTCAAAAGCAATCATCTCAGAAAAACATGAAAGACAGTTATGTTTTTGGCAGAATATGGGAAGTTGTGTGTGGAGTGATGAATCACAATGAAAAAGGAGTTGCCTGGTGAAGCTCCAGAGCTGTGTCTTCGAAAATCTGGCGAGAAATATAATAATAAATGCATCTTTACCACAGTGAAGTAAGAGTGGCATGCGAGGAGCCTTTTTAGCTGCTGGTATTGGTGAGCTACTGCACTGTGAAAATCATTTGGAGTAAAGGAGAATATTGCAGAATGGCTTGCTTCCCACAAATTTACATTCACATTTATTAATTTAGCAGGTGCTTTTATCCAAAGATAGAAACAGAAGCAATCAATTCAACATAGGGTGACTAGTTTCAGTTAGTACTCTAGCACATATGGCAAGTTTTATATGTTTTTCAATTTATAAATAGACATTAAGTGTTAGTAATAATGGGTCAAGTGTAGACGAAAAGAGACATCTTCAGAAGTTTCTTGAAAATGTCTAAAGATTCAGCAGCTCAGACTGAGATTTGCAGGTCATTCTCCCAGCTTGGAACAGTCTAAGTAAAGGCCAGTGAATGGGATTTATACCTCTTTGAGATGGCACCATGAGGCGTTGTTCGCTTGCAGAAGTAGAGTCTGGTCGGAGGTATAGGGGTGCGGAGCCAGTGGTTGTTCTGTAGGCATTAGGCAAACATCCATGCCTTGAATTTCATGCGAGAGGCAATTGGCAACCAGTGCAATTTTATGAGGAGAGGTGTAACATGCACTCTTTGGCTGGTTTAAGACCACTCTTGCTGCAGCATTCTGGATCAGTTGCAGAGGTTTGACAGAAGGCCTGCCAAGAATAGTCCAGTCTGGATAGAACAAGAGCTTGGACAAGGAGTTGTGTAGCATGTTCTGATAGGAAGGGCCTGATCCTCATAATGTTCCCTGGAGAAAAGAAAAAAAAGTGTAAGTATAGTGGTATACTTGCAGTCATACTAATTATCAGTATAGTAGTGTATCAGTATCAGTAAGTGTGTTAATGATTAGTTTACTTGAAGTGTGCTATTTTGAAACAACTAATTTTGTACTTAGTATATTTTAGTTGTAATTAAATTAACGCATAAGTTTAAGTGTATTTAGTGAACTTTTGTGTACAAAATTGGACCAACTTCAAGTAGCCTATACTTTGGGGCTGTGTAGGGACTAATTACATTGAATTAAATGCAAATGAATTGTTGGGTGGGCTGAGACCACAAGCAGTTCTGTCATCGCAGGGTTGAGTTGCAAATGAAAAGATGATATCAAAAGAGGAATGTTAAGTTCACTTTGAAATAAAATTTTGGTATGTTTCAGCTTACTTTAAGGGCATCCAATATGTAGGTGTCTTTGTTTCCATAGTAGTTTCCTAGTAGTCAGTCATATAGTAGTCCTAGTTGTCTGTGCACCTCAAAAAGCATGCACAGAGAAGTCCAAATTAAACATGATTTAATGCTTGTAAATGTAAGTAGCCTACACATTGATGGTCTAAGACACGAAACGATCAGTTTGTGTGAGAAAACAAACAGTATTTATATATCGTTTTTACCTCTTCTCTTGTAACCACAGTCATGTCCAAGTGATCTGAGGGTGCAGGCACATCGAGTCGGCCAAGCGCAGCAAGTGATCTCTCGCAGCGGTTGCAAAAAATGAAACGTTGTCTGTTGATATATCAAAATCGTCTTCCATTGCGATTTCCTGTATCTAATTATGTTTAGATCTTCACAGTGAAGGGTAACACTTCCGAAATCTCTGTGTAAACAATGAGTGACGTACACGCGCGAGAGATCACTTCAGACGCTTGCACAAACCAAAGAACCCGCACCCTCCAATCACTTTGGACGTGGCTGTGGTTACAAAAGGTAAAAACGAAGTAAATTACTGTTCGTTTTCTCACACAAACCACTTCGTGTATTAGGCTATCAATGTTTACTTACATTTACTTTAATCTCAAAATATTTAGACTTTACTCTCGAAATGCTACATTTTTTTACAGATTTTTTTTTGGACGTTGCGGTTCAGGGCTTCCCTAGTTAAGTCGTATATTTTTACCTTTTTCACATTAATATGTTGTGGGAAAAGGAAATTATACTACCATCTTGGTCAATGCGTGATCAATTATTCCTATTCAACCAAAATTCAAACTTAACATGCAAGTTTTTAACATGCTGAGGTCCAGTGCAGAGAAATGCGAAAAATAAATAAATAAATAAGAATATATCCCTTTTGAATAACTAAACAAATCACAATACCACCATAATTTAACCCAGATAACAATATCTTATGGTATTGCCAGGCCTACTCTACCTCATGACCAATTCGTATGAATTCAACGAATGATTAAAAAGTGGCTAATTCGTACTAATTCGTATGACCTCACTTGTGAAGAATTTGTACAATTTGTCTAAACCCACGTGATGGGTAGGTTTTGGGGCGGGTAAGGGGTAGGTTATTCGTACGAATTCATACAAATTGGCTTCTTCGTAAAATATATAAGTTTTAGCAAAATCGAACTAATTCGTATGAGTGAGGTCTTATGAATTGTTACGAATTAGCCACCTCATAAGATTCATACGAATTCCCATGAGATCAGGCTGGCCAGGCCTGCTTTCACATCAAGTAGACATTAGTTTTTACATTATGTTAGAACAGCAGTGATTATCTAGAAAAAGTGCTTGAGACACAGAGCAGATGACCTGATGTGTGGAATAGGGAAAGAATGGAGCGGCAACAGATAGTGAAAACAACAGAAGAGCAGTGAAAGGAGAGTAGGGGTAAGATAGAAGATTTGGAGAGACAAGGTTGAGCAGTATGAAATAGGAAAAAAACCCACACCTATTCCCTCACTCATGTGGAGCAGCAAACAAACACTTGAACAATACACAGTAAAAGCGCTGCTGTGGGTCCTCAGTAATTACTGCCATCTTAAGGAGCCACTGAGGACACCCATGAGGCCTCTGAGTGAGAGAATAGACCCGACCTTCAGACAAAAAAGGCAGAAAGGAGAGCAGGGTGCTCTCCGATATCCTACCTACAGCTGCCAGCTCCATCTCTATCTCTATGACTCTAAGGTTACCCCCACACACACTCATTGTTGGCAGTTATCAGAGTGCCATTTTAGGCATTGTCTGGGTAATGTAGGCCGGACAGTCCAAAATAATTCTCTAATTTTTCAAATCAGAAGTGCAAATGATGTATATAAATGGCATTAAGTCTATCATTTCAAAGCTATCTCATGACCAATTTGTATAAATGTGGCTAATTCAAACGACCTCACTCGTTCAAATTTGTATGATTTGTCTAAACCCCAGTGATGGGTAGATATAGGGGCGGGGGCAGGGGTAGGGCCCCAGCAAATACAGAACGTTCTCCTAACATTCCCGAATGGTCCCATGAGGTTAATTTTTTGGGAACCAAACAAGAAAGTTATAGGAACGTTCCATGTTGGTTATTTTTAGGTTAAATTTTTATTACGGAAAGTTCTAGGAACGTTCTGGAACCAAAAACTAACATTCCCAAAACCTAAATTTGTTTGCTGGGGCATAGAAATTCATACAAATTGGGCAAATCGATACGAGTCCATACGGAGTGAAAACGTATAAATTTGTACGAATTAGCCACCGTGTAAAATACGTAAGAATTGCTGTGAGATCGAATTGGCCCTTCCTACCTGCCCCAACCTCTGAGATCGGGTTGGCCCTTCCTACCTACCCAAACCTCTGTAATAAAGACATAAACATAAGACAAAAGACATAAACCAAACGAATGTTATAAATATTTCAGTATTGGCTATGACTGGGATAACAGAAAGTCATTACTGATCATTTTCCAGTCCAGTCAACTGCTACAATATGATCAAAAACCGGATCAGTCTCATTAACAAATCATTCAACTGATTCACTAAAAGATTTGACTCGGAAGAAAGAATCATTCATAAATCGGATCATTTGCCTTTCAAGGTTGTGTAAAATTCAAAGTTGAAATTGGCCACACCCTGCAGGAAGTTGAATTGGAATTTTGACCATGATTGATACTCCAAGGAATGCAGAATAATAGCATTTTTGGCTGAATACTAAACAATGCATTCAGTCACTAATTAATATATAAATAATACCATAATTAGACACTTTATATATTCGGTGTAGACCTATGATCAACAAGGGCTTCATGCTGTCACTCCTCACAGGATTTAAATGGAAGGGACAAAGCATTAGCCATGCGCAATACAGACAGGGATTTGAGGGACATACATGAGACCTTTTTCCTCACACTCTATTTTCAGGGCTCATAAACGCACCAGTGACTTCTGACTCATTAACTATAAGCCACAAAGTTTACCAGAGAGGAAGGATTCATACAAGAGATTCGGAGAGAGAAAAAAAATCAATGAAAGAGAAACTTATTGTATCATATGAGATCCATTCCCTGGGTATTCTGGACAATAATGACTTAATATAACCGTGACGCTGTGGCATTTGCTCTATTTTCCCACTGTTTTCTTTGCTTATGATTGAGCAGGCTTGTTTCCGCACGTTGTGACAGGCGCTTAAAACCAAGAAAGCTGACGTCTGTTTGATCAAAATTTATGTGAAATTTCTCAAGGCCACTGGGGGAATCTGTGTTTATGAACTGTAATAAAAAGAGTCATTTTGACAATTCGACCTCTGTGCGGTGGATGTGGAGGGGGGGTGGAGGAACTGGTTTCTGTTTGCCATGCAGTGAATAGAAAGGAGACATATTCTTGTCTTTTACAAGCACTAAAATACAGTACATGAGGGTGGGAGGGCTGTATATTACAGTGTTCTTGAGCAAGGCTTATTGAGCAGTTAAAGTCATTTAAATAAAAGGAGTTTTTTAATCTTACTGTTTTTCCCAATTGCTTTGGCTCAATATTTTTCCCTCAAAACAATCAATTCAGATTTCTGAACGATTCGTTTTTTTGTTTGTTTTGTTTTTTTCACATCAGATTTGAAATTCTTTTTTAGATTTAAGCAAATTGCATGTGTTTTGGCATGTGTGAATTGTCTACAATTTGCAAAATAACTAAATACACATGGCTTGTTGATCAAAACGTGAGTTGATTCAAACTATGACATGGAATGTTTGTTTGTTAAATTGGAAAATAGCTTTTAATTGTAATGAACTATGAATCACAATGTTACTAATCAACCAATTAAAGGGTTACTTCAGGATTTAGCATTAAGCTTTGTATTAGAAGGAAACCTGTAGTATTTTCGAATTACCATGCTTTCTTCCCTCATAAACCCCGAGATGAGAGATTTATGTACAGTATTTTTTGTCTGGAAACAATCCTCCGATGACGCAAAATGACGATGAAGGCTAAAGACTACAGTCAGTATTAAGGGGGTAATCCATCCACTGGAAACTGAAGCTTCACTCGGGAGCTGCCAGTGTAGCTGACTATCACCTGCTGTTAGCATTCCATTGACTCCCATTCATTTTGGCGTCACTTTGACAGCGAATAACTTTACATCTGAGGCGTCCAAAGACTCCATTTGTCCATTATTTATTTCTTAAGAAACAGGACAATGGGCTCCATTACTTTGTACGCTATGGCCCAGTGGAAGAGAATTTACCGTAAAGACAGAACGAGAAGCTCATAGGCAATCTTTTACTGTCTATGAGGCAATCGGGTGGACATGGGCGCATAACGTCAAGGGAGAAGCCCATAGATAGAGAGTTCATAAAAGCAACGGGACAAAATATTTCAACAACAGATTTGTTTTAGATTTCAATTCAGATTTGTCTCGGCACAGCTACTAGAAATTCAGAACGACTGCTCACGTCACATCTACGTCGTCAAGCTCAGTTTGAGCCTGCGCAGTATGCTTGGCTATCAGGAAGTGAGTGCTTCTAAAGGGCTTCAACTTTCTCCACTGAAATCTATGGGGTCGTTGTGTCCATTTCTATTACTGTCTATGGTCAGTCGTATGGGCTGTCCCAGGTTTTCAACCCGCACATAGAGGGTGGGATCTCACTCACAGAATGTACACATTGTGTCAACCATCTATTTTTTTGGAAGCTAAGCCAACAGGCTCTTGTTCTGTGGAGAAAGCTGAGTAGTAGGGGTTACTGTCCTCTTTTTCCAGGACATGTCCGAACGTCGAATGTCCAGGATTCAGCTTTTGCTTTCTGCAGTCGCTATTCGTTGTTTACATTCACACCTTTTGTTTCAATCTAACTGAATTCATTCCGATTGGTGAATCTGAATGTAGTGAAATTACTGAACTTAAATATACAAGCTTGATAAAAATGATAATTTTAGAAGAAAATTTCAAATGGCATTTAGAGGCTTTTGCATCTGAACTCTTCATATGGAGTCTGCCTGGCACAATCACAACCATTTTTGAACATGGAGAAACGGCAGCAGCTCAGCAGTACTGTATAATACATTTGTATTCAGTACATTTATTTTTGTAGAAATGTGCAACATGTAACTGGAAAAATTCACAGTTGCTTGCTGTGGAAGAGCACCAGGAAGATATGTAAGGTGGTGTTAGAGGAAAACATAATAGAGTGTGTAAAAATGAACAAGCAACTGTGAATTGCACTATATGATGTTCATTTTTCTTTTATAATGCTAGCTACAATATTGACTTTTACAAGTAAACTTTTACCTTCTGTTGTAATCTGTATCTAAAAAGCTCAGTGTGATACACAAGAGCATTCAGCTAGACAAAATTGACATTTTTTTATAGTATAGAAAGCAGTCAGTGTCAACAGAAAAGTAGAAAAAAGAAGAAATTTCATCATCATCAGCATCAATCGGCTGTAAACAAAATAGTTTTTTCTCCATTCTGTTTGATAACTAGCAGCTCTTCGCATCTCGTCAGCTGTTGGTGGCATGTCATTGTTGATTAGTTTGTCGATGTATGTATGGTATAATGTGCGCGGCTTTCCTCGGCTTCGTTTGCCATGTCGTTCTTCGGGCGCATATAACACATATTTATTAATTTGGTCATTTGGGTCTCTTCTAAGTGAGTGGCCGATGAAGCGTAGCTGCCTTTGTTGGATTTGAAGGATAAGCTGGTTCTTTTCGATTGCTTCGTATACAGCTGGGTTACTTATTCGAACCATCTTCTTGATGCCGAGCATGATTCTGTAGCATGGTGGCAAAGCTGTTGAGTGAGTTTTGCATTTTCTGGTTGATAAACCAAGAAATTTGTCATTGGCCAATTTCCTGACACAATTAAATATAATTTAGAGAATGTTAAGACAAATGTGCCATTTTACGAAAAATGTGCCAATTGGGAAAAACTGTAAAATACAACACCGTAGTCATGACTACACTGACAAGGAATAAAATTAGTGATGAGAAAAACGACAGTTAAAATGTGTACGATAATTGCAAGAAAAATGCGGTAGGTAAAAAAAAAAAATTTCGAATCAAAATGTTATCCTCCAACCAAAAACAGGTGTCCTAAGGAATAGATATGTCTAATATAAATAAATAAAATAATAATTTAAAATAGACATGAGATAATTAACTATTTTTAAACTTAATGTTGTATAATACATGGAGGAGTGATCAGTAAATGACAGATGACAGTTACTAGATGACAAAGACATTGAATTTTGATAAAGGAAACTCTCAGAGCATCTTCAGACTCTCTGTGATTTGTGCTAGGAAAACACACATTGCTACATAATCTGCCTCAGGTCATGGAAACTGATGCAGAAATGAGAGAGTGATCCAGCAAGCTTTGCTGTGACAACAGTATTCATGTTCACTACTCAACTCAAACCTGAGGTGTCACAAAATCAATGCAGTCTTCTGTAGATCGCTGTTTGCTACTGAACAGGAGTATTGCAGCATTGCGTGTGAGCTGAAGTCCTGAAAAAACAATAAATGATTACATCCGTCAGGCAGAGTATAGAATGGAATGGGTCGTGAATTTAGATAATTATGATAACTATATAATCATTGTCATGCACACAAATGTGAACAAATTCAAGCACATGTTCATAATAATCATATCTATTACACGCTGCTCACTGGTTATGCACTTGTGAACACATATAGCAGGCAGAAAAAGAAACACACACACACACACACTCAGAGGTGTGCACAGGCACACAAATACACAAAGGGAAAGAGGAAGAGAGCTAGATTATTGAAGTAGTATCATGCAGGAATATTAAAGAAGGCTCTTAAGATTTTAATAAGAATAAAATGAAACAGTAACCACCAAGGGGCCAGCAGGGTTAATCCCTTCAATATTACAGGGAGAAAAAAAAACAGTGAGGATGGAGAGGGGAGAAGGGAGGGGGTGGAGAGGCAAGGTGGAGGATACAGGCAAAGCGAGAAAATGCAGTAGCCTGAAAATGCAATAAAAAAGTAATGGTTGCCTTGGAATAAACACAGCGCTAGAACCACAGCATAGGTAAACACACACACACACAAATACGCACACACATTTTAAACATGCATACATGGATGAATGGATGATAGAATGATAGATTAAAAGGTAGAGCAGACAGACAGATAGATTGATAAATAGATAGAATGATAGACTAAAAGGTAGAGCAGACAGTCGATAGATAGATGGATGGATGGTAAACGATGATATTCGAATGTATTAAAACAGTGTGATACCTACACAGTGAACCCAGATGCCTGCTCCTCCAGCTCTTCCTAAAGTCAAGTGAACAAACACACACACACATGCACCGGCAGCAGATGGTATGAGACAGTTGGCAGTGGTAAGTGAGCATGAGTATCTGTTTACTAATAACCCTTTAATTACTTCAGCTGGTGGATGGGATAAAAACGCCAGACTCAAGCAGGAGAACGTCTTCAGGTGACGATAGGGCCTACAACACAGCCTCCAAAGACATTTTATGGAAAGAATTCCCACTATGAGAGTAAAACAAGTAGATACTTAAAAAAAAGACGGTATATCTGAAAGTATGTGAGCACGCAGCCACCGCAAACTTCACATTCAGTAATATAACATGTGGGAAATATACCCCATACAACGGTAAATGTCAGGAGAAATCCATTCATCTCCCGGGATAACTTTAACCCTCTCCATTTTGTTAGTCTGAACCCACCTTTTGGGCAAATATGTTACAAAGATGTGCTCTCTCTCTCTTCGGTTGTGCCAGACTCTTCCCGTCTCTGTTTCAGCTGGAGAACGGAGTGCGTCTCGTTCACCGGCTGCCCTTTAGCATACATTTTAATGATGAGACCTTTTCTTTTAAATAACTCCTCTACAGGAGAAAAATAAATTGCTGTTCAAGAGGAAATATTACACTGGGCATTGTGGGATTGAGAGGGATTGAGCGGAACGGGCCATGTGACCCATACATCACAGCCAACCTGTATAAATTAAGCTATAAATAGCTTTATACAGAGAAACTTTACCTTGGGTCCACTTCCGAATGAGTGTGTGTGCGTGTGCAAGGCCTTGCGCACAGACGGAAGAGTGTTTGTGTGTGTGTAGGAGGGGTAGAAGGGAGAGTGTGTGTTTGTATGTGTGTATGACACAGAAAATCCCCTCGGAGTGCTGGGCAAACAGAAAGCAGGCCGTATAAAGGCTGAAAAGACCTCGCTTGGTTATTGTATATTCCTCGCCTGGATCCCTGTAAAGACCCCCATAGCCTTGCAGTGTCACCAGGGCCACTGTGTCATCACGGACAGCCGGCTTTAGACGGAGCCCTGGCGAAGGCTCCAAAAGGAAATTAAAAGGGGATTATGGCTGCCTTACTCGCTGAAGGGATTCGCTAGGCCTGGGGTTTTATTTAGTTCTCGGTGCTGTGCGCTGCCTGAAGTGTGAGGAGGGACCAGGGTAGGTCTGTTCAAAGCCTTCACACTCCGCTCTGCTTATCTACGAAAACTGATGTAATATTTCAGAATGGTATAGTGTTCGGCCCACGGGAAATGCTTGCATTCCATCTCCACCTGCAAGATTATCGAATCCATCGCACCCAAGAGAAAATAAATCGCTGTTTTAAAAAAAAAAACATATATGTGAATTAGAGCTTATCGAATTTTGATTTCATTGACGAATAAAGACGTAAACACAATGTCAGTCAACTAAAGCTAAAGAATTAAACGGATGCACGTTTTTTTTTTTAATTATGCTTTTGATAAGATGCATAGCCTACTTTAAATGTGCTGTAACTTTGGTTAAAATCAAGTGCAAAATGAAAAAGTATGATATATAAAAGATTTCTATTCTCTATAGACCCCCCACAGTCTGTTCACTGACCATCTGATGCAAATTGGACACAAAATGGTTAGAGGCGGTCAAAATAGGCAGTTCCAATCTAACTGGCTGACCTTCCGGACTTCGGGGAGAAGGACACAGGGTTTTTAGCTTTTTTTTTTTTTATCAATCTGCCAGGAAACAAAGTGAGATTTACAAAGTATACTGATAAATGTGCTTTTGGGGATCAAATAGCACTGGATTTACTGAAATTTGTACATGTAATGGCATTTAACTTAACCAGACAATTGACAGCACCCACTGTCTTCCATAGTATGTTTCCCTACTATGGAGGTCAATGGGTTCAGTCTGGTTACCAACATTCTTTAAAATATCTTCTTATGTGTTCAAACTCATACGGGTTTGGAGCACCATGAGGTTGAGTAAGTAATGACGGGTGAACTCCCTTTAACTATATCAGAAAGCTGAATTTCGAAACTGTCTTGTCTGTTAAATTTTAAATTGTTTTAAATTGTTATCTTAAATACAATTGGCTATAGTCTTAGCAAAGAATTAGTTCTCTCTACTGTCACTGACAGAACGCTTTGTGGGTCTTTGCGCCTATTTGTGTGTGTGTGTGGCAGCATTATCAATTATCCAGTGCGCAGTCTCACTCTAGCTCGGTGTTAAATTAAGTTGTCAGTGCTGTCTTCACAATTTCCCCTTCACAGAGGTAGACGCTGATGGGGCCTGACGGCTGCTTGGTGGTTCTCCTTGCCGGCTGCCGGCCCGCATCGTGCCTGCAATTCATCAGCGCACATCCAGAGCGCAGTCCACGAGCCAATCTCTTGCCAGCCAGCCGGCAGCACGGCCCAACCCAGCCCAGCGTACTGCTGCCTGGGACGGATGGGAAGAGAATGAGCTAGATCACCTTCCAAAAAAACAAATAGCAAAGAGGGATTGGAGTTTGGCTAACTCCGGCAGTGCGTCTAGTCTTTGTGTGCATGCTTGTCAAAGATGCAACCAACTGTTCAAGTATTTGGGGGACCAAATATAAAAGTTGTGATTATTAAGGTCCCAAATGCTATATTTGTGTAACATCTTTTCTATTAAGATGCATTTATCTGGTTGGCACTGACTATTCCAAAATCTTATGCGGTTCAGTGGTTGGTGAAAAGAAGGAAAAGGGTGCTTGAAGGGATATTTATGAATAACTCATGACTTAATTTCTACTGGGAAATAAGCATTGAAGTCACTAAATATCTTTAAAGCTTATTTTAATTTGTTTTAAGACCATTAGACATTGGCGTCTTGAAAGCCTGATTCCTTAGAAAGTACCTTACTACAAAAACACTTCATGCAAATCATTATTAGAGTTGGCATGAAATGAAAATTCATCTATTTTCAAATAGCACATTATTGAACATTGTGAACATTTTCAAAAAACACATTTTTACCTATTTTACTTCCCAGATAACAATTTTAACTTCTGGGAACATTAGTTTTTGGTTCCCAGAATGTTCCCTATTGGTTCCCCAGGAAAGTTTTCTTAACGTAAATAGAACATTCCGTTAAAGCTACACTGTGTGATTTTTACCCCCATCTAGCGGTGAAAAGGTATATGACCATCCAGTGAATATTAGTTTCTGTTCCTCTCAATTCCGATTTCGTCCTACGGTGGCCAATGTAGTCCAAGATTAACATGGCTTCCAGTTCGACCACGTCCATGAGTGTTAACTCGAACGTAAACGCGAAAGCGCGAAGCTTGAATTAACGGGTATGTCCCTCTTTGACTAATGTATATTCAAGATGGAGGGGCAACATGGCGACCGACATTAGAACCCCTTACCCGTATGTATTTTCAATGGCATATTATACACTCACGAGAATACTTTATTACTTGAACTAAGCAAATAATATACATTAAAGGGTTAGTTCACCCAAAAATGAAAATTAAGTCATTAATTACTCACCCCCATGCTGTTCCAACCCGTAAGACCTTCGTTCATCTTCGGAACACAAATGAAGATATTTTTGATTTAATCTGAGAGCTGGATCACTCCTTACATAGGCTGCCTAAGAGACTGGCTCTTGACGGCCCATAAAGTCATTAAAGAAAAGGTTTAAATATTCCATGTGCCTACAGCGGCTCAATTATAAGTTTATCAAGCGACGAGACTACTTTTTGTGCGAAAAAAACATAAATAACGACTTTATTAGACTATTCCATTACTTCCTTAAGGGCGCATGCGCGAGAACTGAGACGAGGACGTTCTTCTTCGACTACTTCTTGTTACTGGCTGCTCACCGCTTAGGAGTACTACCGCCACCTACCGTATAAGATGATGTGCTGATATAGCTGGAAGCGCAAAACTTTCTGTTTACAAGCAGAGGAAGATGCGCACTGTACGCTTTTCAATTACCGTATTTTCCGCACTATGAGGTGCACTTAAAAGCCTTTAATCTTCTCAAAAAACGACAGTGTGCCTTATAATCTGGAGCGCTTATATATATGGATCATCATCTTATACGGTAGGGGGCGGTAATACTTCCTAAGTGGTGAGCAGCCGGTAACAAGAAGTAGTCGAATGAGACTAAGGTTTTAGACACAGCCAATAATCAGCAAAGCCAAATAGAATTACTAGATTTTTATAAAAGTAATAACCCACTTAATGCAATCACAGTGATTTTACTTATGTGGGCACCACACAAGTTTTATTCATTGACAAATACCTTGAATATTGCAGGTGATGTATCCACCCTCATTGGTGCTTGTGCATTTTCATCTGCAGTCTGTGTTTTCCTGGTTATGACAGGAAGGTGAATACAGAGTAAGAAAAATGAGATTTTAGATGTGTATGCATGAGAGAAAGCAAGCAGGACAGACAGAAAGCGGGAAAAAGAAAAATAGAGAAGGGGGTATGAGAGCGCAGTTTGTGGACAGCAAAGCCCATGAGACACATAACTTGGCAGCTTACCTGCTTAAAGGGCACTGGCAGGAAAGCTGGACAGGCATATATGTCACCCTCCCTCTCTTTCTCTTGCTCCAGAAGGCTGAAGGACACAGGAAGAGTCTGGGCACAGTGCAGCCAAGCAAGCAGCCAGACGGCCGGCCCGCAGTAATAATGGAGAACTGTATAACAGCGGGGCACTAAGCTCTCTGTGCTTAAGTATTTATTTGTGATGAATAGTAATGACGGCACACTTACAAAGCACTTGTTTAATATGGAATGGCCTAAGGGCGGGTATCATTCGAGCAAATGAATCTCACTGCGCCTCCCTCAGCCCTTCATAACATGTGCTGGCCCTTTTCACTGTCCCTGCCCCAAAGTTAAATAAAACATTACATGCCATTTTCAGTTATTAACCTACTTAATTGAGAAAAAAGTCATTTATTTCTATTTGGGCTCTGCTGCTACACAGCTGTCACGGACGGGTGGTAACCTAAATAATCAATTGATGTGCTTTTTGGTCTCTGGGAGTTGATTGGATGCCACTATAAAGGAAAAGAGCTTCTATTGCTGTACTTCAAAAAAAGCCCCAAAAGCTTCATCATGCCACGGCTGTTAAATATGAGTGTCGTCAACCCCTACTGAGATTTATTGCGAGCTCCTCGCAGAAGAACAAACAACAGACAGTTTAGCTAACAGTTTGCGGCGCAGTACTGTTACTGCCATGCAAATAAGGATAGATCAGCTTTTCAACAAAAGACTGTTAAAACACCCCTTCTGTTTACAAGCCCTTCTGATGTGAACACCCATCATCAAAAGGCAGAAAGTCACCAGCTGCGGTTTAGCACTGGCTACTCAAACAGTCATGATCTCTTGTTGAGACACTAAGCCATCATTGGCTCGGCAGGAAGTCTTACATTGGAGTGGTAATGCACGAAACCGATCGGTTTTGTGTTTTTCTCATTGAAGTTGAAGATTCTGTCATCATTTACATTTACACAGAACACATTTCCATACAGCAACCAGTGGGTGTCATGCTTGAAAAAGTACACAAAAAGCACAAAAAAATACAATAAATGTCACCCATGCACTCCATGACTCTAATGCTATACTCCAAGTCTCATGAAACCATGCATGTTAGTATTGAGTGAGGAACAAAACAAAATCTAAAGCCCTGAAAATCTTGCTTCCCCCATAGCTTTAAAAATCCAGAAATGATTAACTCTATTGTCTCTTTCAATGTAACGGATAAGGACACGACACATTTGAATAATCAGAAGAATGAGTAAGATTTGAGCTACAGTGGAAAGGAAGATTATACTACCTATAAAAGTAGTATAGTATAATACACTGTAAAAATGAATATGCTTTATCTAATCAAAACAATTGTGGCAACAGATTAGAAGCAATATTATTAATTAAATTTAAATTTAATTAGAATTGAGTAATAATTAATCAAATCAGTTCCTTAAAATTTAACCATTTAAAATGAGTAAAACTTACAACTGCAACCAAAAACAACAACAACAACAATAATTGTAAATTTAACTCACCAATATGGTGATCAGTGTTTGTTTTAGGTTTGTTGGAAAATGACGGTTTTCTCCTTCAGTGATTCTGCTTGTTAACATCAGGTGTCTTCAATGTTGGCAATTTAAATGTTTGCCTGTTAGTGAGATATTTTTGTTAAATTTTTTTTGGTGTAAACTTTACTAATTTTAAATGGTTAACTTTTAAGGAATAATTTGATTAATAATATTCAATTCTAATTAGTTAAATTTAATTAATAATATTGCTTGTAATCTGTTGCCACAATTTTATTGATTTGATAAGCATATTAATGTTTACAGTGTAGTAGAAAAGAGCACTTTTCCGCTAAACTTCTCCTACTGTATTCAAATGAAAGAAAAAAAGTTGTATAGGTTTGGAACAACATGAGAAAGTAAATAATCTCAGAGGTTTAATTTTCAACTTTGAAAATAAATCTGTGGTCCTAAATCAGTGTAAAAACAGAAATCGATGGTATGATGGTTGACACAGATTACACCCTTTCTCACCTGACTCATTACTGCACAGGAGAAAAGCCCTGTGCTTAATCGGGCCACTCAAACGTTCCTGGGCCATGTTTAAGAGGTGCCACCTGGCCAAGAGAGAAGAGGCAGCAAAGCAAACAGAGAGACAAGTGGAGAGCAGAGAGGAAATGGAGCAGAGGGTTTCAGTGCCTTCATTTGCCAGTGTTTCTGTCCACCCCCACCGCTGGGAGAGGATAGAGAGGATAGAGGCAGAGAGAGTGAGCGAGAGAACTATGCCATGCTGCAGTATGCCCACAGTGTGCCAAGGACAACAGAGCAGAATTAACCCCTGAGTGGAGGCAAGAGAATGTGTGATTCTCTAAAATCTGGGTTAGACACTTTCACTTGGATCAAGCTTGTACTGCTACTGTGCAACATAAGGATGAAAATCTATTGTCTATATTATCTGATATGACCTTTTTGTGCATGGTTAATTAAAACTTCGGCGTAAAATGAACCTTTAGTCTAATAACACATTGGTACTATCTATACGGCATTTCAGAATGTTTGTAAACAATAGGCACCGCGATACTTCTGGGTGGCAGAACGCGAGCGGCTTCTACTGACTAACTGAAGAGATCAAGCCAGCTACTGTAACAGTTGCATAGTTAAACACATTGTTGTTGATCAAAGTTGAATCGATGATGAAAACGTCTTGTGTTTGGGGTTGCACTGCCAGATTTACAGTAAGTGTAGGGGTTGTATCGATTTCTTGTGGATGAGGAGGTTAAAGCGGGTGAACGTTGTGTCGTCAAAAGAATCTTAATGATGTTAATCATGAATCTAAATTATATGATTCATCCAATGTTTACATTTCTGCTGCCAACCCCTTCAACTCTGCTTCGTGTATTCTCAAAACGGTCCATCTACAAAATCATAGCAGAGCATTTATCTTCAGCCGGGACTATCATTCGAGAGTAATATTACTTGTCTCTTTTGAAGAACAGACTCATTGCCAGTTACTGCCTGAAGTAAAAGAAGGCTGCCCACTCTCACACATGAGACCAACACAGTCTCATGAAAATGCGTATCAATACCACGAATGTCATTTCTCGTGGCATTTATACGGCCAAAATTTTTTTTCGTGCATATGCTACGAAATTACCTATACCTGTGGTAGGTTTAGGGGGGAGGGGGGTGGGGAGTTTGTGCGTACTATACACCAAAAAGTGCGTATCATATGCACGCCAAAAACGCGTACCATATACACGCAAAAACTGTTTTTGGCATATAAATGCCACGAAAAATGACATTCGTGCGATAGATACGAACTTTCATGAGATCCGGCTCGTGAAACTCACTTTCGCAATTGTCACTTTTCACACGCCATTTTCTCAGGCAACTTACTGAAATTAATTATCCTCATATCGACCAATCAGTGTTTTTCAACCGCGCAAACAGATTAATATGGAGAACAATTGTCACATAACATTTACCTCAGGAAAGCCATTTAATGACCATGATAGGCTTTTTAACACGTTCTTTTGGCAAGAAAATTGAGCTAGAGAGTATTTTACTAATTATATGTAGGCCTACTATATTACATTTTTATTATATTTTTTACTTATACCATTAAAAACAGTTGTTATTATGATAAACTGTTATTATGACATTATATTTAATTTTTTTTAAATTGTATTACATTTTTACATTTGACGGTGGGTCTCCCTTCCAAGCAATTTACTAGCATTGCCATAGGAACACTTCGGCTTTTGTCACCCGGAAGAACATCTATTACTGTTGTGACGTCATGGTGAATTGTCGTACGTCAACCGTTCTCTGAGATTTGTTTTCATGGTATTCGAATGTAAAGAATTTTATCTCTAAAAACTGTTTAGCTTATAACACTATAGGGCATAAAGTAATGAAAAATAAAATCGCTAGTTAATACCACTAACAAGGCTCAAAATAGCCCCACACTAACACAGTAACATAATGAGGGTCCCTACATGCAAACCAAAGCATTGAGATCGTTGTAAGTGTACAGACAGTTTAATAAGAAGATATTTTATAAAAAACAGTCCACTTTGTGTATACAGGCAGGAGCCATCTTTGGAAAACAGTCTCGAGCAGTTCGAACCACGAACGCTGTGCCAAGTGAGCTGAACTGTGACTTGTAATCTCAAAATGGTTTGTTGTTTTCGGAAGAAAGCACTGAACACAAAGCACTGAATGCAACAGAGAAAATTATAAATAAATAAAAATAATTTTAAAAAGAGACTTGAAAAGATGGCGGATTATTCAACCGACGAACTGTTTATGTTTGATGAACAGTCTTATCTTTTCAAGCCGGAATATACTGACGCAAGAGCTGCAGGAGCTTTGTGAAAGGGCTACGAGAGAGAGAGAGAGAGCACAGCCTCGTACTTCGGGAAACTAGTGGTGTACCTGCAGGCATTGTGAAGCTATGGACACCGAACAGAGCGACTGTGTTGCACGGAGTGGGACCTGTTAAGGCACGAACACCCAAGAGATGCATTTTGTACAGTCTGAAGATTTCACCGCTCTGATAAAGGCTGTACTCTGAAACTTTTTTCCAAGCCTCGAAAATAAACTGAAGGCGGCGACCCATAGGGGAGGGACCAGATGGGCAGTTATTCTCAGAGAAAGTACACTAGACAAGTTATGTTTTAAATCGGTGCAATTATTTCTGATATATAAGTTAGAGCAACTATTGCGTGATTTTAGTTTGCATCACCAAGTCTTGTGTAAGTCTTGCTCACTGATCTGCATGAATGACCGAAAAAACTTGCCCTTCCTTTCCTCAGACAGGGCAGACTTAAACAAATATAATTAATGCATTTCCATGTAATTAGATTTCACAAACGTAATTCCAATCAGACCAGCTCGACCAGCCACGGCGTTCGTGGTTCGACTGGTTCAGACTGGTTTTCCAAAGATGGCTCCTGCCTGTATACGGGAATTGGACTGTTTTTATAAAGTATCTACTTATTTAGCTCTCTGTACACTTACAATGTTCTCAATGCTTTGGTTTGCATGTGACCCTCATTATGCTACTGTGTTCTAGTGGGGCTACTATGCCCTATACTAGCGTTATAAGCTAAACAGTTTTTAGAGATAAAACTCTTTACATTTGATTATCATGAAAACAAATCTCAGAGAATGGTTGACTAGGTACCAATGTGTTATTAGACCAAAGGTTTATTTTGCGCCGGAGTTGTCCTTTAACATTTTAAGTCATCTAGGATCTGACTTTGCCCAACTCAAGTATGTTAAATATGACTATGTGGGTTAAATATATGAATCTTTATTCCTCAGCACTGCTGAAAGCTTTTGATTGACTGACAAACATACATTTCTTTATAAAACAGATCAGAATTTAAATTTATTTGAAGCATCATTCAGCTCACGGCCACATTAACACCACAGAAATGTGCATTTCCAATATTTCAGCTGCCTATTGTCAAATATTTCTTACATTTAATGTAGTGAATATATCAAAGTTTGTAGTTTTACTACATATTAAAGTATTAAATAATTCACTATTCTGGACAATATGCTACATACTGTAGGCCCCAGTTTTGTACATTTCAGGTCCACTCTACAATTTAAAGGGTTAGTTCACCCAAAAATCCGTAACACTTTAGTTCATCTTCGGAACACAAACAAAGTTATTTTTTTGATGCAATCTGAGATATTTCTGTCCTTCCTTTGACAGCTACACATCTGAAACTTTGACACTTCAAAAAGTTCAAAAAGAAATCTTAAAACTAGTACAAATGAGCGGTTTAGTCCAAAACATTCATCAAGTCACACATTGCATCTGTCATGGCAAATGGAAGCTAAAACATGTTCGCTTGATGTGCGAGAACGAATGAGGGTGATTCTCATAAGAGGTTTGTTCTTGCACACCAAGCAGGTTCGGTTGAGCTTCTGTTAATGTTCACTGATCAATATTTATATGTGAATAAAAGCCTAAAAGTGATCGTGTCTCTTCAGAAAATTTGGACCAAACTGCTCAATTCATATGGATTAGTTTTACAAGCTCTTTATGAACTTTTTGAAGCTTTAAAGTGTCAGTTGCACAGCTGTCTATGGAGAGACAGAAATCGCTAAATTTCATCAAAAAGATCTCCGTTTGTGTTGCGAAAGTCATACGGATTTGGAACGACATGAGAGTGAGTAATTAATGACAGAATTTTGGGGGAACTAACCCTTTAAAGAACACAATTAATTAGTTGTTCCCTGGGAATCAAACCCAGTCTTGGTGTTGCGAGCATCATGCTCCATCAACTGAGCAACAAGAACACCATGTTAAAGGGATACTCCACATTTTTTGGAAATAGGCTCATTTTACAACTCCCCCAGAGTTTAACAGTTGAGTTTTTGAATCCATTCAGCCGATTTTCTGATATTTAGAAGAATATCAGTAACCAGACAGTTTCTGGCCTCATTAACTTCCATAGTAGGAAAAAATATACAATGGAAGTCAATGAGACCAGAATCAGTCTGGTTACTGATATTCTTCTAAATATCAGAAAATCAGCTGATACATTCGAAAACGGTAAAACCCAAGTGTTTAACTCTAGGGGAGTGGTAAAATGAGCCTATTCTTATCCCTTTAAAAGCCTCTCAAACCTAATCAAGTAAACACATACTCATATTTCAACAATTTGAATATCACAGGATGCCCCTTACCTAAAAAAGGTCCCTAAGATTCGCCAGCTTAAACTCAACACAATGTGACTACACAGGAAGCTAGAAAGATTCCACATGCCGCAACCACCAGAAATCAATGAATAATTAACAAGGCCCTTTTCAATCCATGTTGCTGTCCATCAAAGATTGTGACAGTTAATCCTTTTCTTATATAAATAGCTCTTTGGTGTGGATGGGTAGTAGCCGCATGGAGCTCTATCCCGTCTGTCCCTGAAGCGGCCGCAGGATAAGCTGTGTGTGTGTGTGTTGGATTGGCACATGGAGACTGCCCAGGGCCTGCCGCTGAGCTGGCGGCCAGTACAGATGGAGGGCAGGGTTAGGCAATGCCAGCTTGTCAGTCGGATTAAAACGACTCATTTATTCACTGAAGTATCGTGCAAAGCGACGGGGCCAAAGCAGGGTTGCGTGGAGTGGATGAGCAAGAGCTTTACAGAGCGGAGGTGAGTGAGGAGGGTGGCTTGGGGCAGTTCGTAAGTAAAGGGTGATTCTAAACTAACTGCCCCTTTAGACTTCTCTGTCTATGTCTATCTACACCACTCGCTTTTTATTTTTGTTTATTCTTTTTTCTTTCGTGGGATGCCAGAAGCCATTACGGTGGTGTGCGGAAGGGGGCCAGCAGGGTGGCGTCCTCCAGTGCCTGGGTGACAGATTGCTGCTCTCGCATTGGTGGCGGAGGAGGCAAGGCCGGTTGGCGATTGGCTCTGATGGTCAGGAAGTGGGCACTGAGGGATGGCAGAGCAGGAGGAGGAAGAGGGAGCAGGGAGACGGAGAGGGTGGGGATGACAAGACCTGGCTGTGTGACCTTTAGCACTAGGTGAGTTACTTAAAGGGCCATGAACTCTGTTTTCTTTATGGGCTTGGCAACAGAAGGCAGTGACGTGCGTCAGGACTTATGAGGAGGACATGGAAAGGTAAAAGGTCAAGTGCCAAACCACAGCTAAGCATCTTCTCAGGGCATTACATTCTTGCCGGTTTTCTCCTTTCTTAGGTTTTTCCTGAGAGTAAACACAACTGTCTATCTTCCTAGGTTGTCCGCAATATTAACTCAAATTATTACAGGACACTTAGTTAGAAGTGCATGACGGGTATTGTCCATCTGATATTAGCCTCTGAAATTCAGTTCCGAATTACACATTTGACATGTACTTGGGGATGTCCAGTGTAACAGTGTTTAGATTCAGAGAAGGACTAAAAGGATTAGGGCGGTATCTGGGCACAGGAGTTCTAAGTGAGTCGAACACTTCTGAGGGACAACATTTTATTAGAGACGGACAATATGGCCGCAATGACTTTCACCATATTCCGCTCAATCAGCTTGCCAGAAATGGCACAGTCTTCGACTTGCCAAGTGGCATCATTTGAAATGCTCATAAAAATTGCAATCTTGCACAAAAATTATGAAAGATTGCAAAAATGTACTTCTTTTTCTGCATTAAATGTAGCTGGAAAGAGTTGCAGGTGCAGCTTTAAGTGGAGACGTAGCTTTATTTTTCTTGTGTCTGGTCTACTGTCTGTCCCTTATAGCCTGTCGAGGATGGCAGTGCCAGAGTAATAAGGGGAGAAGGTGTCAGAGACAGGTTAACGGTCGGGATCGGTCAATGCCAGCAACCTTGTGCCTCTCAAATCCCCCTATCTCGTGTCACTGGCAGGCCAAGAGAGAGAGAGTAAGAGCGAGAGAGAGAGAGCGAGTCAGGGTGGTACACGGGGGGTGAAGCTTGGAAGAGGGTTTTATCGGGTCTAATTACTCCCGATAGCTGTAATTTACAGGTTGGCAGCAGGGGGAAATCGGCAAGATTCACACTTCTGCGGGTCAGCATCTGTCGCCATCACGGCACTGGCGATCGTCGACGGCCGGTCAGCCGAGCCGGAGGAACAGTAAACAACAAACCGCGTGTGACAGATTAGCGGCGCAGGCAAAAGGACCTTCCACTGACACATCATTTCTCTCACTCTGCGAGTTTCGTTTCGCGGCAGCTGTCACCAATAAAACAGAGAGACAGGAGAGAAGGGGGGAAGATGGGGAGGTTGGCTTTTGTTCCAGTATCCAGGGAGGTGGGTGGCAGGAGAGGAAGGAGAGTGACCTGTTTAGCAGTCTGGCATGAGCATGAACGGGAATATTCATACAGGAGAAACGAGGCACCATTATGTCAAAAGGAAAATTTTTGCTGACTTTCTCATACAATGATTCTACTTTTCTTTAGGGGTTGTAACAAATTGCTACAAGTTCCATTTGTGCACAGCGTGTGTGGGTATAATATATAAAATGAACTTGCTAAAGCCTCATCTTGCACTGCTCTACCTGGCCACGTTTATATCCATTAAAACATAGAAAATCATACAGCCAGCCACAATTTGTGCCAAGTGGACTGATCTGCCTTACTGCAGTCCACTCTCTATTCCGGCCTTGATTACATTCTCTCCATTAGCCTCATTGATGGATTCTGGCATGGAAACTTTTCCTTGAGCTCCCTTTTGAAGGACATTCTGTTGTCCTGCTGGGCGTGTACTACCACTCTCAAACCACAACGGACTATACATCATCATCACCTTGATTCAGAATAGAGAAGCTTGTTTATTGAACTTCAGAGTCACCTGTTGATCAGACCACACCTTCTAAAAGTGGTCCACAAAAATCTGTTGGGCACCACCAATTTTAAAAATGGGAGTCTGGACCTAGTTTTAAACATCTATTATAATTACACTTTGTTTGTTTTAGCAGATGTAACCAATGGAAAATGCATCAACAAAACTTGTCAAGGACACTCTTCAGGCCTGAATTTTCACAGCTGCAACTATTTGGCTTTGCTCATTGGCGGGTTCACACAGGCCGCTCCAAGTGCTGTCCAATCACCAAACCCATCCATTACTTTGTCCGGCTGTGGGCAGAGCCCGTTGAAGGACCTGTCCTTTTAACATCTAACAGCAGAGTGGTGGCTCTCCATGCTCAGCCTCCCAGAGTCCCACTGTTCCCACAAGTGCCATATGGGCGGGCTCGCTATCTAGCATTAGCACAGGCGAGACAAGCAGGCAGAGGCCCTGGTCCTCCCGGCACTGCCACAGGGCATGCCCTGCCCACAACCAGCTGCCAGAACTCAGGCAGAGAGAACAGTCACACGTTCACTATCCGACAGAGGAAAAGTCAGGAACCCTTTACAACTTTGCTCTTTTTCTTGGACCGTTTCCTCAGGACAGTAAAAAACGGTGTTATGTCGATATAAAGGATACAAACATTTACATGTATTCATTTTCTTAAACTTTTATCCAAATGAAAAGAAACAAGGAGAGAAGTGCTGATATACAAAGTTCCAAAACTGCTACAACAGAGTTTCACATAATTGGGGTAAAACAATATACAATACAAAACAGTATAAATGGCATTATAGAGCAGCACCCGTAAATAACATTATTTGTGCATATAGCAGCCAGGGATGCAACTACACCAAAAGAGCGAAGGAGAGGTCAATAAATTACATAATTTGTTCATAAGTCAATGTGTCCTGTTCGCTATAAATAGGGCCCTTGATTGTACTATATACAGCGCCTCCCCACACCGGCAAGCTCTAGAAGAAAAAAAGAAGCACTTACAGTCCCCAAAGTAAAGACGGCTTGCCACTGGAGATATCTGAACAGGTCTTCCACCTGGTCTGGGGACAGAAGAAGGGAGAGAGTTCAGATGTTCATATGTTCTGAGGATCGCATGGGAATGTCAGACTGTGTTTTAGCCTGTACCTGCCACAGAACCCGAGGGGCCTGTTTTAATTAATCATAAAGCACTATGAATTATTAATATATTATCACAGCGCATACATGTGATCATTCATTTGTCTCTTTTGCTGTTTTTAACACCCTTAAGTCCCTGTTTCTGTTACATATGCCGCGATTCTGGGAGAACTAAAGGTAGCTTGACCTGACAGCACACTTTAATACAGGACAAGATGCAGTACAAAACTGCTTAGATGTTCTTATTTCACAAACTCTCCAGTGAGAGCGTATACAAACAACAACAAACAGGTCAACTGATAGATGCTCTAAGGACAGGATGGCGTTGTTGGAAGTATGTGAAGAAATGAGACTCCCAGTAAACCCAAATATTCAGCCCGTTCTCATCCCAAGACGTTTAACTTGAAAACTAGATCAGACCGACTCATGAGCAAATCATTTCAATTTGTGAGACAATCTGACCTTTTGTGTCAGATCTGATCAATTATTCAGCTGATCCACTTCACAAAAGCATCGCAAGCCTAAATAGATTGTAGATTTTTAAAGGATGCTTGTTTCAATTAGTGGTTCAAATCTAACATAAAAGTTTGTATATAGAGAGGTTGGGTATAAACCAGCCCGTTCTCATTTTAGGGCACCATTTAACGTCAGTTAGAAGACGCTATCTGAATCCTAACCCTACCCTAGACCTAAACCTACCCGTCATCTAGCTGATGTTAAAGGGTACCCTAAAACGTTGGATGTTGACGTGATGGTCAAAAGCGTCAGTTAAATGACATCTTAGGATGAGAATGTGTTGAAATATTACATTTACATTCACACAGTACTTCCATTTGTAAAGATAAGCAATCCGCATAGTACTTAGTCCTGGACAAACTTGCAATCTCGAAAAGTTTGCAACGCCCAATGACATATTTAAGCAAGGACTCTTCAAGCAGCGCCCAGGGTGGTTTTGTGCCACACTGATCAGAAATCATTGAACTCTCATTGAGGAGAGATTTGGTTTTGGCCTGGCTGTGTGGCCTGTGATGATTGACAGTAGGAAGGAAGGTTTCTTCATACCCACAGGCACCCCATCGAAGCTTCAGCTCAGGAGGACACAACAGATCTGAGCGAGAGCAACACCTGTCAGGTAAGCCTTCGCAGTCGACGGCACATGAGGTATGCAAAACCCTCTGCTCTGACGGCTAATCTCCGGTGAGCCATCGCGCGGGGCACCGCAGGCCTCCACAAGGAGCCACCGGGGCCAGAGCACAGTAAACTCGCCTCTTCTGCATCAGACAGCGCTCATATCCTCCCACAAGAGCAGCAAGAGGCAGAGAAAAGAGAGAGAGGAGAAGCACTGATGTGCTCTAAATACATTTCACTTATCATCATTATGATTATATCACTGAATGTGTGTTTTTTGTAATGTACTGCAGCACGTCTCCCCAGGGTGCTGTCTGCACAGCTGAATAATTAAAACAAGTATGATGAACCATCCGTCACAGTTTCCCTTAAGAGTTCAGGCAGGATGTGTGCAAATGGCTCAGTTGAGGAGAGGTCTTCAACTGAAACAATAAAAATGCTCAGGAATCTACTAATGCAGCTCTGATTGCAAACAATTTAGTACAAGCAGTAAAACAAAACGATGATGGAAGCACACTATTGCACTGTATGCGAACTCAGTGAATACACTACGATCGTTGTTTTAATTTCAGAAAAAATAAGGAAAGAATTGCACTAAAAACTGTTGTTTTCATTATAAAATCATTATTATTAATCATCGTTCCTCATTGTGCATACTAAAACAACGATGTTTCCTAATTAAAAATACCGTCATTAATTTAATACAAATCATATTTGTAAGCTGTATTACAGCAACTTACCAAGAGCATTATGGAGAAAGCAAATCTTACACTGCAAAGACAAAACAGCACATCCAATCAGCCAGGAACAAACAAGATGAGGCACATTGTGTTCTGATATGCCAAGCAACCCTGTAGGACTAGACCTGCTTAAATGCATAAAGTAAATCTAAGAGACAAGTACGGATGAATGTTTAATCCAACAATCCCACAAACCGGTGTCAAAACCCCTGTGTCAAAACCCAGAAAATTATGCACAGCAGGTCACTGAAATATTCATACTATACACGCTTCATTAAGACTGAAATACACAAAGGCCCCGCATTCAAATTATTATTGAAACAAATGACAGATAGTTGGAGGGAAGAGTAAAATATTACTGCCACAATTACATGTTTGTTTCATAGATTTGTACCGATTTGTTTTATTACAGGGGAAACCTCCACGTTGCTAAATACTTTTGACAACTGAGTTACTTTGCGTCTTGTGAGTGGAGTCTCTGCCAAAGACTGCATTCAGATAGGAAAGAGGACACACTGCTCCTTTTCAACCTTTCCAGGTGGGAATACTAGACCGATCAAAGCGTGTCTGTTAATTACACATATCCGGCAACTTGGTCGCGCAGTTAGGGCTCCTGACCGTTCTCATATGCTCACAACCAATTAATGATCTTTCTCCTGCCCCTCTGACATCAGATGAATAGTGTCTGAGTTTTCAGCTGATTGATTATGTCAGTATATAAATGACAAATGCTTTACAATTTAGATTAATATCTGTAATTTAAACACTTAGCACAGCTGAGACTGGCTCACTGCCCAATATTAAGAACATTAAAAATCATTAAGGGGATGATGTATTGTGTTTACAGGTATAACGTATTTTATTCAAAAACAGGTTCGCTGAGGATTACGGTTTTAACACCTGTACCTGTGACTGAAATAATATTCTCATATGTATCTGCTATAAATTATTGAATTTTACAATGATTACATCATTTCATATTATTATCAGCATCACCCTACTACCCTCATTTCATTTGCAGCTTCATTTAAAAAAAAAGATATTGTGGCAATGTGGTAACATTTATTTATATAATCTTGTATCCAATTTTTACGGTGGCATATTGCATTCACTTGAAGAAAAAAATCTACTCTGTTTTTCTGAATTAACGACTTAATTATCTCAGAATTACAAGATAATTTTTCATGGAAAAATTTTTTGCTCTGTTTTTCTGAATTAACGACTTAATTTTTCATTAGAAAAAAGTTTTTTGCTCTGTTTTTCTGAATTAACGACTTAATTTTCCATGAGAAAAAAAGTTTTTGCTCTGTTTTTCTGAATTAACGACTTAATTTTTCATGAGAAAAAGGTTTTGCTCTGTTTTTCTGAATTAACGACTTAATTTTTCATGAGAAATTTTTTACTCTGTTTTTCTGAATTAACGACTTAATTTTTCATAAGAAAAATTTTTCATTTAGAAAAACATTTCCATGAAAAATTAACTCATTAATTTAAAAAAACTGAGCAAAAAAAAAAAATTCTCGTGAAAAATTAACTTCGTTAATTCAGAAAAACAGAGCAAAAACTTTTTTCTCATGAAAAATTAACTCATTAATTCAGAAAAACAGAGCAAAAAAACATTTTCTCATGAAAAATTAACTTGTTAATTCAGAAAAACAGCAGAAAAAAAATTTCTCATGAAAAATTAACTCATTAATTCAGAAAAACAGAGCAAAAAAATTTTCTCATGAAAAATTAACTTGTTAATTCAGAAAAACAAGAGATTTTTTTCCTTCAAGTGAATGTAATACACCTCCAGTAAATTTTAGTTGCTTTGCTTGATAATTAAAATACGATATTTTAATTATCAAGCAACTAAAATTGAATACAAGGTTAAATACATAAAACAACAGCTCTAAAACAATGTGAGATTTGCCAACTGTGGCAAATGTAGGCCATTTTTGTTGGTCCAGCAGACACACAAAGTAAAAAAAAGTATAACCCCTTGTTTGATTCGTTTCTAATTTTTTTTTATCATGTAGATTAAAAAAGCTTGTGTGAAGGTTATATATCAAATTGAACCAACATAAACTGGTGTTACAACTCCTCAGTCAATACTGCATCTTCCCCACACAGAGAACACTTACTGACCATAGACTGTAAGAAACTGGCTGGCACACATACCGGGGCCTTCAGTAATATATGAAATATTAAATGTAGTCAAAACGAATAATAATAATAAAATATAATGTGATATAACCTTAACAACATAATGTGATATAATAGTATAATATATAGTTATTTGTTATTATGTAAACAAATACAACCAACCAACCACCAATTGTTTCCAGAGTGACTATTGCCAATCTGGCAACCCAGCCAATGCCGTGTCCGTGAAATCCCTCCTCCTCCGGCACCGTAACTTCCTGGAGACGGGCTTTATTTTTATACAGAAAAATGGCGGCTTTAGGCTCAGAAATTAACCTCGAGAAAGCAGACACCGCGTCTGAAGCCCAGTCGGGCCGGAACAATGATTTTTGGGCTGGACAGGGTCCTGTGGTGCTGCGCGATCCACCGATTAAACTGCTGAGTCCAGTTAGCGGTCTGGAGCCCCTGTCGTGGGCAGAAGATCACAGACTGGCGGCCTCCAGCACTAACAGCGTGTCTCTCGTGGAGCTGGTGTGTGACATACACAGTCTCAGTCAAAATCTGGTGCTGCATCGCACTCACATCCCCGTGCCGGACACCGCTTGCGAGCTCAAGGTACTACTGTGGTGCGCGCGTTCTCGTTGCTTTATGGTACCAACGCATGTGCACTGTTGCAACCATGTTGCCAAGCCTGTAGTTGTGTTTTGACCGATGTGACTTGACGTCTCAAAATGTGCAAAATAAGCGTTAATCATCTGTGAGGAAGAATCCTATTTAATCCCTGACTTTCCCAGCACATTCTATGTCAAAATATGTTGTGCAACACTGTATTTTACTCATAACAACTGGGGAACTAAACAAAATATTCAAACGTTCTGGTGCATAATATTATTTTTATTGTTTTACCCACAGTCAATTGTGGGGAGTGATAATTCAAGAAAAGAATATATATTTAATTTTACGTCCACTTTAATGAATGTAACATTATTATATTTAAAACATAACATTTTATCATGTTAATCAATCAATCTGTGTTTCCTTTCTTTCTTTTTTTAAGTCTGTGTTTTTACTACTGGTCACAATTATGATCATTGACATATTTATGTGTTCTGTGATCATGGTCCATGAGACAGAGCGATCTTAATTAATAATAGACTTTTTAAATTTTATTTGTACCAAAAAATGGCAGTGGAATCGGTATTATATTACATGTATCTTAAATGCTTCTTTTTATGGAGCTTTAAAACAGACATATTTCAGAGAGAAGAAAACCGCTCTGGTCATGTGACTTTACACCAGACATGTAAAAATGTTCACACAAAGTGTAGAACCGTGTGCGTCTTTCATTTATAGTTGACCATTCTGTGTAAATACATCAACAAATCCCAATACATTTTGTTACTGGTTGGATTATCCTACCAAAAACATTTGTGACCAAAATGTACAAAAAAAGAGTTGATGTGTTTTACACAATGTTCTGACCTATAAATGAAAATGAGACTTAATTTCATGTGACCATTTTTACTAAACTCATGAACAGATTATAATCCCTCCATGACTTTATATAAATAAAAGACTCTATAAAACGTTTTTTTTTACGTTTTCAAACTTATGTCTATGTGTTGAAATAGAAATCTTTCAATAACAGTCACAATTCCTTAATGTCTTCATTATATTTTGTAACAGGTGGGCCCAGAAAGGAGGTGCAGACTGTTAAAGAAAACTTTGCAAATAGTAAAGATCCAGTTGTAAGCCAAATGATAATGACAGACCGAGTCATCAATCCTCAATGTGGACGCCCCATGGCGTAAAGTACACCAGCTGGTCACCATTAGGCTGCGACAAATACGGCCGCTGTCTTCTTGCTTTCTTAACACTGGACAATCGTCTCACAATCCACAGCAGTCATTTGCGTTTGCAATGGATGCCTCTCATGGACCTTACAGAACTTTATGGGGAAATGTTAAAATCCAGGAACTACTCTGCTCAGAGCGACGGCTCACCTCCAAGCTCCATTAAAGACTTGGATGAACTGCAGCGGCGGTATAGCATGCAGACACCAATGCGCATGGAGTGGTCTGGTCTGTGCAATAAGCAGCAAGTTCAGACCGACAACGCATGTAAAGATGTTAGCACTGTGCTTCTGGCTGTACTTATGGAGAATGGAGATGTGGTGGTGTGGCAGTTCAGCTTGCCCCTGCTGGGAAAGGATTCGGTGGTGTCTTGCAACACCATTAAATCTGAAGTGTCTTCGCCAAGCGTGCTCACCTGGTGGGAATATGAGCATAGTGGGCGGAAATGAGCAGGACTTATCGTCGGCAGCTCAGTTGGACCTGTAAAGATCCTTCCAGTCAACCTCAAGGCAGTAAAGGGTTATTTCACCCTCAGACAACCTGTGGTTTTGTGGCAGGATAAGGACCAGATACCCGTGCACAACATCAAATGCATTACGCTCTTCCATCCGCACCAGAAATGCAACTGCAGCCTAGTGATTGCTGCACGAGGTCCTTATCTATTCTGGTGCTTGTTGCTGATCTCCAAAGCTGGTCTCAATGTTCACAACTCCCATGTCACAGGTCTTCATTCCACCTCTATCATATCCATGACAGTCAGTCATAACACCGGGACCATTTATACCTGCTCACTAGATGGTAAGGTAAAGAAGCTCTGGGCTGTTTTCACGGATGTGGCTGTCGAGTTTAAACAAGAAGAGATTGTTCTGCCAGAGGGAGTTGCAGGTCGACGGATACATGGCATATCCGTCAGTCCAAACGGTGCCTACTTGTCTCTCATCACGAATGAGGGCATGATCAATGGGCTCCACCCGTCAATCGCACCTACCAGGTGCAGTTTATCACCCTTAAGACTCCAGATGAAGCAGGTGCTGAGCTGCTCGAGTCTCAGATGCACAATCTCTTCAGAAAGACCGACTTGCTGGACTTGCTTCGATGGCGGATACTGAAGGACAAAAGCATCCCTTCGGTCCTCCAGAACAATCTGGATGAAAAGCTCCAAACCTCAGGGTCCACCTATTTATGGCGTTTGAAGCTTTTCCTCCTCAGAGCGCACTACAAGTCCATGCAGAAAAGCCCTTCGGAGACCCTGTGGCGGCCCATCCATAGGGATAGTAAAGTGTTTGTTGTGGATGAGGATGCAGGTGGAGTGGATGAAGGCGAGATGGCGGAGAGCTCTACTTTAGAGGAGCTCAGGCAGGGGGACGCCGAAAGGCAGCCCAGTGAGGAACAAATGAGGGAAATCGGCAGCAGGATCGAAGAGGTGGAGTCCCAACTGATTCGTGAGAACATGAAGAAGGTGCTGGGCGAGGTATACCTGCACACCTGTGTCACTCAGAACACATGTATACCTACCAAAGGTGTGTGTGACTTCCTCACAAATGACCCTGCAAATGAAGACCGTGCGGCTAAGGTACGAATATAGTTGCTTTATGCACAAGCGGTCAATAGTTTGGGATAATTAAGATTTTAAAATGTTTTTGAAAGAAGTCTCTTGTGCTTACCAAGGCTGCATACAGTAAAAACAGTACTATTATATAATATAATTAGGGCTGTCAGTTAAACATGTTATTAACAGCGTTAACGCAAATCCATTTTAACGGCGTTCATTTTTTGTATCGTGCGATTAACAGTCTTTTTGGCCTAGAAAACTTTGTAGTTTTCCTTCACATGCTTTTGCAACAGGACGCAGCATGGGCGTGCTGCGCTATGAAACCCATTCATTTCAATGGCTTGCGGCGCACAAGGACGTTTTGTTGCTTCGTCGACCAAAGGCAAGTGGATCTAGCTAGACCGTAAACAAAACAACAGGCACACAGCAAACACTCGTTTGGGCTTGCGAGCCGGCCAAATAGTTGTTTAACGTTACGTTTTGAGTTGATGACGAGCGCGAGACGCCAAAATGGATGCCAATAAGATTCTGAATTGAAAGTTCACTTTTTGCACAAAGCAAGCCGATCCACTTTTCCATGTTGATAAGAGAATTAAAATGAGAAAAAAATAATGGGACAAAAAGAAATCAAGAGACATTTAGAATAGATAAAAATGTGTGATTAATTGCGATTAATCGCAAGTTAACTATGACATTAATGTGATTAATCGGAATTAAATATTTTAATCGTTTGACAGCACTAAATATAATATAATGATATTATATTAATGAGCATTAAAGACTTCTTTCAAAAACATGAAAACATTTACTCTATTCAAAATTATTCCAAACTTTTGGAAGAATTTGCATTTAAGGTTGAAACTGGATGATAAAGGTGTAAAAATGTGGGCGCTATTGTACTCGTTTTAATTGGTCAATAAAAATATTCGTCCAATGAATGCAGAGTTCATTCATTGTACGAAACACCATATTACTCTGTATGTCACACCATATTACCCTGTATGTATGTCACCCATTTTTTTCTCCCCTATTTGATGTGTGACCTTCACAGGTGCTGATAGGTCATATCATGAATAAGATGAACAAACAGACATTTCCAGAGCACTGCAGCCTCTGTAAAGAAGTTCTGCCTTTCACAGACTGCAAACGGGCAGAGTGTAAAAATGGGCACAGGTGGCTAAGGTATGTAACCATAAATATGTTGTGATGTTATTTATAAAATCCTAACTTTTTACAGCTGGTTCTACAGCACTTGAAGGAATAGTTCACTTAAAAATTTTACTTCTTTTACTCACCCACAAGTTGTTACAAAGCTGTATAAATTTCTTTCTGCTGACACTCTTCTTGGCTCAAATCCGACAGATTGCACACTTTAATTAACAGATTAAGTTTTGATAATTTGTGTAATTTTAGGTATTATTCATATTCTGCTCATAATCCTTAAGAATACAAGAATGTAAAGCCTAAACAAGCCTAGAAGACTACAAATAATTTGTAGGTCTAGATTAACGAGCCATTAACAGACATAAAAAGGTGGAAATGTCACCAGTGGTATAAAATTGCCTTTTCTGCAAAGGACTATACAGTATGAAGTTGTTAAACAGGTTTCAGGTAGATTTGACCCACTTTCAAGCCCCTTGTGTGACATTTCATCCATTGGCATGACTGAAAGGGGATTACTGCCCCTAATGGCCTATCAGGGAAATAGTTGCGTCATTGCTGTCATTCTGATCTCTGCCAAGTACTGATCTAAACCTTCCCCTTCTGTTCATGTCTTACTGTCTATTTCCATCTTTCTTTCTTTCTTTCTTTCCTTCTTCCTCCCTAAGGTGTGCTCTGTCATATCAGGCCTGTCAGGGTGTGACATACCGCCGCTGTCTATTGCAGGACAGTATTGCCTCAGTAGCAGAGCCCGAGGGTGAGCCATAATGCTGTATCATATCTCCATTCAGAACCACATCGCACCACACACTTACACTTTTACTTGCACACACACAAAACAAGAACGCTGCTGCCTCACAGCAGTGCAAGCTTAAGGATGTCAAATGTACTGGTACTCCGGTACCAAGTCGATACGAAATGAAATGTTAATAGTACGTCTTCTTTTTTCTACTCTGACTGGCAGGTGGCCCGTTTCAAACAATCACATACTTTTTAGCCAAAATGCCAATCTTGGTGAGGCATTAATATAAAAAAGTAAATGTAAAAAGTAGTGCTGGGCAACTATTAATCGCATTAGAATGCATTCGAAATAAAAGTTTGTGTTTACATAATATATGTGTGTGTATAATTATTTTGTATATATAAAAACATATGCATGTATTTAAGAAAAATGTGCTTTTTATATATATAAAATATTCGTATGTAATTTAAATGATGTATAAATACTGTATACATGCATATGTGTGTATTTATATACAAAATAATTATACACAGTTCACACACATATTATGTAAACACAAACTTTTATTTTGGATGCGATTAATCGCAATTAGTCGTTTCACAGCCCTACTTTTTTCCACATTCCTAATGGATGTGATTAATTGTTGCCCAGCGCTATAAAAAAGCTAGACAAAAATGTGTCAAAATGACACATTTATGGATTTATGCACTTGGCCTTGTAGTTTAATACTGATCTGATAACAATATTAAGAAACAAATCTATTACTTCTTTCTTGAGTTTTACTTGGGAAAAACTTTTACTCCGTTTAGAAATACTTAAATGTAATGCAATTTATTTTAAAAGCTATTTTAAATAAAACATTTTTTCCATTGTTTGTCTATTACTGACATTTTGCTAGCTTGACAAGTTGACAATCCTGTTGCATTATAACGTTTTCCAAATGCATCATATTGCTGAACATGGGAAATGATAGACAGGCCATTATGTAGAAAACCACCTTGGCGTATGTAAATGATAATGCATAATAACAGAAATCTTCTCACCTTTTTAGATTCACACTGGATCAAGAAAATACTCCAAGGTCCCTGCATCTTTTGTGACTCCCCTTTCTACTAAAGCAGTGACTCTAAAGATGACACAAAAAAACAGCTGAGTACTGGATTCCTTTCGTGGACTACATCCCACATAAATGACTAAAATGCCTTTTATTACTTGAAAGAGAAAGTCTATAAATAGTCACTAATTATTTTGTAATATAAAACATTTTCATATGAACAGATCTTTATTTTAAAGCCAAGCTTTAACTAAAGAGATGTATAATTTTGTGACTATATCTGTTAATAAATTATTCTATTGTAGATATTTGCTGCATATATTTTAATTTGTTAATATTATGCTGCATTGACATCCTACTTTGGCATTAAAAATGCATGCTCTTTTTGTGGCTCTTCTGATTTTAATTGGTTTAAATAAATCCATTTCCTAATTGGCGTTGAAACATTTCTATGCATCCGCAAACACCATTTCCCCCATCTCCAAATAATGACTTTTCCTTGGCCTGAAGGAAGAGAAGACGACTGTACAAGGAAATGAAAAACAGGGAGACAGAGAGAAAACTGTTTCAAAACTGATCCAGCCCCTCAAAAGGGCAGAACTCTAATGAGATACAACAGTAATGAGGAATGGATCCCAGCCGCATATGTGATACCCATTTTAATTAAGATAGTGAGCTTGAGTGCATATTGTTAAATAAAGTTAGCCCCTTTTTTGTGGGTCGCAGGGAAGACCCATGCATACCCATGGGGTCAATGGTGATCAAAGATGGACTTGGGCTCAGTTGGACCGTCAGAATGCTCTCCGCCATGTCCGTTCTTATCAACGGTACATCTTGTCGCCTTGCCTGCGATCTCTCTAGTGTCACTGAAGATGATAGCTCGCCTCAGGGCTAATAGTCGGCAGCCCTGTCTTAGGTTTCGGATGGTATCCCGAGATAAAGATGGCCTGATAATTACACACAATTCCACTCCCCATCTCTCATTTCGGTATCACCGAAAGCATTCAGTACTGTCAGAGGCCTTAAAAGTAAAGTAACCAGAGTGTTTATTTAGTTGTTCTAGGTTTTATTATTCATAGAGAGGGGCTCCTTCATTATCAATGTGTTCTGAAATGTTGCCATATAATTACAATTGGTAATGCAACATGTAAGGAGTGTTTGATTATGAGGTAATAACGTGCATCATGTATTAATCAAAGAGCGACTAGAACACAAAGGCAGTGCTCAGAACCTCAAATGCCGTCTGCTGCATGTCACGGCAAATTTGTTCACTGACATATTGCGAGAAGCATCTAATAACATGAATTTGAAAGCTGTTTTTAAATGATGTACTAGGAAAATGAAGATATATTTGGATTTCAATTGTACACATAATATACAGTGCATATTAATAGTCGCAGGTGCTAAATGTCACAGATTAGATTATAACTGCAAACGTGATTGAAATTCCAATTCCCGCGGCATGTATTTTCTTTCCTAGATATTAGATTGTCAAATGGATCTTGGCCTTTTGGTTTGAGTGCTAGCTTTGTTGATAGGTGGAGACTTCTCCTGTTGAAGAGGTTAGCTCTGTTTGGCAGAACCTCCTACTTCTTTAATATAACGATCTGTCAAAAAACATTTCGACAATAATTACGGCCCCCTCCTCTTTCCTCTTTGTGTGTGCTCTGTCAAGACTTCAAAAGGAGGTTTCGTTCTTTTCTCTGTATGAAATATTCATAACTTCTGTGTTCGTGGCTTTGTGTTTTAAACAGATAACAGACAGATTTTTTATATTATTTAATCTCATTTTCTTTTGTTTGTTAACATATTTTGATATACATCACCTTTCGTTAAACGCCTAATTTGTTGAGCCCAAACAAAATGCTAAAAGTCATTCGCTCTTGCACTGAGGCTTTTCTTTTTGTGCTACAAAGTTTTATTTATGGACCCTTTTGTGCTTGAAGTTATTCTTGTTTTTACAACCAAAAAGGATGTGTAAATTTGATTTGTTACAAAAGTCACTCTGTATTTAATGTACAGTATTCCAGAGCTCTTTGTGTACATAGTTATAATAAACTAGATTTTTACAAATCCTTGTTTCTCTGTCATGTGTACATAATCTATAAATAAAATTGAAATACATTTGAATTTCAGCATATCTGATTGGTTTAACTATCTATAGTTGCATAACAACACTACCACAATATAATTGCACTGATGTATTTTTTCATTCTGACCTTTTTTTATATTAATTTATTTTAAAAGAATATATTTGCAATTATGCATAAATAACTATTGTGATTTACAATTATCCAATTATTATTATAATTTTTTTTACATTTTATGGTTTTAGTAACAAATGTGAAACTCACTTAGATTTAGTATGTGGGAGTAACAAGTAACAAAATGCTTGAAATATTAATTTGCAAAGCAAAAATGGACCATTAGAACATAATTTATAAAACACGATGTTAAATATGTTTAAAATAATGTGTGTATATATATATATATATATATATATATATATATATATATATATATATAGGTCTGACTACTTAATTTGTATTCCTCTTAGCAATGTATTCTGACACCAAAAATACGTTTCACATTTATAATCTGCATGAAAATATGCATATACATGTATATGTATGTGTGATTATGAGTCATACTGGGGGAAAAGAAAATAGCTTCTAAAGCAGTAGATTTTCTGATGTGGCTTCACCTCCGTAGTGTATATACATCAATTTTCCCATCTGAATATATTTCATCTCAAGTATGCTTTGTAGAAGTGTTCCCTCAGACTTCAGTAATTCATCAGTAATTAAGTCTGTCTGGGGGCTGTCTAGGGACCCCTGGTTTTTCCTGCAGACTCTGAAATCAGGCTGTTAACACGGCCCTTTAACGGGTACATGGACCCGCTGGGATGGAGTCAGTGACCCGTGACTGGTATGAGCGTATGAGAGAGTGTGAGATGTCAATAGTCAGTCTTTCTGCTTGTTCTGCGGTGTGGTGGAGCAGCTCAGGTGGAACTAATGCAGAACCTCACGAAGGCTGCGACCAGAGTTCTGCTTTACTGCAACATTAATTAAAGTCATTCGCTACACACTGAACACACAACCACGGATAAGCGCAAGTGCCACGGGAGTGTCTGTCTTTATATTAATGTCCCTATATATTTATGTTCCTGTGTGTAATGTGATGATTAAAAAATATAGGAGGATGAAAGTTGCCAGATTGTTAAACAGATTTGCAAATGCCCAAGAAAAAAAAGAGTCCTCTTAAATCTTCAGAATTTTACATTAGCAACTTCAAAAAAGTGAAATGAAAACTGACAATAACAGCACAGCAGAAAATGTTTTAGCTCATCATACACCTGCACAGCTTTACACTGAAACTAATATAATAGTTCAGATCTACATACAGTAGGTGATTCTGTTAAATCCACTGATCATTCAAAAAATGATCAAATTATAAATGTCTAATAATAATCATCATCATCCAGTGGCGAAGCCACATCTGATCCTGTCTGAGTGTGGGTGTTATATGTCAGACTCAAAAGGCTTACATAAAAAGAGCTCTGTTTTATTGAATAAAAGCCATGAAAGAACAGCCATTGGGCGTTTGCATTTCACACCATTTCGGCGGCTCACTTCCCCTCTGAAGATTCTCCCACTCTTTCCGAATCCTTTTATGTTGGCTTTCACCACAGAGACACAAGGAAGCCCTCATTTTGAAGACTGCTTAAAAAATACTGTACGTTTCCCAAAGATCAGACAATGTCAAGATTAACCTGCCCCGCACAGAAGTCCCACAAATGGTCGAAATGAGCAATCAAAACGGCAGGAACTCGAGACTTAATGTGACATGACAATGGAAGCGGTTAGCAGTCATTCACTCATATGTTTCGTGTTTAATCTGACAGGAGGTGGAAGCAGCCAGTCCAAATCTACAGCATGAGAGGAGCGGAGACAGATGGGACCCAGTCAGGATACAAACTCACGCGGATGCATTCAACTCCCAACTCCAAGCATATGTCATTAGGACAGTTTCCGCATAAATTACCTGCATTTTCAAGCGACCTGCAGGTAGAGGATTAACAGCCCTTTAGATGGGATTTTAGGATCGTAAAAAGTCCTTAAATATGATATGCTGAAAGTTCATAACTATTCTAGAGAATAAAATGCATAACTCAGTTGTGTGTCTCTAAAGAGGCACAGCAGCAGCTCGAAGAAATAACTTGTGAGTGAACTGTAAATTCATTTGTCTCCACTTCAAGCAATGGTACAAAGCACTCTCTGCGAGGGAGTGAGCGTGTGCGTTTCAGTATATCGGCACTTGTAATTATTTCAGGGAAAGAGTATGAAGAATTTATAATGAGTATTTTTGTTTTTAAAAAGGAATACCGGTAATAAGTACTATGCAAAGCTATTGGAATGAATATTTATGACCTTTGCTATGAAATATTCATAAAGTCAGTGTAAAAAAGAACACAAAGGGAGAAAATGGGGAAAACGATGCGTGAGTGAGAAAAGTCATGGGAAGGGAGCCACTGCCTGGAATTCACAGGATGAGCGACCGACAAAACCTTTGGATCGCGTATCTGACATTTATTAACAAAAGCGCCGGCAACATCCTCCTGGTTTTTTTAACCAACCACCCCTTCATCCCCGAGGTGATGCGAGTTTCTTTCGTTCATCCGATCCTCCCTCTGTCGTTCTGGTTCTCTCACTCATCCCCAACTTCTCTCTCTCTCTTTCCTCTCCGTTCCATCTACCCAAATTAAGAAATTAATGAGGGATAGATTCTTTACCAACTGCCCCTGCAATGTTTACCACTGATGAAATTATAATGCTGCCTCAGCTGTATAATTTATAAGCCAATTAGAGGAAGTGTTACTTGATTTGATGGGGAGCCGACACACAAAGTACATTTAACTAATAGAGAGCAAGAGAGTAGCGCGAGGAAAGAGATCCGGAGAGAGGGAGGGAGGACAGCTGAGGCTGACGAGTCCTTGCGCCACTCTAGGATTACGTGGCTAATTGCCCTGCTTTATCTGTCTGTCACGGATAGCCATGCATATTTCAGTGTTCCCAAAGACTTTGATTGTTTGCACTCGTGTTGGGCCTGTAACAAGCAGAGCAGTGGCCAACGTGGAGAGTAGTTAAAGACTGGCACCAGGAAGAAGTGGAAGAGGGAGGAGGGAAGCGAAGGGAAGGGTTCCGAGCTACAACCGACAGATGAATGGAAGAGTGAACGAACGAGAGCACCACCAGAAAGATGAATGCAAACAGAAGAACCGTCTGGTGGTGTACTATAATTACAGCAAACTTAGGAGCAGCGGTTTGCTTTGTAGCCAAGACAAGTGCATTTGCTTGAAGTCAAAAAATGTTTAATCAGTGTTGTCTGTTTTCCAGCAACATTTTTGTAACATGCTGAATTTACTTGAGAAGCAAAATTGTGTAAGATTATCTTTTCATATGCTTTATTGGCTTATTTTCTTTTTAATCCAGAAAAATGGGACAAGAAATTAACTTTAGCTGAACTTGAACAGGTTTTTATTAATATCTAATGCAAACTTGTTTTACGTTTTAGATAAGTCTATTGGAAAACTAGAATAGAACAAAACAAATGTAATTAGAAAGATAAAAATACTGTTGTTTACCTAGTGCTAGCCAACCGAGTCACCCACTGTTGATTCAATAAACATGAAGTTCATGAAACTTATTACTTCTAAACAATCTTTAGCGGTTATACATACATATTAAAAATGTTCCATAACTGGAGTTTATATGCCACACATACATCAAAAGCTTAAAAATTATGAGCACTAAGCCAGATTGGAAATTTCCACTGACAGAACAAAATATACACAATGGAATATGTTATCTATACATGATGAAGATCAGAAAGATCATCCTACAAATGTTTTCTTAGCTCATCCACCCTGCCGGAGCGCTTCAGAGAGCCCGCAGAAGGACAGGCGTGCCGTTATCAGCCTCTGAAAACTGATCAGACATTTATGCAAAAGAGAGAAACTGGAGCGAAGGCATCCTCAATTATCTGATGAAGCAAGTTTATCTGAACGGCTCCCTTTTTCTTTTCCTTTTTTGCGGCGCGAGGATCAAATAGCAGCTCTTTACATAACAAAAGAGCTTCCTGCCTGACCTGCTTCGTTCAGCCTACTTTCTGATGCAGCTGGACTTTCCATAAGTAGAAGGACTTTTCTACTGTAAAATGCTTCATCTAAAAAATTAAACCCGTTCATTTAGATTCAGAGCTAATAGCACTACTGACATGCACAGATTATGCAAACCATTCCTGTTTGGGCCATTAAAACATCAAATCCATCATCAACCATACATTTTGGCCCTATTTTTGCAGTTTAACAGTCCAAGACTTTGCCATCCAGTGTTACAGATCTTTTTTTCCCCTCACGGCTGAATACCAATATGCTGCTTCACCAAACATGTTACTAATTCATCCCTTTTAAAGCCTGTGTAACTGGATAGCTGTTAATTAATATAGCTGTCAGTTAAAGGTCTTCTGCTGGACCAGTGGTAACATTAGCTTGACCTGCTAGTCACACTAGGCCTCTATCTGCAGCTCAATTAAGCTAATGCTATGCAAAAAAGGTCTCCAGCCATTAGTTCTCACACTGGGGCCCATTAATGGCATAATTGGACCATTCCAAAGGGCAATTAATATGGAAGCACGCTATGATCTCTTCCCCATCGGAAGCTTAAAATAATATGCGCAACAGCAGATTTGAGGGTCCGCAGGACGACATGGTTCTGAGATGCATCTCCCTAAAGAGCATGGCTTCCCACTGGCCTAGCAAGTTAAAGAGACAAACGAATGTAAAAAAATGTTTTTCCTCTATACAGATGAAAACGTTTTCAAAATGATTCCCGTTCACACGCATTCGCGGAAATGACTAAAAACACTATTATGCATGCCAGACAAGTAATTTGTCACTTTGCAAAGAAAGACTACGCGACCGCACACATACACATTCAAACCGGCATGCCTATAAACGTAATGTTTATGTGCATGCCGTCACCGTTTTCACAGATTCACGCTTTTGAAGTTCACATGGTTCAAATAACGGTATCGCTTCCAAAACTCGCTTTCAAAACCTTGCACTTTGAAACCCACTTTAAAGATTGTATTCTCAGGCCACCTGTTGTTGTGTAAATTAACAGCCAGAATGCATTTAAAGTTTTCTATTATTAGTTGAACACTGGTGTTGTGCAAATTAATACTGATTTCTACAATGGAAATTAATCAATTAAAAACTTACTTAACCTAGATAATGACTTTCTTCTATAGCTGCTGTCCAGCCAAAACAATCTTTGTTGCATTAATTTCCTATTGAGGAGAGATTCCTCTCTATGTGGAGCGCTTTGAGTGTCCAGAAAAGCGCTATATAAATGTAATTAATTATTATTATTATTATTATTATTATCACTGTAAAGCTGCTTGGATCTGTTTTGTAGAAAGCGCTATATAAATTAAAGCTACACTGTGTGATTTTTATCCCCATCTAGTGGTGAAAAGGTATATGACCATCCAGTGAATTTTAGTTTCTGTTCCTCTCAATTCCGGTTTCGTTTTAACTCCTACGGTGGCCAATGTAGTCCAAGATTAACATGGCTTCTGGTTCGAACCTTGTCCATGAGTGTTAACTCAAATGCAAACGCGAAGAAAGCTTGATTTAATGGGTATGTCCTCTTTGGCTAATAGCCTACATTCAAGATGGAGGGGCAACATGGCGACCAACATTAGAACCCCTTACCCTATGTATTTTCAATAGCATATTATACACTCACGAGAATATTTTATTACTTGAACGAAGTAAATATACATTAATGAGCACATATATTTTTGAAAGAACTAAGTTTTTAGCTAAGAATAAACTAAAAGAGTTACACAGTGTAGCTTTAAGGTCTACAATTTGATGCGTCACTGCACAAATTTTACTTGCATGTTTAAAATAATTAAAATCATGATTATGGTCATTCAGATTTAATGATAGGCAATTAAGAACTAAGTATAAAATAGCGATCGCTGCTAATTACACTAAGTGAAAATAGCGATAGATTCTTACATTATGTAAAAATAGCAATATTTTATTTGCAATAAGTGTAAATAGTTAGATACTATTTATACGTATATCTCAGTGTTGTTGAACATTGAGTGGTATGCAATAATAACAAAAAATTATTACAAAATGAAATGATTAAATGGCTGCCTTTTTGGGACAATAAAGCCCTCTCTACACTTAACCCTAACAGATAAACACATTATTAAACACACATTAGACACTTTATTTCCACTTTTTTAATATTTTCTTAATTTTTATTGAAAATAAATGCCTTTCCCATCTGATAAGTGATCGAGTAGAGCGAGTTCGGCAAAAGGCGAATTCACATTTGTGTGAAAACTTTCTCCCATACACCTTACCTCTTATTGCTACTGTTGACAATCCAGCGTCTTTCAATTTTTTTCAGGCCAACTAGACGTCAGTAAGTGTAAATATCCTCTGCCAACAAGTGTGGGCTATTTACACAGTGAAAACTTGTGTAAATTTAGTGTAAATAGACACTCTGTTAAGGATATTGTTTAATGTAGATTTAAGCAAACTGAAATCAAACTTGATCCTATTTATTTACTTTCTTTATGAACATTGGGTTTTTGCACATAGTTACTCATAGCATGTTATTAAAAAATAAGTAAATAAATAAATTAGAGCAGCTTTTTACAATCCAATATTTTTTTAAATCATAACATCAACTCCTGCTTTTAGAATCTCTTTAAATTTCTCTCTAAATAAATATGTTTTTAGTGTCTGAAATTCCAAATACAAAAGATATGATAAGCTACACCAATAATCTAAACTGAAACAAACACCTCAGGACATCAACATCAAAATCTGATTGTACTTGAATTTTGAGTGTTTTCTGATTAAATTTATAGATTTATCTAAGTTTTATTCCAGTGCAAATCAGCCCAAGTATTGACTTACTGCTTTGCTTTTCATCCGCTTATGGAAACCGCCTGTGTTTGTATGCGTATCTGCATGTGTGTGCACACAAAAAGCTCTGAGGGAATTTAACAGTCGAGCCCGCTAAATCTTCCTGTTTCTACAGCAGAACGTCAGATAAAATAAATATCCTGCGCGTTTCTTTCTCTCCTCCAATGTCCACCCAAGCGTCCTCAACCAGCGGGGCAGAGAATCTCACTCACACCTCAGGCAATCTTTAATATAATCCCTGTTTTTTTGCCAGTAAATGGCCAAGATCTCAGGTGTGGCTTTTAAACAGGCAGAGAAAACTAATGTTAACATATGCTGTGAGTGCCAATAGCTCAGGCTCCAGGATCGACCAGCACGGTGTGTGATTAGGGTAGTGAAGCTAAGCTGATTCCCAGACATCTAATCCGATCTTGTACACTTTCAATATGGATGCAACCCTGCTCACAGTGGCCACGTCTAGCTGCTTACATTGATTTTTTCCTCAATTATATAATGGTTGCTCTGTCCAGGATTTGAGCTAAATCACATATTGAAGGGCTGGCATCTCTCAAAATTACGCTTTTTCCCCTTCTCATATTTAATTGTATTTTATTGCCAATGTTTGTCAATCTCTCAAAAAATCACTCTGTGAGCGTGTGTGTGTAACTGCAAGTTCCTACAATTTTATTAAACACAAACGTGTGTGGTTGCTCTATTTAAGCCCCTGCCATCTGAAGCATCATGGACAGATTGATTATGTTTCTTGTGATTTTTTTAAGGACTTATGATATTAATAGACCACAACTGTAACTTTGTAGCAGCTTCTACCAGAAGCATCTTTCCTATTCTTTTTCTCCATAGAGATTTGAAAAATAGATCAATAATCAACCAGTTCTTAGAGAAATATTACAAATGATTACAGATTACAAACATTACAGATTTTGATCTGAAGCAACAAGCTGAAACAATATAGCTTCATAGCTTCTGAACCATGTATCATTGCCTACTAATATATGAGAGTGGATATGTAATCATTAAAAAAAAAAAAATTTAGGTTTATGTCCAGAACCAAAATGTTGTGTGTAAACAAGGAAGATAATGGATGCAGAGAAGTGAAATGATGAATGGTCTGGAAAATTATACAGGCTGACTTAAACTGAACTGCTGAATCATTATGTATGCTGTATAACAGCACCGTAGTTTCAACTTCTACAGTACAGGCACAGAAAAAGAGGGTACTGGGGTCATTTTGGTAACACTAAGCCACGCAACTGTATATGGGCCGGTGTGTACGTACAAATGCACGTGAGCTATACTGCACATGTAAGGTGAGTCCCAGCATATAGCTGAACGGGAACACAGTGTTCACATTTAGCCGATGGTTTGTGCAAAAGCATGGATACAGTGGAAGGTTTCTTCCAAATTTATACTACAAAAAACTTCTTAACAGTGATCAAAAAAAGAGCCCACCGTGACCTCTTGCTATCAGACAAACCAGCTTGATTAACAATCCAGCTTGATCCAAAGACCCACGAGCCCAGTTCACTGATGCACTGACCAACAAGTCCAGTTCACGCACACAATCTCGACCCCATTTCAGTTCACACAACGTTCTTCAGGTAGAGGAACAAGATTATCAGCCCATGCCATCAGACACCCTTGAGCGGGAGAGGGAGCAGGTCAGGGTGTAATCGGAGTGGAGATGTTAATCTGCCCGTGTGGGTATTGGAGGGATAATTGTTGCAATGCTCAGCTCAGGTGATTGATGCCACTGATCTGGAGAAGTTAAGCCAAGATTTACAATCGTGATGCTCTGCCTTCACTCTCTCTCTCTGCTCAATCTTCCTTTGATTCTTTCCACTTCCTGCTTTCAAACTCTCCTTCCTTTTGCCTTTCATCCACTCTCCATGTTTGTGTCAGCCCTTTCAAGCCTCCCTAACTCTCTCTCTCTCTCCCCCGGGGTAAGTATGAATATTCTCTGGCACGTCTAAACCAGAGGCAGTGCGGGGCCGGGGGAAGGGTCCGCGGCATAGCTTTAGCTGGAGTAATGAGGACTAATCCCCCACTGACTGGGTCCTGTTTAAACAGCTCCTGCCTGAGCCACCCAGTAATAGAGTAATTAACCTCTGTGCCCTCTCCTGCCCACCTGCACTGTGCCACTACACTGCACTTTACTTACTACGCCAGAGAATTCGTCCTTTCCATTTGGCCCTCCAATTGCCACAAACAAGAAAAGGGAGAGGGAGATGGAGAACAGAAGGTGGGAGAGATAGGAAGTATGACTAAAACAAAACAACACATGATCATCTAAAAGGCTAGAAGTTACTAAAATGAGTCAGGCAACTACTCAAACAGGTGTCAAGTTGGTAACGCTATTGGTCCATAAGTATACAACCTGGGATGTGTATGTATGGAAGTGAAAGTTCACCCAAAATGAAAAACTGTTATCATTTACTCACCTTCATGTCGCTCCAAACATGTTTGCCTGACTTTCTTCAGTGGAACAAAATGTCTTCTGTATCTATGGCTTTAAATGAAAGTGGAATCTGATTGGTCAATCAATAATTGAAACAATCAATCAATCAATCAGTCATCTATCTATCTGCATTTATTTGATCTGCAATACAGTAAAAAGTCATATTGTGTTATATTATAAAAAAACTGTTTTCTATTTAATTTATATAATTTATTATTGTGATGGCAAAGCTGAATATTCAGCATTATCATTACTGTACAGGGCTCCAGACTAACTTTTCTACTGGTTGCACTGGTGTTACCAACTTTTTCAGTTGGTCGCACAAGCATATGATTTGGTCGCACCTTTTTTTTGCTACATTCCATGGGATTAATCAATGCATGCTGATGAATAGTGGTTTTAATGCTAGCAAAGGCTTTCTGGGTTGCAGCATAAACACCTGTAATATATTAATTATCATTGCCAAATTTCAGGATTCTCATGGATTTTGGACAGTAATTTTAATCTGTAATTTTAAGCATTTTAAAGTTTAATTGTATACAATCTATTTACATCTGAATCACATTCTATCTATCTGTTTATCTATCTATCTGTCCGTCCGTCTTTTATCATTTTTCTATCAGCATCATCTTTCTGTCTTTTAAAAATCATTAAACATTCAAATGTATTCATTACATTTTAATAGATTAGAGTTTTATAATAAGCTAATACAGATTTTTCCTTGTCAATGTTTATAGTTGTAATTAAAACAGAAATCTCACACTCCTTACCTTCTACATTTTATAATAATTTCCTTTCCTCAGTCGAGCGATTACTCTCATCTAACCGCTGAAAAGACGTAGTAAGAAGGGGCTTAATTCGTAATTTTGCGTTCCAACATCAGTGTGCAATGCGCGTGACGTCTACGTTCGTCAATAAATAAACTGCACGTGTGGTGATGCGGTAGAACACTGTAGCCGGAGCTACTTCTCTCCATTAATGTCTATGGCGAGTCACGCAGGCACTGGGCAACTCCGCATCCGAGTCGAACCCCGGGATAAAATAGTCCGAATATAAACACTTATTATAGGCGTACCGTAGTGATTCAGGATAAATCAAAAACACGGTTTGGAAAATGGATTCATGATGTAGCCTACTCGTTCATTTTGAACATAATGTAGCGACTGTCAATGGCTGTGTGGCTGTCAATCAGCAATGTGGAACCCCTGGTGCGCTGTTGGTTGGCGGCCTGGGAAGAGGGCGACGGGTTGAGGATCGAAGTTGGTCTGTTGTTTTTGGTTGCTCTATTCAGAAGCTGTGTTTCTGAATGCCTGCACGTGCTTTGGCGAATAAACAAGTTAACTGAACTCTGGCCTCGTGTGAGATGCTACAATAAGTTACGGACTGCAGCAGCTGATACAACAGCGTTTTGTTGCCTAAGCGTCCACTTCGCACATATGCGACCACATAAAATTTTAACTCGCACATCTCAAAAAATGGTCGCATATGCGACCAATTTGGTCCCAGTCTGCAACCCTGCTGTACAGTAATCCTGTAAACATGATCCTTCAGAAATCATTCTAAAATGCTGATTTGGTGCTAAAATAAATAAAATCTTATTATCAAAGTTAAGTTGGTCTGTTTAATATTTACAATACTTTTTCAGGATTATTTGATAGAAAGATAGTTCAAAACAGCATTTATTTGAAATAAAAATATTTTGTGACATTATAAATGTCCTTATTGTCTTTTATAAATGTAATGTGCCCTTTCTAAATACAATTATTAATAAATCAAAAATATCAGATTGTCAGCCTGTTATAAAACACTAAATATTTTCTACTGTCTAAAAATACTCCCTTCTGTTATCATTTACTCACCTTCATGTCATTCCAAAACTGTGTAACAACTTCATTTCTTCTGTGGAACACACACAGAAAATATATTTTAAAAGACTTTCTTTGTATGGACATAACAAGTAAGACATTCTTATTTTGTGTTCAGAGGAAAGTAAGAAAACAAACTGCACAATACCAGGAATTACTGATGTCTGTAGGCTGTATGGTTGGATGAGTTACACTCCCACCCTTTGTGTAAAGGCCTATACCCTATAGGTAGGCTATGGGCATATAGGTTATTATAAATTGTAATGTAAAATGATTTTTTGTTCATGGACAAAACACTACTGCTTTTCCACTTTTATTTCTACTACTGTTTTGGGAACAAATGAAGTTCGATTGATGAAGGCATGTTAAGCACACAGTCTGTCTCTTGTCAGGACAATCCGTTCTGACAGAGCCCATGGTTGCTACAGTTGCTAGCCATTGATCTGGTTTTCAACACATCACACCAGGCAGTTTCCTGCAGCATGCGAACAAAAACACTCAGGTACGATCAAAAAGCCCCACACGACACGCGAGAGCTCATCGGCACCCAGCGGCAAGCCGCGCCTTCCCACACGGCTCGTGTATACGCTCTTTGGAGACGGCTAGTTTCTGAGAGAGTTAAGGGGCTTTTGCGTCTGAAGAAATCAGCCAGAGCTTGCATTAAGGTAGATGAAATCTTATGATGTGTGGTGGGTGAATGGTTTGTTTGTGTCATTAAGAAGCAGAAAGCAAACAGCTTGAACTTGCCGTGTGTACTGTCTGAGGAAAGTCAAGATTAAGGGATGTTCAGAGACCTTCGTCTGTCAAAACTTCAAAGTTGCTCTCCTTGTTCTGGCGGCGTAGCAACCAAATCGCAAAACTCAGCAGCCTCTGAGGCTGTCAGAGGCCTCCTGACACCCCCTTTATCAGGTGTATAGAGCTTTAATGCCATCCTTGAGAAATAAACCAGAACTGCAGGGAACACTGGCGCCCCCTTTTAGGTTACTGATAGTAACGCTCACTAAACGCTACTAACTTAAGGCCGAGTTCACACTGAACGATTTAAGGCCCGATTTTCATTCGCCAACAGGATTTGGGAGATCGCTGACAGACGGTTGGTCTGGGAACAGTCCCCAAGACGTCCCGTCACCTCATGTGAATTTAGCCCGTGGGAGAAAACATTGCCTTGGCGCTCATCAAAATACATGATCACTATGTCGGTCTGAGACGACAAGACAAAGAGGTCCGAGACCAAGACAAGACCAAGACTTAAGGCCGTCAGAAGCTGTGACATGACCAGAGACCATGTAAAAGGCCGGTCTCAAAACATACTTCACCTAGGATTACTATAATATTTTACCCTAAAATACTACAAGATTCCAATGGTTGTTTTTCATAAGGGATGTCTCATTCACATTAGCGTTATCAGCTGAAGATTGCCTTGATAGGCCAATCGCTACGTTATTAGTTTGGAGTGAAGCATACATACAATTGGTAAGTGATATGCAACATATGATTGAGTTATATGCTAATGTTACCGCAATGTAAAGTTATCGCAATGTCTTATATTCAACCAGATAACAGAATATATCTGGAAACGACACCTCCGGCCATTTAGTTGGGTCATTGACCCAGTTTTTGCAGTTAATTTTGCAATGTATCGGTGCCAGTTGGCAGACGTCAATGCTTCGCAATAAGAAATTTTTGTCATTCAAATACACATAATGTTCGCTGTGTTTTCCCCAAGTCGACTTGACCCTCACCACACCCCCAACTATGACTAGTTGCTGACTGTTTGTATATAAAGACAAGTTGTCCCGCCTCGTGCCGCCCATGCATGCAAACACATCATAAGAGGGAGAAAAATTATTTTAACTAAAGATTAGGCACATTAGTGTTTATTGTTCATGGATAAATCATTTATAGCTAATACTGCAATATAGCATAAAAAACAAAATGTATTTGGCAGCTCTTGTTAGTAGCTTGTAGCATAGCAAACTACTTTTTAAGGTATAGCTACTTAAATTTGTACCTTCTTTAATGTTTGAAAATCTTACCCTATATCTTAGCAAGATATATCAATGCAAGCTTGCAACAAGTACTTAGGCTGCAAGTTTTTATATAGCTACATTTAACCTGTTTAATTAAACTATTCTCATTTTCAGAAGCAAACTGAATCAAATCCCCCATTTGAATCACCTAGGGACTCATTGCATGCATGTCTTGCAGCGCAGGATGAAATGGCCCGGGATGAGCTTGTGCAAACAGTGCTGTCATGTTGCCTTTTCTTCACTGACAGATCAGATGCATTGTGAGAATGGAAGAAAACATCTGGAGGAGACAGATGGAAGAAACAAGCGAGAAAAGAGGCAGATAAATACAACCAGCTCTGTTTGGTGGACCCATTCAGACCACGCTAAGGATTTAACTGTCTTCCATTCAAAACGCACACATGGGACAGGACAGAGAATACATTCCACAAATGCATCTTTTAAATGAGAAACAAAAGACACAAGGTAAGACAGCAAAATAATATGCAACATCATAAGTGAAGTCCCATAAGTCTCCTCCTCTCTTCACTGTAGGTGAAAAGAAACATTTCTGAAATGTTTTTTTTTGGGGGATTCTGCGTTGATACGTTTTGTTTCATTTCTGATTTGTTCTGTGCAGGCGAAGGGATAAGAAGCTGTTTACATTTGAAGCGGAGATCTGTCTGGCGGATTTTCGCAACGAATGGCAATCTCGCACAACAAAACTAGTCCCTTTCAGAATGCAAAAGTAGCCCAATCCCATTTTAGAAGCGACGGCACTGAGTTTATATGCTGATGATAGCTGCACTTCCTTCTATAGATCTACGAGGGCAAATATAAAGGAGAAAGGGGGTTGGGGGGGATCTGGATGAGACATTTCAGAAAGGGGCCACGAGAAAAGGAAAGGCAAATTAATTTTATTTCCTTTAGAAAAGTGTGGTATGTCAAGGGGGTCCCTGTAACTTGTGAAAAATTAAAAGAGACGGATTCAAACTGTCCAATTTCCACATCAAACAAACGTTGGCTCTCTGCTCCTGGAGAAAGTGCTTCATACAGCACACAGCCCTCCCCCATCCCAAACTCGCTCAGTCTCTCCAATCTGAACCACCAACACATTTTCTGAACACTCGCAGTATCTCGGTTTCCTTATTAATCCCACTCTCTAATTCCCATAAGCACTGTACTGGTTACACTAGCCACTGTCTCTCCCCTGTCTAATTATACCCTTGTGAGTCTATTAATCAACCTGTGAATTATTTAAGAAGGAGAAATCTTCTGTCTGTAACTGACTTTGACAGAGGGAGAGGAGGGGGTGTGTGTGTGTGGGGGGATAAGGTAGAGGATAGAGAGAGAGCATAGTATGGAGGGGTGGGAGAAAAGAGAAAGAAATACGGAATGAGGGTCTACCGTCCTGGTGCGTCCCTGAGGACTGAAGCTGGTGCAAGTCTCCTGGCACTGAAACAAGGCAGATCCTCGTCAAAATACACTTTATGTTTGTTTTTTTACCCTCAATCCGCATAAGTTTTCATCACAAACATGAATTCATGAATATATGTAGCAGTACAGAATAAAGAGGGTTGGGAACAGGAGGGAACATAGAGAAGGAGAGAAATGAAGGCAAAGAAGTGAAATTTATATTACGGGGGAATTTACACTTTCCGGTGTTTTGACATCTAGACTCTCTTGTCCCCATTATTCAGGCATTATGGTAATGGTTAGTGTTTCTTACCACGTTGCTGTGTGTATACTCATGAGCTAAGAGGAAGAGGGCGAGTTTAATGATTCCCGTTGCCGCTACCGTCCACGCCGAGCCGTTCAGGGCCGGAAGAATCCGCTTTTAAAGTAAGATCACCATTATTTTTCCATGCGAGGTGCTCTCTGTTAGCCCCTGCAAAAGTACCTGCCAATCTCAGAATAGTAATAAATGAGGTATTAGATAAATAAATAAGACGGCCCACATCATTCTGGAATATGAGATGTTAAAGAGCCTGTGTGTCAAAGGTTGTGTGGATACATTTATTGGCGTCTGTCTCCTTTATGAGCGTCGGGTTTAAGGAAGCTCCTCTCATTAAGACCCGAGCAGCTGCTGCTGTCGGTGGCTGAAGCTCACCGCTCTCTGCGGGATGTTTATTAAATTAATAAAAAGTAGCTTGCAGCAACGGAACACAGGAAAGCCCCGGGTACAGCTGTGATTGGCACCCTCGGCTGGCCCGCGCTCTCTCAGGAGGCCAACGGCATTTGCTTTAACTAACCGGCCGTGACTGAGGGTGCAAGCTGACATGTCTCTCTCTCTCTCGCTCTTGGTTCTCATACCTCTTTCATTGTGAAAGGCCTCAGAATGCACTGGGAAGGCACAGTGACATTCAAAGGAAAGAGAGTGGCCCGTGTTGTGTGAGAATGTGTTATAAAAACAGAAAAAAGTTGAACGTGCATTGAGTGTAAATAGAAGATGGTGATTGGTCAAAAACAGAGGAACAAACACAGGAACTAGGTTTCTCTAATGTCAACAGAACATTAATTCCAACATGACATCATGACTTTTGCGTCAAACATACACGCCACTTTTGAGTCAAGTGGCGTGTTATCTCTACGCATTTCTAGCTATGCGCGGTGTATCCGTGTATGTCTACGCCATTAACGTCCGAGTGATTCCTCGTGTATGTACACGCCGTCAAATGTCCGTGCGAAACAAAGCAAAATGGATCTACATCTGGGAGCGATCTTTTCTTTCCTAGGATGGTAGGGGAACACTCATAAATGCCATTAACCCCAGTGACGGGTAGGTTTAGTGACAGGGTTGAGGAGGTCATATATTTATATATACAGTAATAACGTTAAGTCAACGCGTTCATAAACACGCTGAAAATCGATTATGCGTGAAAAATGGAAATACGAATTGGCGTGTCATACACACGCTAGTTCATGAGATCAGTCTGTTAATTCCACTTGAAGTCAGTATCGAAGGAAACTTTACAACCTGCATTATGTCTCGCCAGAAATTACTCAATGCAGGGGGCTGCATAAAGTTGCTGGGAAAAGTATGTGATCCCTTTGAATTTGCCAGGATTGTACTTAAAAAAATGATTTGAACTAAGCACAACAATAGAGTCTGCACACCTGAACTAGCCCATGTCGTTCCAAATCTTTATACAATTTTCTCTTCAGGGGATCAAGAAGATATTTAGAAAAATGTATAGGCTACATTTGTTTTGGACCCCATTGATTTTAACGAGGGATGTCCTGAATCCAATCACATGGTATCGAAAATTGGGCCCGATCACGCGGGGTTTCAGACTCGAATCGGAATCGGAGGTTACCTCCCGATCAGGACTCGGATATACATAGCCGGTATTTTCCGCACTATATTATAAGGCGCAATTCAGTTAACGCTCTGCGTTATTAAAATCACCTGTGATCGCGTTTCGTGTCCATCTTATGCCCGCTTTGTCACACGTCCAGTTTAACCTCCTATAAATCAGGTTATGTATGTGTGTCTCCCACTCACGAGCGCTCACTCTTAACAGACACACAAACAGACACAAAGTCCCCGGCGCTGCTCGCGCAAAATGTTCATAAAGCGCTCCCCGTTCACAGTAACCGGGTCGTGTCCGTTTTTTCCGGCTCCCATGTTAACAGGTTAGAGCTTGCACTGCCTGAGTGACACGTGCATATCAGGCGCACATGAGCCGCGCCGAAAACGCGTCCATGCCAGAAATAGAACCGACGCCTATTTTTCACGCGACACACAAGCGTTGGAAGTGTTTCCAGGTAAAATAGAATAGGAAAATATGTTTATATGTTATTTTGTACATGAATACATATTGATAAATTAAATGTTGATGGTTGAAGTCTAGGTTGACACATTCTGATGTAAATATAATTTAAAAATAAATAAATAACAATTTTCAAATATTGCAATACAGATCTATACCTTTTCAGTATCTGTCTATACAAAACTAAATATTCTGTGGTCTATTTTGCTGTTAATACTGCTGACAGTGTCTTTATCAGTATATTTACGCGTAACATTTTAAAGTTGATGACAACAACATTACCATAGCAAACTGTGAGATATGTAAACTTGGGATCTCAAGAGGTGGAAAGAAAAAGGCTACAGTTAACACAACAAACCTGATACAGTTTTAGAGTTTTAAGAGGAGAAAAATGCCCCTTGATTGTGAGATGGGCTGCAGGACATCACAGCCAAGATAGCACAAATGATCGCAATGTGTAGTATATATATATAAAAAAATTCTAATATAAAAACAAATGACCAAAGTCCAAAAGTGAAGAATTTATGTTTATTACCTGATTGTTCAAGCTACCTCACAGAAGTGCTCTGTTTGTTAACAGAGTTGTCAAATGTTAAAATAAGGCGAATTAAATTAAAATAAGGAACATCTTGGAATCTGGGTCTGTTTTTTCGCTCTTCTTTATTCCTTTTTGTATATATTATAGAAGTATCGGATTGGGAACTCGGTATCGGCAGATACTCAAAATCAAATGACTAGGACTTGAGGGCAAAAAAACCTGACCGGGACATCCCTAATTTTAACTGTGTGTAAATCATTTAAACATTTTTCAATATATAAATATAGTAAATATAATGAGAGCGTTTACAGTTATGCTAAATCATTGGGTTGAGATCAGCATAGTGCCTTTTTCTGCAACTGCACTTAAAATCAGCATGAAATGGTTTTAATTAAATATAAACACTGACATGCACAGAAGTCCTGATTAGATGAATTCCAATTAGTCACACTATGATATTTACTACTATCCTTTTAGTGCAAAAAGTGTGTACCTTCCTTTCACTGGGGATCCCGTCAGGAGCATCTTCAAACAGACTGCATTAGCGTAATTCTCCTGAAAGACAAATTATGAAATGTATAATCAACTACTTTAATTGTTTTCAAAATAAACAATAACATAATCCAGACAATGGGCCTACTGCTCTCAAAGGAGAGAAGACAAGGGGGTCTATTTGCATGTTAACTTTTCACTAAGAATTGTCATAGGCGGTATAATGTATAAGACAAAAGATTTTCATGCCGCAGATTTTCATGTGCAAATTTCAGCTGCATGTTAGTACCAAACACATTATTATTTCATCAGCGGCCCTCACGGGACTCCGTGATCGATATTCTTGCATCCCGTGGAAGCGTCAAGTCTCTGGCCTCCTTTCAGGACCTCTTGAGTGTGTTTACTCTCAGTTGAAGACTGAGCGGGCCACAATTTTGCAAAGAGAGAACTCATTAAATGCTAAGACACCAGTTGTGACCAGTGTTAGCCGTGTTAGCCATGGTAATTGCATGTACACTGTCCAAGTTGACAGTTGCTGGCTCTCAAGTCAACATCAGGCATTACAGTCAATTAGCAGGCCTTAGCAAATGCTTTGAGCGGTGGGAACAAGTTCTCATAAACTGGAACAGTCATGAGGAAAACAGTATCCTGGCTGGCAGCACGATAGGCTATATTTGCTTTGTTTTGTTTTTTTGGGGGTTGGGTGGGGGGCTATTTCGAGCATTTTAAACCCTTAACAAACTGAGACAAACAAATCCAAACAGCAGCAAATGCACAGAGCAAAACACACTCATTAATACAGAAAGCGAGAGCAATGAGCCAAACAAAGAGGCCCTGATAAAAGTGAATACATGCATCCAGATTGACTGTACTCTAACTCTGGCAAACATACTTTCCACAGGCTGAGAATATGGAATTATTATGGCTTTGCTAATGTGCTCCCAAAATGATTTGATCAGTGGTGCTTTCAAAAGGACAAACATTAGATGTCAGTTATTAATGTTAAAAATAAAAACTTGTTATTTTGTCAGACATGTTGCTTCTTAAGCAGCTAAGACGCAAACTATACATGAATAAAAATGTTACAAAACTGTTATTTAAAAAAAGCAAGATTACTTTTGCTATATTTTGTAAATTGTGTTTTGATAAAAGTAAGATTTTTTTTATGTTTTTGAAATTATGGTAACACTTTACAATAAGGTTCGTTAGTTAACATTAGTTAACTACATTAGGTAATATGAACTAATAATGAATAGCACATATACAGCATTTGTTAATCTTTGTTAATGTTATTTTCAACATTTACTAATACTTGATTAAAATCTTGTTAACATTAGTTAATGCACCGTGAACTAACATGAACAAACAATGAACAGCTGTATTTTCATGAACTAACATTAACAAAGATGAACAAATGCAGTAACAAATGTATTGCTCATGGTTAGTTCATGTTAGTAAATACATTAACTAATGTTAACTACTGAACCTTATTGTAAAGTGTTACCGAAAATTATTTTAAATATTATTTACCTTTCAAAATAACCATTTTCTTTTTTACAGTTTTTCAAAATTGCTAAGTTACCCATTCTCCAAAACAAATACTCAATGGTCTAAACCCATTTGTCGAATAAATCATTATTTCTGCAAAAACAAAACATATTACATCAGCTACATACATATTCATATTTTTTGCAAAACTTTAAATACATTCTCACTCCCTAAAACACATTTTGTACTGTGATGCGAATTGCGTGAGACAAAAGTCTCTCCGTAATATGAAGCTTTACCTGTAAATATGAAGACACATTTGCAAGTTTGACTGATTTTAAAATTACAATTATGTATTTTCACAGTATGCAAGTGTTGAATATACAGATATTCAATATTCAATCTAATACTTGCAGCATATCCAGTTTGCAATAATATTCACATTTTTGATTACAGTACTTTAAGTAATTGCATAATTTGTTTACTGTATAGATTATACATTTGTTTCTGTAACTACATGCTCTGTATGCCTCGTTCTCCATTTTTTGATGTAGTGCCTAATAATCTGTATAGTGTTTTAATATTGAAGGATGTGTGTATGATCTGAAAGCATTGTATGATTTTGAGTACAGGTGAAATGGTGTTGAGCCGATTGTTTGTTGCCAGAAGAGTCAGGGGTTTTGTGAAAGTAGTTTGATGATTTTGTTTTGTTTTTAATGTTTGAGAAAATGGGTCAATGTTTCAAGAAAAGCGTCCTAGCAATTGTGAAAAACTGTACTATATTTCAAAATGTGATTTATTCCTGTGATGGCAAAGCTGAATTGTCAGCATCATTACTCCAGTCTTCAGTGTCGCATGTATCTATCAGATTCGTTCTAATGATGTTATGCTCAAAAAACATTTCTTGTTATTATTCTATGTAAAGTTACAGATGTCTTTACTCTCACTTTTGATCAATCCAATGTCTGCTTGTTGATATTATGTGTTAATTATTAAGTATAAACTTTTGAACAGTATTGTGTGCATTTATGGTGGTCACATGATGAAGTTTAAACTGACATCTGCAGTTTCTTTATTTAACCACTTCCACAGGAGATTTAAACAAAATGTGAAAAGGATCTGTCTTTGTCTGAGCAAAGGTATTTAGCGAATTTGCAGAGTTAAAATGGCAGAACAAAATATTTCCAAAATACAGACTGAGTAATCGAACACAAGCAAGCAGGAAGTCCCGTCAAATTTAACATGCTTTAAATATTAATTATTGTTAAATAATTAACTGAGGTTTCAAGCCTTAATATATCTAAAAAAATTTACTCATACAAAAAAATATTATTTGTTTTATTCTTAATCATGTCAGTGTTTCGTGTTTACCACAACGATTTTATCTAATTATCCATGACACAGTGGGTAATCTCATTGGTCCACATTTCCACTCAACATTACCACATTAAAAATAAAATATCTTCTGATTGGATTGTGTCATGTCATTTAGCAACATCATCTTCAATGTGGAAAGAAAAATTGTTTGTGTACTTCAGAGAGGCCGGTGTATCTAACAAAAACTTCTCTAATGACCCAACTTACATCTGTTTTCTGACATACATAGTAAATCTATAATATAAACTGCATGTAAACAACTTGACTTCAAACACTGTTGGATAAATCCAGTGTTGTGATAAAGCTTGCTAGCTTGCTCGCGAGTAATCTCTGTCTGCTAAAGGGCACAGCTCTGGGGAAAAGTTCACCCTGTTCCAGTTTACCATTTTTACTTTTTATAGCAGCTTCTGCATCATCTGAAAGACTTTGAAGTTATTGCACTTATGTAAATTGTTGGTCTTTTACTACTTTTATTGACAGCGACAGCACAAATGACTATGGCAATGCTCCAACTAACACATATTTTACAGTTTCATTTAGTATTAGTTCAACAGTATTGTAGTATCTTAGGGATGATTAAGCAGTTATTAGAGATAGTTTACCCAAAAATGAAAGTTTTGTAATTTTCTGATGTTTTGGACTTGTTTTTCATTGTATGGATAAAAACAGTTTAAACATTCTTCCAAAAATGTTGTTTGTGTTCCACAGAGGAAAGTTAGTCCCACGAGATTGGAATGGCATGGAAACTAATAATTAATTTAGAGATTGACACTAAGTTTGACAGTAGTGAAATAAGAGTATAAAAATGATGATATAATTTGTACAAATGACAGAAGTTTCTGTTCATATGAAAAATCTTGTATATTTAGCAACACTAAAGGTGAATTATGTATTAGATGTATATTATGTATATTATGTTTACAACAGTAAAGTTAAGTGAGTGGATCTCTGAGCTGGTGTGAGTGAGTGGAGTTGGGGCTAATTTGCATATTCATGGATCCACATATACTAAATGAAGCAAAGTAACAGGGTTTAGTTTTTCTGAGTGTAAATATTTGATAATGCTTTGCACAGGCATGGTCGGTAAGCAATTCTTTCACACCAGTCTAATGCTAACATGTGTAATGTGCTTGGTTACTTTCAAAACAGTATTATAACTACATATTTTATTTATATGCAGTGCTGCACACTTGCCCGCTAGGCATCCATATTAAGTATTACTGTAAACATGTTATTCATTTGTTTGTTTTTTTGTCAAATTTTCAGGGTCAATCAACAGTGTGCTCCCGTCAATAGATTCTAAATTGTACATGACCTAGAATAATGTGGGAGAAACAACATTACATTTCTGTTATCTTTTTCTCTGGCTTTCAAAACCTTTGAAAAAAAAAAACTCAACTGTTGCCCTTCTTTAACACAATGACATTTGCCTTTGGTGTGCATCTTAATGACAACTAATGACTGCCTTGTGAAGCTTTCCTCTGCATTTGATAGCCCAAATCGCAAGTAGAGACAACTTTAAGCAGGCGAAAATATTGAGGAGGTCGAGATACTGTCGACTTCCTTTTCAAAATGAATTTTTAATTAGCAATAATCAATATTCAAGGAGATGGCTATTTGCCGTTAATAGTTCTATCAAGGATCATAAATACTTAACATTTTTTTATGTCTTTGCAAATATAGTTAATCCCTTACTGCTAAAATGCAATCAGGCAAATCAGATACTATTAATTATGAATTGAACTATTACTGCAATTCCAGCAACTCTCGAACCTCGCATTAGCAAAGTGCATGCACAACACGCTATATAGAGAGTTTTGCTCTCTCCTGATATTTCTACTGGGCAAACGATACAGGGGCTTGTTTCATATGCAGTGTCCGTCCCGCTCTCCGGGTTTCATTTATATCAAAAAGACTCAAATAGGCAGAAAGTCAGAGAGCTTCCAGAATACCATATTGTTTCCTCACCTTTCCTTTGTGAATCCGGCCAGCTGAAGAACGTCTCATTAATGTTGATAGTCAAGACTCAGACACAAAAACAGAGGGAAAAAAAACAGCAAGAAATGTAGTGGGGTGGATGGTGGTAGAGCGGCAGTCTGGTATACGTGTCTTGCAGTTAACTAAAGGTACACCCCCCTCCCCGTTTTCCTTCCTCGAACCTCCCTTAGAAAGCCCAGCAGTCACAGTGCATTAGTGCAGTGAGCGGAAAGTCACATAGTTGAGATTTGCACTCCAAAAATAGTCATTTAACATTGTGGCAGTGGCACAGGGTGGCATCTGAAAACCTGGATGCCTGAGGACACCCCCAAATAAATCTTTTCTATACCTTCTACAAGCAGACGGTGGTAAGGAGGTGGTGATGTGAGGTATGGAGGATCCTGAAGGAGGCCCACAGGAGAGATGCGTCGCCTGTGGTCTTGCCTTGGGCAGGCCATGCGCAGCACTCAGGTTGGCTGTCAACACGGGGTTGAGAGGAGGGTCTCCCAAAAGCCTAAACCTTCACACTCCTAAAGATGCAGCCTGGATCTGGTAAACAATCATTGAAGCTTTGAACCTTGAAGACAATAATGTAAGAGGTTAAAGTCATTAGACTGAAGCAATTATCTCAATAGTCAATTATCGGTAAAATGGGTTATGTTGACGACCATTGCCATTCTGAAATGGCAACCAAAATTTGCAATGGTTTACATTCAGAAAATGTGATGCTTTTGATGACAGCTGGGCTGTCAATGTAAATTCAAAAAGACATCTTTGTTTTCAATCTCCTCTTACCAGCCAAGGGCAATCATAGTAGATGAGTTGAGACTTCCTATAGTTGACCGGGCTGAAGATAGAAGCCTCTGGCAAGTCTAAAAAATGGAAAAAGAATACCATCTGTTCACCCCACAATATTCAAGCATTCAACATGCATAAGGCCAGTATAAGACTCTTCATAAAACCGACAACAACAGCGTTCCATCTCTCAATAACGTACATATTTACAAGGAGAGTTGCATCTTGCAAACATCAAAGTCTCTGAGCACTGCTCAGCGGGACATCTGGGGAACGCTGCTCTGGATTCAGCAGGGAGGTCATTATCAGCCCACGTTCACAGAGTTGTCTTCATGCGTGAGTCTTTTTAATGTTTGAAAGTTAACGCTGAAACAACAGTTTGACTGTATTGTTTTCAATGGACTTCGGTCACCGCAAAACTTCCCAGAGAGCAGATATTACTGGAACGATGCTCAACTACTCAGATGACATGAGTTCACTGTGTGCCTGTAAAACTCATAAACCATCACGATTCAACAAGTGGAATGCAACAAAAATCCTTGAGTAGAAAATAATGTTAGTCATGGCAGGATTTTTTCCGTCTCTAAAACGTGATTGTTTTTTGTGGGTGACAGGCAGCCTATCAGTAACCACTCCCAGTAGGGTCATGTGTCGTGAAGTTTGATGATTAGTACGATTTCTCTTTACTGATGATCAGTGAGAGACAGTATCATTGTCACAAGTAATGGTGTGAAAGTTTTGTTTTCATGGCAAATAAGCATTTCTGTTGTGCCGTGTTGTGCAGCTATACAGTTATGGTTGTATAGCTAGGTTTATTTTTGTATTCACAGACCACTTGATTCAAATGTGCATGAATGGATAGACATAGATGTATGCTTCTTTTGTTGGGGTGTGCAACAATGCATTGATTGACATTTACTTTGTACTTGATACTCAAGTACTTTTAAAAACAAGTACTTGACAAACAAGTAAAAATCGGTCTACAACTTATACTTGTAACTGAGTAATATTTGACCAGTAGTATCTGTACTTTCACACAAGTAAGTAAGTTGTGTACTTGGTCCACCTCTGGTCATTGTTTACCACTATATACATTTTTATAAGGTAAACTTGGTACCTTGCTAGTACTTGGCCAGACCCCATTTTGCCATCAGACCTGCCTTAATTCCTTGTGGCATAGATTCACCAATGTGCTGGAAATATTCCTCAAGATATGTTGGTCCATATTGACATGATAGCATCACACGGTTGCTGCAGATTTGTCAGCAGCATATCCATTATGCAAATCTTCCGTTCCACCATATCCCAAAGGTGCTCTATTTTATTGAGATCTGGTGACTGTGGAGGCCATTTGCTTATAGTGAACTCACTGTCATATTCAAGAAACCAATTTGAGGTGATTTGAGCTTTGTGACATGACACATTATCCTGCTGGAAGTAGCCATCAGAAGATTCGATACAGTGAGGTCATAGGGATGGACATGGTCAGTTTCAATACTCAGGTAGGCTTTGGCGTTTTAAACGATGCTCAATTAGTAGCAAGGGTCCCAAAGTGTGCAAAGAAATATCTCCCACACCATTACACCAGAAGCAGCCTGAACCGTTGATGCAAGGCAGAATAAATCCATGCTTTCATGTTGTTAACACCAAATTCTGACCCTAACTGAATGTCGCAGAAGAAATTGAGATTCATCAGATCAGGCAATGTTTTTCCAATCTTCTATTATCCAATTTTGGTGAGCCTGTGTGAATCGCATGCAAGTTTCCTGTTCCTAGCTGACAGGGGTAGCACCCGCTGTGTCTTCTGCTGCTGTAACCCATCTGCTTCCAGGTTCGACATGTTGTGCGTTCAGAGATGCTCTTCTGTAGACCTCGGTTGTAATGAGTGGTTATTTGAGTTACTGTATCCTTTCTATCAGCTTCAACCAGTCTGGTCACTCTCCTCTGACCCACAGAACTGACCCTCACTGGATATTTTCTCTTTTCAAACCATTCTCTAGAGAAAGTTGTGCAGGAACCATCAGCCAGTTCTAAAAGACCAGTCCATCTGACACCAACAACCAGGCCATGTTCAAAGTCACTTATTGTGGATCCCCTTTCTTCCCCATTCTGATGCACTTTGTCTTGACCATGTCTAAATGCAAAAATAAACAAGTTGCTGCCATGTGGTTGGCTGGTGTGTGTGTAATCACATAATATAAACATATTTATAATATATAAATCAAAAGAACCTTGAATTTCTTGGCCTGTAAATTCTCTGACACTACATTCAAGCACTAGTTACAACAACCAAATATACAAAAAGCGCAAAAAATAGAATGCATAGCATTCATTAGCTTACAAATAAAAAAAGTCTCTAATAGTTCCCTAAATCCCACAGCTCCCTGCACTATAGTGCGGTGAAAGAAAGATGCGAAAGAAAGCTGTCTCCCACAAGTGCTTGTTAGGCCCAAATTATTATTGCAATGAATAATTTTAAAAATAAACAAGTAAATAATAATAAATAAATAAAGGAAACATTTATAGATCTAAGTATTATCAGAGGACCGAAAAGTTTCTTGCTGAGCTCCAGAGGCTTGTTTGAAATTTGCTTTTGTTTTTACTTTGATCTTTAACAGTCTACCTCTCCTCCAGCACTTCACCTAACCTAATGCGGCATCCCATATTTCATAACGCAAACCTTAGCAGGTTGGAGCACTTATCGGATACATGACATATCTAACAATAATAATAAATTGCTGTATTCTTAAAGCTTACCATGAACACACATACAAATTGTCATATTTTTGTATCTACTTTTGCTTCCAAATGATATATAGGCTGATCACCATAAAAGGCCACTGGATATTGCTGGATATTGGCAGGACCTGGAACACACTGTCGTATATGCCAATCCAGAGCATCCCAAACATGCTCAATGGGGTTACATGTCCAGTAAGTATGCTGGCCATGCAAGAACTGGGATGTTTTCAGTTTCCAGGAATTGTGTACAGATACTTGCAACATGGGGCCATGCAAAATCATGCTGCAATGTGATAGCTGTGGATGAATGGCACAACAATGGGCCTCAGGATCTCGTCACCATATCTCTGTGCATTCAAAATGCCATCAATAAACTGGCACCTGTGCTCGTTGTCCATAACATATGCCTATCCATACCATAACTGCACTCGCCACCATGCATGGGCCACTCTATCCACAAGGTTGACATCACCAAACCGCTCATCCATACACAGACACCATACATGCTGTCGGTCATCTGCCCTAAACAGTGAAAACCAGGATTCATTCTGTGAAGTGGACACCCTCTTCAAAGTGCTCAATACGCCATTCAATGTGAGCATTTGCCCACTCAAGTCGGTTACGAATGTACGAACTGGCTGTCGAGTTTGCTGACCCCGATGTAGACGACGAGCATGCAGATGAGCTTCCCTGAGACGATTTCTGACAGTTTGTGCAGAAATTCTTTGGTTATGCAAACAGATTGTTGCAGCAGCTGCTCTGGTGGCTGGTCTCAGTCGATCTTGGAGGTAAAGATGCAGGATGTGGAGGACCTGGGCTGGTGTGGTTACACAAGGTCTGCGGTCGTGAGGCCAGATGGATGTACTGACAAATTCTCTGAAACGCCTTTGGGAAAGGCTTACTCGATTATAGATAAGAACATTCAATTCACGGGCAACAGCTCTGGTGGACATTCCTGCAGCCAGCATGCCAATTGCATGCTCCCCAAAAACTTGCTGAGACACGGTGGCATTGTGCTTACGGCGTATGAAACTCCACATTTTAGGCTATGTTTACACGAAAATCGATTCTGAAGAGAAAACGCAAAGTGGCGTTGCTGTCATCATTTTTTATTCTGCGTTTAGACGAGCGTTTTGTGTGGGAAATTCGCGTGCAAATGGTGACGCAAAAAAGTCTTGTGAAATTCAATGTAGTATGCACTTCAGGTGGCTAGGAGTGCATACTATAACAACACCAAGTCCACGCGCCTGCGTACAATCTTCACTGTCAAGCAGACTTTTGCGCTTTTACCGTTTACACGGGAACGCGACGGTGGAGCGTTTTTAAGATTTCCACTCTGCAGGGTGGTTTCACTTTTTTGCGTTTTTAAGCCTCAAAACGCCGTCGCCGTGTAAACGAAGGCACATCCGATAAAATATTTTTACGTTTCACCCGGAATCGTTCTGTGTAAACGGGGCCTTAGAGGGGCATTTTATTGTGGCCAGCCTAAGGCACACCTGTGCAATAATCATGCTGTCTAATCAGCATCTTGATATGCCACACCAGTGAAGCGGATGGATTATCTCGGCAAAGGAGAAGTGCTCACTAACACAGATTTAGACAGATTTATGAACAATATTTAATAGAAATAGGCCTTTGTGTACATAGAAAAGTCTTAAATCTTTCAGTTCAGCTCATGAAAAATGGGGACAAAAACAAAAGTGATGCATTTATAATTTTGTAAAGTGTATATATATATATATATGTGTGTGTGTGTGTGTGTGTATAAATGTGTCACAGATATTAAGTTGTATAGTGATATAAAATGCTTTTGCAGTGTTCGTAAAGAATAAAGCTGAATAAACTGCTCATATTTTAAGGTTTGAACAAACTTTTGCATCATTTTTGCAACAAAAATCAAATGATCTCAGTTAAGATATCTCTGATATCTCAGTGACTTGTTAAGGAGAGGTACGCCATTACCTAAACCATATATTACTTTAAAAAAAAATCAGATTTAAAACCTGGCACTCCTAACTTGGGCTAGTAAGCAACCACCCAGGAAGCCAGCAACTGCTTTGACACTAAAATTAACATGGCAAGTTTTTCAGAGGGAAGCATCATTTACATTTTCTTTCCTTTTCTCTATAATATTTGGTATTTGCAATCTTATCTTCTTTAAAATGTATTATGATTAACTTTTGACAGCTACATCAGCTTCTTTGACCAAAAACTGCTTCAAACTCTTACTCAGCAAAGAAGGGCACTCAATGCAGGCCTGTACTGTGCAAAAAATGAAAGAAAAAAAAACAAAAATGACCAGATGACAATGATTGCAAAATTGGGAGAGACAGACAGAGAAAGCAACACTCGTAGCCGGCTACAGACAACTCTCCATCTCGTCCGTGGGACGTGCAACAGCAGAGGGGGAACAACTCAACCCTCGGCTCTGGTTCTGAGTGATATTGTAATGAGCCAGTTTCACTGGCCCTTCAACAAACCCCCCACCCCCCACACACCCCCACACACCTCAACCAGCTCCCAAGGCCCCCGAGCGGCTCGCTCCATTCTGTTTCATCACACTTCAAACGGGCCTGGCGCGCTCTGCAGGCCTGCACCAGACCAGGGGACTGCAACATCTGCATGAGGTGGGAGGAGGGGGAGGCGTGTCTCGCGGGGGGACACGCAGCGTCTCAGAGCAGATGTCAAACGAACCTGAACAGCAGGACGGGGGAGGGGATGCCGTGAGGCACATTGCAACAGGTTGAGATGAGCGAGACCGTTCTTGCTGCATGGGGACCCTGTGATCCATTCTCCTCTGCGTGGTTGCCCCCTTCTACCCCTTTGACAATAAAATTAGGTAATTGGTTACCCTTTCCCTAATAAGCTAATCATGGACCATGTGCTTTTTCTATTATTAAAGTCGTGTCATCCCGGGGTGCTCCCCGAGGGTTTCATGTGCAGTGCAGGAGATGGTAAGGACACCGGGGTGGGTTCGGCTGAGAGATGACACGCTCCAAACCTTTGTTTCAACAGTCCCTCAGGCACAGAAAATCCTTGCGTCACGGACCCGCCACAAAAGATCCCTTAAATAAAAATTATAAACCTCTTAAGGGAGAATCAAGCTGTCTGTCACATCGCTTAGCATTAGCACCCTTTCATCTCACAGTTGTTAGAAAGGCCTGGTAATTTTATTCTGGAGGATAACTTCTATCATCAGCCCTAAAACTTGCACTGTATGGTAAAACACGAAGGCATTACTGACATTACAGTACGACTTTCTTAATTGTGCTGAAATGAAGTGATATACACATGACTTAATTTATTTAATTTTATTTATTTAAAAAAAACTAACAAGCAAAAACTATAACCTTTGTAGCCTTTCATTAATAACCTGTGAGTAACCTCAGCCTAAAATAGCTCTGTGAAAAAATTATCTGGGCAAAATCCAGTCACTTCAAAAGTGCCGAGTTCCCGTGAGGGCAAAAAAGTTTCCCAAGCAGATTTTGCACATTTTCAAGTTGGTCACATGAATTCATTGCGGTGACTAACAGAAAGATGCTTGAATTGGAGGTGACTTTTGACTTTTCTACCCACAAAATTTGGCTGAAATTTTGCTATTGTGACCACAGCTTATAGCCTAGCGTTATGGTAGTACCGTCAATCACTGTAGTAGCAAGATTTTTTTGGCAGCACTTTAGTTTAGGGTCCAATTCTCACTATTAAATATTTGCTTAATAGCATGCATATTATTAGGATACTGGCTGTTTATTTGTACTGCATGCCTGGATCACCATATTCTACATCCCTTAATCCTAGCCCATACCTAAACTTAACAACCACCTTACTAGTAATTAGGAGTTTATAGAAGCAAAAGTCAGAGTTAATTGTTCGTTAATAGTAAGAATTGGACCCTAATATAACAATAGAGTGCCAAAGTTATGACGTCACTTTGTGGGCCAAACGCATGAAGTGAGTTAGCATTTTAGACGAGTTAGTATTTAAAACGTGTAAGGGTCACAACTCTTTGTGGAACCTATGCGTCGCTAACTTCCGAGTTGTCCTACAAAGTGACGTTATAATTTCCGCACTCCATATATAGCTTTGTTAAAAGTAAAAAATTAAACAAAGACGACATTACAAAGAGGAAAATGACTGACAGATCCTCTAAAATCAGAGTGATCCCAATGTGATCCGCGCAGTGTAATCAGGCAGCGCTTGCACTAATTACTGGAGCGGGCCAGTTGCACTCCCAATTACCAGCAGATACGGCAAAGCCTGCGTAGAACAATCAAGCACAGCGTACGCTCGACTGAAACTGATTCCCCATGCTGTTGTCGGATATCTTCTGCTGCAGTGGGCCTTGATTGGAAACAAATACCCTTCGCTGACCTCCAACGCCGAATGTGGCGGCAAGCGAACAACCGCTGATTCACCCCCAACCCTTCAGCTCTGCGTCCATGTACTCAATCTGCTACTGTGGCTAAATGTAATTAGAGAGTACATTAAACTTTGCCACAGCACTTTCCAACATCGTTTCCGTCGTTTTGTTGCCTTTATTTGTTTTGCAGAGTGAGGCGTCCGCAGAGCGTGGAGACAAGCTGCCGTGTTCTTCTCATTACACATTCAGACTGTTTTTGTCACCCAGTCGACTGGTGCCTCCAAACAGCTGTTTTCCCAGGCAGTATAAATAAGCATTTGTTCTGACATGAAGGGGAAAGAGGGAGAGATAGATGGGGTAGAAAAGCCAAGCTCTGAACAGGCAACATTGGGAAAAGAAGAGAGGATACCATGGAGGCTTTGTAGTGGGTAAAATATTCTTATTATAACCTCAATAGCCAAGCAACAGATAACATATTATGCTGTTGACTATTCAGTCAGGATGTTTAGAAGAGATTTGAATACTAACACTGAGGCTGAGCATAAGTGTGGTTTTAGCTATTTCCAGCTGTGATGGGTCCTTCCAACTTATTGCTTGAAGCTGAACTTAAACTTGGCAGCTGAAATATGTCTCTACGCTTCTTCTTATCCAGAAACATATAAATAAATAAATGGAGTCAAGAGCATCACTGAGGGGTAACAGACTTCACTTCATCTTGCATTGTGGGTACCAGTGGTATGGGCGTACAAATGCAATAACACTTTTATCACATGCCAGTAATGAGGGATAACCACCGCAGTAATGGCAATCCAAGCAACCCCCATTAATTTTTTATCAGCTGCAATTAATTTCTGTTGATATTTCTCATCCATTTCTACCCTTTAACACTAAGTAATACAACTAAAACTTCTTGGTTATTTAAGATTGTCTGCTTTCCAGATTGGCAGAGAGAAGAGGAGGATGACGGCCAGATGAAGAGGATCGAGGTGACTCGGCAACAACAGGCAAGTTATACAAGTTGTCGCTAAGGCCATGTCCACACGGACATGGGTATTTTTATAACCAGAGTTTTTCCCTCCTGCGTTTTAAAAAAACCTCTGTCCACATGAAAACACAAAAACACGCTATCAAGCGCTGTCAAGAGCATGCAACACCATCAGGCAGCAATATAAACCTAACCGTAAAGCCACGTTAGCCAATCAGAAGCCGCCAGCGGATCAAAAACTCCGGTTTCGCTGTTTACATGACAACACTGCAACCAGTGTTTCAGAAAATACTCACCCTGGAATGGGTTTTCAAAAATGTTTGGTTTCAGGCCCTGTTTACACGAGAACGCTCGCGGGTGAAAACGTAAAATATTATACCGGATGTGCCTTTCGCTTACACGGCGACGGCGTTTTGAGGCTTAAAAACGCAAAAAAGTGAAACCACCCTCCAGAGTGGAATCTTAAAACGCTCCACCGTCGCGTTCCCGTGTAAGGGTAAAAACGCAGTCTGCTTGACAGTGAAGGTTGTACGCAGGCGCGTGGACTTGGTGGTGTTGTAGTATGCACTCCTAGCCACCTGAAGTGCATACTACATTGAATTTCTCAGACATTTGCGTCACCATTTGCACGCGAATTTCCCCACACAAAACGCTCGTCTAAACGCAGAATAAAAGTGATGGCGCAACGCCACTTTTGCGTTTTCTCTTTAGAATTGTTTCTGTGTAAACATAGCCTCAGTGTGGACGGAAGGCCAAAACGGAGAGGAAAAATATACGTTTTCAAAATCGAAAACGTATTAGTGTGGACATGGCCTAAAATGCTGTATTTTTCATGCCAGTAGTTGCAGATGTCCCTTTGTAAAGAAACATATACTGTACGTGCGAACGGCTAGGGTTGAATTACACTTCAGTTGAACTACTCAGGTAAGAGCCCGTTCTCATCCTTTAGCGTCACATAAAGCACTTTATGACAAAACGGCGCTATAAGGTAACATACAATACTGAAGTCTAACGCAATTATGGAGGGGGTCTTCAGAAATATCTTCCACACTGTGATTCAACAGCAAAATAATAGCTCTCTAATTAAACATCATCTCCACTCAGTAGCTCTGAAGTGATCTGTCAATCATCCTGCAGGAACGCATCGCATCCTGTTATCTGCCAATCACTTGATGCTGAGTTCATGACAAGTGCCTGCAAAAACGCTTTCTTAAAAATATGGACCTGCTTTGCTTCAAACCCACAGCTGGAATCGGAACAGAAAGAGCACACATGCACGTCCTGGTGGAGTTCCATGCCGTTTATGTAGATTAAGTGCATAATAAATAAGTAAAACTGATAGCTACTTTCAGACATTAGCCTGAGGGGATAAACATCTATTAGCAGATTAAACAAAAATAATAACCGCAAGTCACTCATCTTAAAAAGCAGTAAGTTAAAAAACACCAAGCTAACGGGGGGAAAAGTCATTTCATGTATCCTTTCAAAACAATTGACAGAATTTTTCATGAAAGAGAAAAGAAAATCAACACTTTCATTATTCAGTGGCTGCTTTTTTTTGCAAAGAAAGTGACGCTTAAAGAGAGACTGCTAAGCACCCTTGATAATCTGCAGAGCACCCTTAATTGAGAGTAATTAATTACATATTTATGGCAAGAATAGTCTCAGACAAGAGAACAGTTAAGGAGTCCTAGCAAGCATGACAAACAGGGAGTTTAAGTGCGGTGAGCAGGTAGAAGCTGAAAGTGACAGCTGGTCCCCTGGGAGCCATAACTCCGGAGAGTGAGGGCCATAGAGAATACAGGTGTTCGCACACAACTGGGTTGAAGCATAGCCTAATGGTGGTGAGGAACATATAATGGATTCAGGGTCTGACAGTGCAAGTAGACATAACGTTCACTTCTGCTTTGAAATCTAGACCAGTTGCCATCAAAGAGATGAGTCACGCCAAGAATGAAACTGGAGATGAGCTGAAGATTTTACTGTGTACTGAGTACAGCAGCTACAAGACGATACACAGAACCTGATGTCCAACCGGCTTCCATCCAGAAGCCAAGTGCAACACATATTACTGTACAAAAGTTAATAATTTTATATGCTCACTTTTTTTTTATACAACAGGTGCTCAAGAAACATTTCTTGTTATCAGTGTTGTAAGCAGTTCTATTGACCCCAAACTTCTGAATGGTAGTGTATACACGCATCTAAATCAGCAACTCTGTAAACAATACAGTAGTGAAATCTGCTATACCAACGCAAGGACAACAGTGTTCTACTTTTTTGTAATTATTGACAGTCTAAGTCTGGGTTGTCAGAGCTTAAACTCAACTTTCCTGATTCAATTTTTACAGTATATGCATTTAAAGGCTAGCTCCCCATGAGCCATAACATCTAGCCAAGCTCCAAACATAGCGTATTGATTTTTCTAATCTGTTTACTCCTCTTCTGCACTTTTGAGTAGACTGCTGGAGAGCCTGGTTTGCCCTGGGGCGTTCAGAAGGGCCCAGCATGTTTCAGCTTTGATCATCGTTCAGCCAGTGGATTAACATATGCAGACTCTCTTCCTCCCTTTGTTCGTCAAGCCTACTAATAAATCTATGGCTTCCCTCTGATCAACTACAGGCCATGAATCAATCAACTCACCTCACGTCCTAGCCTTCTACACAAAGATGGGGTCCCTTTGTCTGCTAAAAATGAAAGAAATTCAAGATGCTCTATTCTACTCTATACTCTATGTAAAAAGTAAGGAAATAATATTAATTTATGATTGTGGAGGTCTATTCTTGCATGGCTTGACATTTGACTAAATGTCATAAAGACTTTGCATTGATTGGCAAGGAACTGCCATTATAACCTATACTGTACCATATTTGGTACACAAGATTCTAAGGCTTTAAAATTATTAACGAGATCAAAACATTGCTGAAACGATCTTCTACATGCTTTCTGTCGTTGCATTGACAGTTCATACTTTGTCAGCAAGTAAAAGGCACAATACTAAAAACATCCCATTGATTTAACATGTCATCTGATTTACATAATATATCAGAATTTAATCTACTTTTTTGTTCATAAATATCAGCAACACTAAACAGCACGTGTTTGTTCATTTTGGGCCTCTGAATAAAATTAGGTGTTTTTCATATTCTCCTATATTTCATATTATGAGCCATGGAAGCCTGATGTATCAAATACTTAAAGGAATAGTTAAATGTGGTCATCATTTACTCACCCTTGAGTTTCTGAATTTCAATCTTCTGCTGAACACAAAAGAAGATATTTTGAAGAATGTCTGTAACTAGGGTGACCATATTTTGATTACCAAAAACCAGGACACTTGGCCCAACAAACAGATAGGCCTAATCAAATGATACTCGAAGTTTACTCAAAGATACCTTATTAATTTCAATACATTTAAAATAGGTTATGCCTCCTCTGTATGGATAAAAAATTGTTATATGAAAACAGGACATGTCCTGGGAAAACAGGACAGTTGGTCACCTCTATTGGTAACCAAACAATTGTTCCCCATTGACTTCCAAAGTATTTTTCCTACTATGGAAGTCAATAGGGTTCATGAACTGTTTGGTTATTCTACCAAATATCGACATTATTAAAAATATCTTCCTTTGCTCAGCAGAAAGAAATTCATACATGTTTGAAATAACTTGAGGTTGAGTAAATGATGACAGAATGTTTTATTTTTAAGTGAAGCATTTTAACAAAAACACATATGCTAACTTTTTTAGATATATTTTATATTTTCCTATATTTATATATTTTGTCTAGTTCGTAAAAACACACACAAAAACATATATATATATATATATATATATATATATATATATATATATCTAGGATTTAAAGGGTTAAATAAGAAGAGACTGAATGAACATATGTAGGCCTAATGCAAAAAGGCAAGTCCTTACAGTACAGCCTTGGACTAGCTTCATTTGTCTTGAGAATGAAAAAGAACCAAGCACCATTTTCTGTTTCAGTGGTCACTCTGCAGAGTCTGCTGCACTACACTCTTTAAATACAAACACAACAGTCTATGACCTCCTATATTAGTCTGTGATGGTCAAAAACAGCATTCAGTTTAACAAAAGCAAAAGCTCATCAGGGACTGTATGAGGATGGCCTCATTGGCAGCTGATGGAAGTAGGGCACTAATGTTTCCCCTGCGCATTAGCTCTGCTAAATATTTTCTGCCCTCAAAAACCCATAACTGAGTCGAATTGCTCACTTGCACTTGCTGTGGTATTCCACCATACATTATACATACATCCATTTTACATGTAATAACGTTTATTTTGTGTCACCATTCTTGTTCGAGTTACACTACTCGTGTAATTTAAATAGGGAAAACGTGGAGGTGTTTGGTCGCTTTTCTGTTTGGAACCTAACAAATAAATTGGGCTAAGCGCTAACAAAGCTTCCGCTGCAAGACAGATTTAGTGCATGCACTGAGACGAGTGAGGTAAGCATCAACTCATCTTAGTTTAATATGAAAAAAAAAAACGGTGGAGTATCCCTTTAAGCTTTATTGACAGTCGAGTCCCTCCAGAAAAACGTGACTATGCGATCGCATGATTTAGTGCAAAATATGCGCGCTTTTGCATGATTTCATAATCCTCGCATTTTCGTTGCAAAAGTCACATTAGATCTTAGCAGAAAGTTGAAAAATGTTGCATTTGCTTCACAAAAGACGGTCATTTCCCCCTATTGCCATGGGAACGTTATGAAATGACGTAATTGCGCGTCAATTTTTTATATTTTATTTATTCATTTTTACAGAAGTTGCATATTCCTTTTGTAAAGCTATAAAACTTGTTTGACTCACCAGTGTTGATGATTTTATTAAGGTCTGAAATAAAACAAGATAAGAACTTAAATATTCCCAGCACTTTCTGTGATTTATTATGCTTGCTTATCATAGGAAGTAATAAGAAATGACTGATTACATTAAGGTAGTAGCCTAGTGAGTAACTAGTGTTGGGGTAATCACTTTTTTCCTCTTTTTCATCAAACCACATTTTTCGCAAGTTCACGCAATTTTTGTAAGTTCCTGCACTTTGTGCAAGTTCTACAGCAATTTCATTGCATAAAATTGCATAAAGATCCTGCATATTCAATCACATTTTTAAAGAAAACTGGCCTCATAATCAAGGATTTTTGCCTGCAACAATCAAAAAAAAAAAAAACTTTTTTTGGAAGGACTGATTGGTCGTAGAAAATAATTTCAATGCATCTCTCAGTTTGTTAAAAATAAACTAATAATTCAGAAATTACATTAGTAAACCATATTCAGAAGCTCATCTGCCTAAATATTTATTCCGACCTCAAAAAAGGATTTAGATTTATCTACATGCGATTTATGCTTTTTAAAACCGTTTTTATTAACAAATCGAAAATATTGTCTGGTAATTAGCATTATCCCTATAGCTGCTTTTGAAACTGCTCCATTTAATTTGAACATGGAATAGCCTATTCCTTTAAGATGATTACATATCATGAAGAGTATTTGCTTAAAATTTCTGGTTCATTATAAAAACTACATCATGTGACTGTTAGATGAGACAACAGAGAAACCCATCTTCCGTGAGGCTACATAAACAGACATGCTACACATTGCACATCTAATGGGCAGAAAACTGCAGTGAACTAAGTCCATAAACAATCCTGTGTGAGCAGCAAGGAGTACAGCGACCTTTGAGTTAGGAGTTGAGGCCCTATTAAAACAGAGCCCAGCTTACTGGCAGGACGCACATCCCCTAACCGCTGGAAAAGCAATCTCGCAGCAACTGCTAGGCAATCAGCGGTGCACTGCGCGGGGTTGAGACAGCAATGACCTGCTGATTCCACAACAGCAGAGGTGAACCAGGCTCAACACACTGATGAGCGCTGCACAAACATCAAACAGGCACAGAGGACCTCCCTACGACCTGCTTCGGCAGCCCCGTCTGACGCCCGTGCCTTTCATTTGGGCTGATAGTGGAGGATGGATTGGCAAATATCGATCACGGCAGTGTTCGTAAAACTCTCCCTTCAGATTTGAGAGGTGATTATGGTTGGACCCAGCTGATGCCGCTGTGTGACTGTCTGGGAGAGCGTGTGTGGTGGGTGATTGTGATCAAACTAAGAATCCAAACATAGCACCATCTCATCATTTGTGAACTGCTCTTACCCTTTAGAACAGCGTTTCCCAGTGTTTTTTGCCTTACGTCCCCTCCACAGACCCATTAGTAGGGCTCAAGTACTCCTTCACTCACACAAAACGCTAAAATATCTATAGGGATAGTTTATCCAGAATTTAAATTCTGCCATAATTTATTCTTCCATTCATGTTGTTTCAAACCTGCTTAGCTTGCTTTCTTCAACAGAACATAAAATAATATAATACATAGAGGTTTTTTAGTCCATACAAATAAGTCAAGGAGATTGTGGTAGACACCATGACTTGTATAAAAAAACAGAAACATTCTTCAAAATATACCTTCTTCTGGGTTCTGCAATAGAAAAAGTCATACAGGTTTGAAACAACATGAGGGTGAGTACATACTATTCATTCAAATTCTATGACAATATAGGAAACTCCACCCCACAACTACAACTATGAGAGGAACAATTGCATTGGAATCAGTTTCAGAACTTTTCCAGCAGATAAACAATAAACACTAACAGCCAATTACAATCCATCATGCTTCAAAGAGCTTGATAATTTAAAGTGACAGATGACATATCTCCCATTCTCACTTACTGTATGTTAAACATAATGTTATTATGTGTTGGTGTGAAATGTTATATAGTTATTAGTTATTGGATCGCTTTTTTGGGGGGTTAAACTTAAATTAAATTATCATAGAAGTTTAACAAGTATGAGATATCACCTACATGTGCAATGCACTGCCATTTGAACATGTTTTTAAGACCAAAACCATGAGCAATGCTCAAAACTTTTTCATTCTGTCCACCAACCATCAAACCCAAACAGGATTCTGGGATATAATAGACAGGCAAAGGTATGTTGCAGTTGAATGAGAACATTGGACAGGGCACGTGTCTTGATGCCTACCTCCGTTTGCTGCATTTTTCAGCTCTCAAACTGAAGGCACCTCTTCAACGTTCACAAATGCACGTTCATCTGGTTGTAGTCTCGATGATGGGCATCCTGAGTAAAACAAAGATAAAAAAAGGTGAGAAAAACACAGAGGTTACAGGACCACAAATGCAATAAAACACATTATCTAAATTCCAACATATATGGGTGTAACAGATTACATCTCCTCCATTTCCAACACGTCTCTTTGTCGGAATGGAGACTCCAGTGAGGAACAGTGCCAGTGAACTCCAGACGGGCACTCTCCCCCCTTGTGTTTGCAATAGGAAGGAAGTGTTATTAATTAAGGATACGAAGCAGATTTTGACAAGGGTTCCCGAGTGGCAAGCGGTGTGGATTCTTGGCGCTGACCTGGCCCAGCGGGGGTAGCAGGCGCGTTTGAGGAAGGGGGTCTGGAGGAGGGTTGTGCTGGCTCCATGCTGGCAGCCAGGCCTTCCACGTCTGCGTTGGTGCTTTGAAGTGTCACCTTGAGAGAAGAGCCAGTGGCCGGGTAGTGAAGGGAGCAGGAGCAATGAAAGGAGTGGCACCGCTTGCGTTGCCAGACACGGCGCTTTCAATATTACATGGGCTCCCGTCCATCTCTCTACACATGCTGGATATTGCCTTTTACTTGATTTATTCAGAAAGTGGATCTTACTCTGCTCCTTTTCATGCTGTGGTTCAAGTTAACACCTGTGCAGGTTTCAGCCAGGCTTCTGCACTTGAGTATGGTGTGTCAGGTTCTCTGTAACTGTCAATGAAAAGACAAAGTGTCCGTCACAGCAATGCTTTAACAGCAAATTGAATGGTTCATTTAAGATAGGCAGGTCACATAAGCAGGGACAATTGTGACATATCTATACATCCTACATTAAATGACACTGTAGGTAAGATAATGCTCATCTACACAGCTAGCCTACTCATCAGACAGATAAACACGTGGACAATTAATAATGATTTGAGTTTGAGTTATTTTATTGGCTAATCTTACCTGGATGTTATCTTTAAGATTTTGCAGAGACCAAAAAAGTCGGTGACATGTAGCAGCTAGGCCTACCACAAAACAGTCAGTCTAGCAAAAAAAAAAAACACTGCTGATATTATACTGTGGTAAGTCCTTTGAATTAATGTTCAGTCTAAAATCGATAACAAACGCAAAATTACGCCAGGACTGTTTTTATAAACCCGAGCGCGGAGTAGAGAGGAGGAGTGAAAGTAGCTCTGGTTGCCGCCATTACAACATTGAATGACGCTATTGACCAATCAGATGCGATGTATTCCAGAAAGCCGTGTAAAGGCGCAGGTCAAAGAGACAGAAAAAAAACTTCCATAGACCTTGTTATAACCATAGGTTTTAGACAGCAAGCGTGCATTTTGGTTTGAGAGGGGAATGAAAGCGAGGCTGGTAGGGATACACACCTCTTTAGTGGATTATACTGTTAGACGTTAATTAAAGTTTTTGGATTGTTATTATTAAATAACATTAGCAGAAAGTTGAAAAATGTTGCATTTGCTTTACACATTTCCCCCTATTGCCATGGGAACGTTATTAAATGACGCGTAATTGAGCACGTGGTACATCAACCAAAAGTGCTATTGTCTGCTATTGTTTTTCTGACGAAATAGGCTACTACACAAATATTTTCCTAAGTAATTTCAGTGGACCAAAAAATAAATAAAAAACCCAGACAATAAAGCGTATGGAAAAGTATAAGTCATCTAGGAGTAGCAACGGATAGCTTTGTACAACGGATGCCATTGAAAACACGGCAAGTCTATCCCTTTACAGCTATGGTCTATCCCTCAGCCTCGCTTTTGAATAAGGTCTATCCCTCAGGCGCTGCTCTGAATAAGGTCTGTGTCTATGTGAAGCACCAATACATTCCAAGCAGGTGTGTGTTGGTCCCATAGACTGTAAAAGTAAAAAAAGTAAATCTGTCGTCTAGCCTACGTTGCAGATTCCTATTCGCCCATTACGAAATATTTTGCGTAGCTAGCCACTGAATATAACAAGTCAGCTTAGTAAATTCTGTCCACATTGAAAACGGTGATGTGGACAGTGGATGCAAAAAAATAGGCTATAGAATTGCTGGTCTCATTTGAAATAGGATTTTTTTTACAGTGGTCCCAGATCATAAATAGTAGTTTTAACTCCCCTGATTAGTTATGGACATCCGCAGCCTTTTATCTCTCCCTCCATCTTGCTTTTTAAACCAGATTAACCCAAATGGGCATCCTTTAATGGCCCCCTTTTTAGAAAAGCCGAAAGAGGATGATAATTAAAATAATTAAACCACTGGGATTGGCTCACGCATCCCTTGTTCTCTCTCTCTCTTTCCCCTTTTGCTCTTTTCCTTTCTTCTCTCCTTTTTAAGTTGTGAGTCTACTTGGCTAACAGATTTCAGTGAGGAAAGCACAAACCACCCTCAGTTAATTGAATTTACTCTCATCTCAAAGGTCTAACTAGGCAAGCCCCCTCCCTCCTGTGAAACCTGTATGTAGGTGTGTGTGTGTGTGTGTGTGTGTATGTCAGCTGTATAAATCTGATTGCAGGGGTGGGCTCAGGGGATAACGCTCAAATTCATTCTATTTCTGTGCACTCTGGGTTAAGCTAAACATAAAGCAAAAAGTATCCTCTTTAACGATTATTTATTCATGGACTTTTAAGCTATTAATGAGGACAAATGAAGTCATTTTTAGGAGTGTCAGTATGAAATATGCTTACCAAAATGATCTTGTTTTTGCATTTCTGCTTCAGCATGTGTCCATGTGGAATAAACAAAAAAATATAACCGGGAAATTAGGATGCATGATACAGCATTAAAATTAGCCTATATTTTATGATTTTTTTTAATCACATTAGTTGCTGGAAAGAAAAGGAGGGGGTGGGGGTTAATGTTATGCTGCAAAAATAATAATTGATTGTGTTAATTGTAATTAGTTTTGCCTTAACTGGGCTTTTACTTGCACCAATAGATACAATACTGAAAGTATTTCACAAATTTTCACAGTTGGATACAGTTATACTTTAATTAGGGTATAACTTTCAAATACATGAAAAAATATATAAAGATGAGCCCTTGATACCAGGAATCTACATCACTTTCAAGAGAGAAACAGAGAAATAATGAAATAAAAATAAGACTCTTTATAGCCCAATCATGACTGCATGGCACTGCTTTAACTCCACGGCTTGCCTCCTCCTGTGTCCTGACAATTTCACAGGGTTGCATTTCAAGTTGGCAAACCGCGAAGAGAAAAATCCCTATGCTGTGAATACTTAAGATTTATACTTAAAATTTTTATACAATCTTTGAAAACATTGAGGAGCAATTTCATATTTGCACTGACATCTAATTTCTCAAGTAGATTCTGAAATCACAAATTGGTATGGATTCCCTCTGCGTCCAATTATTCTGCATCAGTTTCCCTGACCCCTCAGAGTACTGCTAAATTAAACATAAGATTTTTTTTGACTCAGTCATGAAATAGTCCTACATATGCACACGTTTGATAAACTAATCTTACATTCTCAGTTGTAGTAGCTCTCGTTGTGTTTCGCTCTACCACTGAATTTAAACAAGACGCCCAGAGAGGGAATAATTGTGCCATATGTTTAGGTCACTATCTACATGAAATATAAGCTGTTTGAACTCCACTTGTTTCACAAATATGCTATTTTGACATCAGGATTAATGGATGAAAATTGCTGTTTTTCTAAGTAAACAGGCCTACCTTAAATTATGATAAACTGAGTGGGAAAACTGGTGGTCTCCCACTCAGGCCAAAACTGAATTAGTAAACTGGAGGCCAACTCAAACCACTTTTAAACCAGCCAACTGACGACATGAGGAGGACCAGCTAGCAAGACCATTTTGCAAGATGTAAACAACACGTGTCCAAAAACACTTCCTGTTTCAGATTGTAAATGGTTTATTTCAAATGTAAAGAAAACATCTTAAAGCTGTGTGTTTAACTTTTTGATTCAGTTGTAAATGTTCTGTTGGTTGTATTTTATTCCAACGTTTATGTAGTGTTAAAAAACTGAAACAGGAAGTGCTTCTGGACCAGTGTTGTTTACATCTCGCTGAACTGTATGGTTTTGTAGGGAAGGGCAAGATAGTTGCATGCAATCAATCGTCTGACCTCAAATGAACATGCATGCTAATCTGCAGATATTATGGCTTCGCATTGAGCCATAACTCTCAATAGCGTTTCGACTGCACCTGTTGACTGATAGTTGATAATCAAGAGCAACAGTGCCCTCTAGTTGTCGACCGCGTGAAGAACGTTGTGGATGATTATCGCTGATTACTGCTTTCTTTAAAGGGATACTCTCACTTTTTTTGAATAGGCTCATTTTTCCACTTCTCCAGAGTTAAACAGTCAGCTTTACTGTTTTTTGAATCCATTCAGCCGATTTTCTGATATTTAGAAGAATATCAGTAACCAGAGGTTTCTGGTCTCATTGACTTCCATAGTATATATATTTTTTCCTTACTATGGAAGTACAATGGGACCTGATCTGTCTGGTTACTAATATTCTTCTAAAATATCAGAAAATCGGCTAAGTGGATTCGAAAACGATAAAACTTAACTGTTTAACTCTGGGAAGTTGTAAATTGAGCATATTTCCAAAAAATGTGGAGTATCCCTTTAAGACATATTTCATTAGTCATAGCCCATGGTCATAACAAAATAGGCATACAATAAATAAAATTTACAATATATTTTTTTCTCAGTTTGCCAAACTCAGCGTTTTTGACAATAATAATAATAACAACAATAATAAAAATGTGACTAAAGACATCAAACCTAAAGACAGACACAAGAAGACACCATAAAAGTGGTTCTGTATGGTGTCTTCTATTTTGTAAAGCCTGTATTAGAAAACAGAGTATTGTTTATCAGGTTTTAAATTATAATGCATTCATATAGCTAATTAAACATGGAAGTATCATGCGAACATCCAAACATCCCTTCACGCTTCACCTAGGAGCATGACCAAAAGAAAAGTCTATTTCTTCCGGTTGCAAATATTGTAATTTGTTAAACTTCTTTGGTTCTTTTGCATTTTAACAAATTAAGCATTGCCATTAATTTGAAACTGAAATGCAATAAAATCCATACATTACGTGTGACTTAAATATGCCCAAATGCATTTTATACACCTAAAAAAAAGTCAATTGTCAGTCTTTTGTAACACATTTCTGAAACAAGCATTGTCCATTTAAATTAGCTTCAAATCATTACAGGCAACAGCCAATGCAGCCAATTTTCTTCCCAGCATAGCTTGTAGGCCTAAAATTGCATTACATTTCCATTCCAGACATCAAAGCCAAATTAAGAGAAAAATAATCAAGACAACCCCAAATCTGTAGTGCAAAACATTGAAGACGATTTTATTTTTGTCATTCACAGTTAACACAAGCAACTGCTTTAAGAACCTTTTCCTTCCCTCCCACACCAAACGCCAGAAACTTCATCTCCAGCAAAGGAGCTATTCAAACGTTCCTTTCATTTCACGCTGATTGTACCTTGTATCTTAAGTCATAGTTCCTGTTGTTGGCATTAAAAGAGGATTGTTGTACATGCTCTAGATAGCAAGGCAGAAGGAACAGCAGACTTCAAGGGGACAACAGGATTTGGGAACAATTTGAGTATGACTTACCACATCTGCAATTCGTATATGACACTTGACTAGCAATGTAGCCATTTTGTGGAAATTGTGGAGATATTTTACACTGTTTGCATCATATAGCTCTCATCGCTACAGTCCACATACTTCCAGCTTGACAAAACTCGAGTCTTGTATTTAACTGATATGTGGTAGTATAAGAAATGATGTGCTCAAATAATACAACAAAAACCAGTACATTTAAGCTCTACAAAATACTGTCATTGTCTTATTGAGTATTTGGCACTCAGGAAGCAAAATTAGTAATTATATACTTGAACATCTGCAGAGCGCTAAAGTGAGAGAGGAAAAGATCATCCATACTATTTTCATGAGTTCTGAGCGAATATGACGACTTATGCTTGAGACTGGAAGGTTAGTATCGTCGAAGCGAATTACTTTTATTTAACAGTAGAATAGGCTTCAAAATGTCCATCTAGATTTTAACTATGTTTTATAGCGATTACAGAAGGATAAGATTCCTAAGTTTAACTGATATATGGCTGTCGTTCAATGCAATATAACTTTTAAAAGCACTGGTGCTTGACTGGTAATACTCGAAAAGCTAAAAAGGAGGATATGACAAAAAATAAATAATTTAAAAAATATAAAAACTTGTTCGAACCTTCCTTTCATTTGGCTGTATCATTTCTTAAATCCAGATTTTAACAACTGACAGTGCAATTTAACCCAGAATCAAGTCTGGGATACAGGCCATCATGTTCCACATACACACACAGACGTCGCACATACACAGAAACATAGTAAAGATCAACATGACTTGAGCTTGACATGTGTAAAAGGTAAAACCTGACGGTTTTAAAGAAACGCTGACACAAGACAACCGTCCAATCGACTGACCGCCCCACCTCCTGGCATCCAAACACACACTTCAGCTCTGTGCGGGTGAGCTGTGAGGGTGTAAGCACTGTACCATTACAACATATGTATCAACTTATATTGCTTCTCACGGCCTAAATGCAAAGCTTCCACATGCTGCAAGAATTGCTTGGATAAAGGGAGCGGATAAATTAGCAAACAAAGAAAAAATAAGAGAAGCGGCGGTGACATTTCTGGTGTGGGGTAACTAAAAGACATTGTGTGACCACCTCTATACACGCTGTTTTAGTCCAGGCTTTCCAATTATCTAATCTTGGTGAGGGTTTCACTGATTTATTGGCTCCAAATCCTGTTGTCGGCTTGTGGAAATGTGACAGATAACACCGAAAATTGAAAGAGTCTTGCCTTATGCTCTAATAATCTAAATTCGCACATCTCTACCCCTCTCTCTTTCACCATTTCCCCATTACTTTAGCTGTGCTCCTGATGACTTTCGTTATAGTCCATGATCCTTAACGGTTGCTGCCTGGGCCTCTCTGGGCATTCGTGAGCCATACGTGTTTCGGCTTTTGGCTCTCTGAGCATCAGGTTGGGTTTCTTTAGCAGATGTGATGAGCGTGAAGCTCTGCGCAGCGGTGGAGATGGGCGTACTCTTTGTTGACGGCTCCACGCAGAGCTCAGCTCTTCAGGCCCTGCGATAGGCCAGTGAGACGCGGAGGCGGGGCTCTCATCCTCGTCACACTGGCTCTCGCTTTTGTTCCGGAACAGCTCTCTTGCCCGCATACCCAGAAAGCTCTTGGCGCTGGGGTAGGAGCCTACGGTGACTGGGGTGTCAGACGGGACCATGGGCCCTGGGGGTCCCAGCGGGGAATGAGGACGGTGAAGGGCGGTTCCAGCTGAGGACAGGTGGGGGAGTGTCTGACTGCCGTTTACAGAGTTGGCCGGGGAAGGGCTGGTCTTGGACTGCCCTGGAGATAAAGTGCTGCCATTGCCACGCGGAGACTGAGTGATTACTGCCGTCCTCTTTGGTGGCTGTTTTTACACGCGCCGTCCACCACTATGACACTGACACCAGAAACAACCAGAAAAAATGTCACAATCTTAATAATTTTATGCATCAACGAGATCTGAGGTTTGGGGGAGGGGCCTAAAATTTGCCAGAAAATGCACAATAATCAAGTAAACCACAAACTGAGCCATTGTAAACATGGCACAAAAACTTGGTGTCCTATTACCTTTTTGTGCAGTAATAAAGTTATTTGGAAACAGAATTATTAGTCATACAAAATGTAACTAACAATAAAATTAAAATAGAATGAAACAAAAAAGTGAAAAACTACCAAGCCATTACCCATATATCATGCATATGATTTGCAGATTAATTGTAAAGCTTAACAATCATAGAGTGAAAGTTTTGTCTTGCCAGTCTACACATTCAAGCGATTTTAAACCATGTAAGCACCTCAATTCAGAACATGCGCATTGTTATCACAAACACTTGAATTGATTGCCCTTTCATGTCTTCTTGTGCTTTAATGGACATATACACACAAAATAATGTCAAAATACTTAAAATGGTCTCAGCAAGAATTCTCTAAAAGCCTGGGACACACCAAGCCAACGATCGGCTGATGAGTAACGTCAGGCCGCTTTTGAGAGTTTTGGCTCTATAATCGGATGCCGTATGGTTTTTTTTTGGGCCGATTCATCTTGTAAAATCGCGTTGTGCTGTTGGTGAGAGAGATCACTCGGGCTGTTCAGCTTAGTGAATGAGTCAGTGAATGAGAATAATACCAAAACATTGAGCAAAGTCAAAATGGGACGGATAGAAGGCTGTTCTAATTTGACTTCATTTTACCTGAGTGTTCCTTGGTGAATATTTTAAAATGAACATTAGCGAAGTGGAATAAAGAAAGTAATCAGCAGGATCGATATTCAAAACGGTAATCACGCACTGCTTTGTTTAAGGTTTGTGTATCCGCAGTATCGGTTTCCCTTTTAATGACGTATTTATCTGCAGAAATAGTGAGTTGTCTCATTTACACGCAGGCAAAGAACGGGCATGCTATCTGACAGATCGGCTGTAGTTCTCTCGTGTGTTCAAGAAAAAGGTCGGCTTTTTCTCCCGATGCAGGCGACAACACAATCGGCTTTCATCAGCGCTAGTTGTTTAGCGTTGGTTTGGTGTGTCCCTTTAAACAATTGTTTGTCTCAAGTGAATGAAAAAAATTTGATGTGTATCATTATTGTATCTAGGGTTGCAAATTATCGATCAATTCATTAATCATTAGTCGATCAACCTCATCGATCGAATTAACGATTAACCGACAAGCGCCAATTTTCCTGAGAATGTAAATTTCTCATGGTATCAATTTAACATAAAAAGCGAAATATTGCTTATACTGAATAAAAATGCATGTTATATTGCTCAATTGATGTTTTATTGTAACAGTTGGGATGCAAAATGAACACACCATGTATGAAAGTGTGACAAACAGACTCAGATTCCCGGGAAAAATAACAAACCGGAAGAGGTCGGGGGATAGGGCTAAAAAACGTGAGAAACCCGGGAAAGCGGGAGTGTTAACAGGTATGAACTAAGTTATTGTTAGAATACAGCTGGATTTTTGAGGTTAGTCATTATCCATGCACACTACTGGTGGTTTTGACCGCCTCATGTTTGTGTTCGGCTCTCTCGTGTGAGAACATCGATTCGTGTCATGTTCAATTAGCCGACAATTAATTTAATTTAATAGAGTAAATTCTTGTCGACAATTAATTCGATTAATAGTTTGCATCCCTAATTGTATCCATTAGGTCTTAAAGTGTTTCAGCCTATTAGCACTATTGCTGGTCTATGTCATTAATATAAATCAAACAACCAAACAGCTTTAACAAAGATTAATCTACTATATTTTACATTTCTGTACATGGATATACCTGTTAGACTTTACTTTATTTGTAACTTTATTCTATTGAATTTATCTATACTTGTAATTAGAGTATTTCTTCTTATTTTATTACTGACGTTCAGTGTGTCTTTTATTAGTTAGGCTAGTAGTTCTAGCTGTGGTATTGAAGTACTTAAGTGTGCTTTTATAATGAATAGAAAGCAGTTACGTTTGCCAACTAATTTTTGCCAATGGCAAACACAGTAGTAGTAGTAAGTTGGACAGGAAAAAAAATGCCACGTGGGCTTAAATTTGAAAGACACTATAGTTTTCAGGTTCTTTTAGTCCTACCTGGGCTCGGTGGAACTGCGGGGCTCAGTGGCGCACTCTGCCGGTAAGGCTAAAGCAGTGGAAGAGGACACTTCTTTTTCCAGCCTACTGTAAAGCTGTAAAAGCTCAGTCTGCAGAGCCAGAGTTACCCGCCTCTGTGCCTGATATCTGCTCTCAGAAGCCTGCAGTTCCCCTCTAAGCCAAGGCGAATAAGAAAGATGTCAGACATTGTAAAATCATGGAATTAAACAAGAAAGCATATCATATAAAACAAGGAGTGGGAGTTTTCAAGAGTTTAATAATGTAAAGATTGTTTGTATGGTATAAACAGCCTTTAGATCATACTTGGCCTGAGCCTTGACATCTTCAAGAAACTTCTTTTGTTCTGCGATCAGGTGTTCTTTCTTCGAGATTTGAGTCTCCAGCTCTGCCACTCTCTGCTGAGCAGCATCTAGCTTTTGGCTCTGAAGTAACAGATTCTGCTTAAGACGCTCTGTCTCCTTCCCCCAGGACATCTGCAGCATCTGCACCTCCTACAGGAGAGAAGTGGAGGAAGACAGAGAATATAATGTAAATATGATTTATAGCAATGATGAAAGAGATGTTGGGTATTTTGTTCTTTTGACATGTACCTTGCTAGTATCCGGTCCAGCCTGATGCAGCTCCTGAACACACAGTTTATGAGCTTCTCCCAACAGCAACAGCTGCTTATTCAGAAAACTCAACTGCTGTTGAATACTTTCACTCAAACGACAACTAAAAAAAAAGATGATATACTCCAAAAATTAGAGGAACAGTTCACTCCAAAATTAAAAATCATCATTTACACAGGAAATACACTAAAACTGTCTCTTTTTGAAGCTCAAGAGACAATAGGTGATTATTTTTTACCTTGACAGTGAGCTGGTTCAGCAGGTGTCCCGTGTGGCACACCTTGTTGTTCGCCTTCTGAAGCTCTGCCTCCATTTCACCTATTCGCTTCTGGCATTCTTGAAGCTTACTCTGAGTGGAACATCACAGATGCATAGTAAATCATCATCCTGTTTCTGAATGTTGTGGCCACCTCATTTGCTATCATTAAATTAAATACACTACCATTTAGAAGTTGGGGCCTTAACAATAGTTTTTATTATTAAAGGGTTAGTTCACCCAAAAATGAAAATTCTGTCAGTATTTACTCACCCTCATGTTGTTCCAACCCCGTTAGACCTTCGTTCATCTTCGAAACACAAATTAAGATATTTTGATTAAATCTGAGAGCTGGATCAATTCTGCATACTAGTCCATAGGCTTCTTGAGGAATTGAAATTTGCTGGCCTCAAAAAGTTATTAAAGACATTGTTAAAATAGTCCAAGTGACTTCAGTGGCTCAATCTTAACTTTATCAAAACGACGAGAACACTTTTTGTGTGCAAAAAAACAACAAAAATAACAACTTTATTTCAACTATTCATTTACTTCTCTGTCTGCCTCGAGTCAGGTTACTAGTTTAATAGCGTAAGCTTCTGTTATTGTATGTCACATGCATCACACACATGACCAGCTTCGGCCAATAGTGAGCCTACGTGTGAGGTAGCTCTACGCTATTACACTACGTTAACTGACTAGAGGCCATAGAGAAGGAAGTGAATAGTTGAAATAAAGTTGTTATTTTTGTTTGTTTTGCGCACAAAAGTGTTCTCGTCGCTTTATAAAGTTAAGATTGTGGCCACTGTAGTCACTTGGACTTTTTTAACAATGTCTTTAATAACTTTGAGGCCAGCAAGTTTCAATTCCTCAAGAAGCCTATGGACTAGTATGCAGGAGTGATCCAGCTCTCAGATTTCATCAAAAATATCTTAATTTGTGTTCCGAAGATGAACGAAGGTCTTACGGGGTTGGAACAACATGAGGGTGAGTAAATACAGACAGAATTTTCATTTTTGGGTCAACTAACCCTTTAAGGTAGGATAATGTTGCTCAAAAGTGTTAAGTCATAAAAAAATCTTTAATGAAGTAAAATTTGATGCATTTATTTGAAATAACAAAGTATCCTGGGGGAATAGAAGTGTTTAAAGCACCTGTAACTCTTGGTTTTTGGTGTAGTAGTCATCCCTGGCCTGCTGTAGTTGGCGAATCTGGCTGTGCAGGCGTGTAACTACAGTCTCTCGGTCGTCCCAGAGCTGCCGGTACCTCTGCTGCTCCACCTGCAGACTTTCTCTCAGAGACAGGATATCCACACTCTGCAGGTTCAGCTGGTCCTTCTGTTGAAACAAACACAGATTTACAAATCAACTACATTAGTCTCTGACACCCTCTAGTGGTCAACAACGGTCAATGTTTGGTGCCACTAAACTTGCCTTGCGAAAAATAGAACTATTTACATGAAGTAATCTAATGGCATTAATTCTAACCATTGACTTCAATCGAATGCTTTCCGAAAGCTCATGAAACTGTGTTTAAGTTACCATGGCGTTGTTCTGCTCCTCGAGCGCGGTAGCATTGATGATGCGCCGAAGCAGACGTCGGTTACGTACAGCATGCTGCTCTCGCTTGTAGCGCTCGTACAGGAGCTGGTTGTGGAGCAGCAGAAGCTGACTGCGCAGTGTCTGCAGCTCGTCCAGAGGAGCAGAACCTGTGCATGAGAAAGAAAGATTATTCAGATTTAAGCATTTAAGGAATTTTTTAGACATTAAGCTTTTAAGCATCTTTCTCCATTGAAGGCCATTTAAAAGTAGCTCTTTCAAGCATCATATAAATCAAAAATACCAGTGCCCTTTTTTGGGCAAGGGTTCTTATATACTCAAAAACATCCTTCAAAAAAAACAAACAAACAACAACCAACGTTTCTGGTCTTTGGGATTACTAACACCATTAAATATTGGTATAGGATAGGTTCAAGGTGGGTATATTTGTCACCCATTACTAATTTATTACACAACTAAAAGTGTATGATAGGTGTGTTACTAAAATAATGTGTGCATTAATCAGCTTGTCACATGATAATAAAGATGGCCGCCACCATACAGGGTCCACCCTGAGATGAAAATAGCATTTTGTCACATATTTAAGTATAAGTGTACATTCTAAATATATATATATATATATATATATATATATATATATATATATATATATATATATATATATCTAAAGCATGATTCATAACTTAAGGTATAAATTGTTTACTTAAAGCTACACTGTGTAACTCTTTTAGTTTATTCTTAGCTAAAAACACTTAGTTCTTTCAAAAATATATGTGCTCATTAATGTATATTTACTTCGTTCAAGTAATAAAGTATTCTTGTGAGTGTATAATATGGCATTGAAAATACATACGGGTAAGGGGTTCTAATGTCGGTCGCCATGTTGCCCCTCCATCTTGAAAGTACATTAGCCAAAGAGGGACATACCTGTTAATTCAAGCTTCGCCTTTCGTGTTTACGTTTGAGTTAACACTCATGGACGAGGTCGAACTGGAAGCCATGTTAATCTTGGACTACATTGGCCACCGTAGGAGTTAAAACTGAAATCAGAATTGAGAGGAACAGAAACTAATATTCACTGGACGGTCATATACCTTTTCACTGCTAGATGGGGGTAAAAACAAACAAACAAAAAACACACTGTAGCTTTAAAAAAAATTTAAAATTAAAAACATAAAATATATATATGTTTTTTTGTTTGTTTTTTACAATAACATTTTATGAATTACAATTGTTCTTCAAAATATCCTTCAAACTTTGGAAGGACACATTTTTCCTTCAAACTACTCTAAAAGAACCACTTTCCCACAAGTAGCTGAATGTGTGCTCATGTAACGTTGTTTACCTCCAAAGTGTGTCCAGTCAGCTGACTTGCTTGGCAGGGGCAATCTAGAAGTGATTGCGGAAATGTTGGAAAAAGAGGGGAAAAAAACACAGGGAATCAACAAGGTCAGTGGCAATGTGAAAATAATTTCAGACACACTGCTTTTCTGGCAGAGCAAGCCTTTTATCACAGAACCCGCTCCGACCAGAGCCAAAACGCCTCAATTATGTGTTTTCGGATATGGCCTGTACAGCCCAGGAGGAGAGAGAGACAGAAAGAGCTCCGATTGTTTTTGGTTAACACAGGCTCTGCTGTTGCTCTGTGGATTGATTTGCGTGGCAGTGGATGTGACACGGGACAAAGCAGACAGTTGTTTCAGTGTGATAGTGAGTTAGTGGGCAAATCTGTAACTAGTCTGATCCAGTTCTTCTTAAAGAGCCTCAGAAGTACACCAGCAGCCCTTTAGCAGGACTTATAGATTGAAAACTTAACTAGATTGTTTTACATTTTCTAAAGAAAACTATTTATTCATCATGAAGAGGGTGTTTAAAAGATTGTTAGCATGTTATACAAATGTTAGGGTGTTCTGGGATGTTGTTGTTGTCAGCATGTTGCTACACGGCTGTTAAGATGTTCAGGGTGGAGTCGAAAATATCATAATTCCAAGAGTTCCAAGCCAACTCTGAAATCTGAATCAGTGTTATTCAACTCACAATTTTACAGTCAGTTTGAAACATTGTAAAAACACTGATCTATAATAAAGAAATGGCAGATGAGAACAAAACTTGAACTGAATTGAGCTGGATGATGACACTATTGTCTCTGTAGAGCTTCATTATAGCTGAGCTGAACTCGTTTCATAATTACGGTAATGAATTTTCCAAAATCAACATGTTATCAGGGCTTCAGACTTAACAAAAATATTAATTTGCGAGTGATATTTTTTAGATCAAATACGTGCAAGAGCGACAGAGAGACAATAAAAGTTACTCAGTCAATAGTAGCCTAATAAAAATCATTTAGTTCAGTTAGAGAACAGACACTACAGAAGGCAACAGTGGTGTTATTCAGCTTTTAATTGTAGAGTTGCTTACAGCTGAAACTCATTATTATGGTTTCATTACTGATGAACTTTACAGTCATTGGGTCTCATTCATAAAACACGAGCAGAACGAATTTGTGTGTAATCGTTTGTAAAGTGGTTCTGGCGTAAATTTTCGGATTCATTAAAATGTTCGTATTTTACAAATGTTAGTTGGTAGTCGCAAGAAATCTACACCTGCTCCCAGCCACGCGTCAATAGTGCGCTTAACATCCCAACGTTTGCTCATTAATAAGGCTGCATTTTAATTCACCTTAAACGGGTACATATTTAAACAGCATATTTGAAAATAAATATTATATATACTAATTACATACGTTTTTTCTTTTTACTTTTATTATGAGAGCCAGTAATAGCAGATCTGGTGATCGATGGTGGTCCTCCAGTTTGAATATGATTTTTCCGAAGTGAATTAATTTGTTTTTTTGCTGTCAAGCTTAATGTCGAACCATTTTCTTCTCACTTCTGGGATTGTTCGATTAACAGATGAAACACCATTAACTGCATCTGTAATAATATGCTGCCAAGCTTCCTTTTTTTAGGACCTGGTACGCCACTATGTACGCTTGAAAATAAAATGTGGCGTTTTGAATGAACTTCTGATAATAAAACTTAAATTTCTGCATCCGAGAAATCTTTCTTTTTCATTCGGGCGGGATTTATGGTAATTGAGAATGAACGTGCACGCTGAGAGCCAGGCCGATATTATCGGCCGATATTAGGCATTTTCCAAAATATCGATATCGGCAGTTATAATGGCCAATAAATGAATATTTCAAAAATAAAATAAAAGTGGATGAAAACACGCTTGAACCATGTCTTGAGTGTTGGAGTTGTATAGTTTGTCCACCAGAGGGCACTCTACACAGTCCCTGTTGGCAACACTCATTGAGTTGGTCACGATACATACATTGCTTGAATAACAATTAAAAGAACATCCATCAGTTCTCTTAACTCAAAAAGCATGACAACATTTGTGACTATCATGTCCAGTTTTGCTGCTGTTAAATAAGCCGAGAGTGAAGTGGAATTAGCTAGTAATAGTTACGTTACGTTGTTACAGTGTAGTTGACTGACTATCCTTTTAACTTTTGACAATTTTACTGAAGTATTTCTTTAATAGCATGTGACAGTTAGCAATGAGACATATCATCTCTCCTTGGCCTGTTACATTGAAAATGTATGTTTTACAATTTGCAGTATGACGTTATCCATTGCTAAATTATGGCTCATCATAGACTAGCGAACCACAAAGCTAGCTAATGCCACTATCATCAGTCTGTTCTGTTGTGATAATAAAAAGAAAGTTTCTTTTAAAATGCATTATCATATTATTTTAGTTAAAACTCATAAATAATTACAATTAACTAATGTTAGGGAAATATGTTAATGTTTTGTTGCGCGTTTCTGAAAAAAATTAAAATAAATAAATATCGGCCGATATATCGGAATATCGGATTTTAAAACCCAAAAATATTTGTATCGGTATCGGCCTTCAAAATCCTTTATCGGTCGGGCTCTTAGTGCACAGCGCATCCCATTTACGACTGATTGGAATTCATTAACACACACACAAATTTCACAATCACATCTGACGTTTACAAAGTATTTGTGAATCAGGAGAATAGTTTTCGGGAAGGTCTCTTTACGCGCAAATCACTCCCATATTTACTCGTATATTTACGAATGTTTCATGAATGAGACCCACTGAACGGACTCAACACTGAACTGACTTGCACTAAATTATGCCACTATTGCCTTTTTTGGGAGTTCCTTTACTGAAGAATTTGAATTTGTCTTATATTTGAACAAGTTTGCATCATTGATCCTGTTATTTTCCTGATTATTACTGTGAAGCTGCTTTGAAACAATCTGTATTGTATAAAACACATATAAATATAGCTGATTAGACTCAACTTAATAACAAATGCCAATGACTTGTACTTGGGGGTACAAGCTTGCCAGGACCACTTGAAGGTCCCTCTCCAAATAGGCCTTGATTTTGTCATTTGACATGTTTTGGTGGAATCATGGAAAGTCTGGTTAGAGTTTACAACAGACAACCCATTATTCATAAATTTGAGCATTGATTTGAACTTGCACACTTTTGATAACAAGCCAAGATCTTTAACCACACATGACCACAAGCTTGAATTATTCAAGGGGCTTACCTCTTTAGCACTTTGTCATGGGCATCACCGCCCTGCTGCACGAGGCGATCCAGCACCTCCAGGGGGGAGGCAGACACAACCCCCTCCACCCCCTCCTCCTCCGCTTGCTTGCTCAAATCACCTCTCTGGAACCTCTCAAAGGCTACTCGCTGCACAATCTCTGTGGTCTTCCTCCCTACGAAGAGAGGCCGCCCGAGGCAGGGCCATGTCAAACAGAGCCTCGTACGGCAGGGGTGGTGGTTTGCACGGGCTAGGGGAGCAGAGGCCGTATTTCAGGCCTCGTCCTCCGGTGCGGAAGAGCTCCGATGGAGTTGGCTGTGCGTTGGGTGTTCGATGGGCATGAACACTGGCTGGAAAGACCAGGGGTGCTCCTGGGATGGGCCTCTACTCACTCTGCCTCTGTCCCCAGGTGTGATCTCAGTCTTGTCAGGTGTTGAGATGGCGTTGTGAGGGTCTCTAATCAAGCCGCAGAGGATTGAAGAGGGCAGGGGTTTCTCTTGTGTGCCGGTCAGGGTCTCCGTGGTGTTGAAGAACGGAGAGTCAAAGCCCCGAAGGCCAGCTACATCTTGCTTCTCCTCGGTTAACTTCAGAAGCTCCTCTGTGATGGCAGCTGACGGGATGGGAGACAGAAAATGATTGTTGTTTAATGGATTAGTTTGTCTTTTGGGAAAGAACACAACTGTGGAAGTGTGAAAGAAACACAAGTTCATACCATCCTCCCGCTCTTTCTCGATCCTCATTTGTTCTTGCTCCTTCATGTATACGGAGAGCTCAGTCAGGGTCATTGGCATGTTCTCACTTCTGCCATCTGGGTCTGATAAAAGACTTGGTCTTAATGACACATCTAAAGGCCCATAATTCACAACAAGAATGATAACTATAACTTTATTAGCATCCACACTAACGCACAATAGTCCCACAATGCCGCTTTAAAGGGTTAGTTCACCCAAAAATGAAAATTCTGTCAGTATTTACTCACCCTCATGTTGTTCCAACCCCGTAAGACCTTCGTTCATCTTCGAAACACAAATTAAGATATTTTTGATGAAATCTGAGAGCTGGATCACTCCTGCATACTAGTCCATAGGCTTCATGAGGAATTGAAACTTGCTGGCCTCGAAAAGTTATTAAAGACATTGTTAAAATAGTCCAAGTGACTTCAGTGGCTCAATCTTAAGTTTATCAAGTGACGAGAACACTTTTTGTGCGCAAAAACAAACAAAAATAACGACTTTATTTCAACTATTCACTTCCTTCTCTATAAGCCTCTAGTCAGTTAACGTAGTGTGATAGCGTAGAGCTACATCACACGTAGGCTCAATATTGGCCGCTGGTCATGTGTGTGATGCATGTGACATACAATAACAGAAGCTTACGCTATTAAACTAGTAACCTGACTCGAGGCAGAGAGAGAAGTACATGAATAGTTGAAATAAAGTCGTTATTTTTGTTGTTTTTTGCGCACAAATAGTGTTCTCGACGTTTGATAAACTTAAGATTGAGCCACTGTAGTCACTTGGACTATTTTAACAATGTCTTTAATAACTTTACGAGGCCAGCAAGTTTCAATTCCTCAAGAAGCCTATGGACTAGTATGCAGGAGTGATCCAGCTCTCAGATTTCATCAAAAATATCTTAATTTGTGTTCCGAAGATGAACAAAGGTCTTACGGGTTGGAACAACATGAGGGTGAGTAAATACTGACAGAATTTTCATTTTTGGGTGAACTAACGCTTTAAATGCTCAATCTTCTTAAAGTTCGGTGGATTCTGATTGGCTGTCAATCAGGTAGAAAAAAAATGCTGAAAGTGTTTCCAACTATATAATTTGTCTGTGTCTTGTTAGAGTTGTGGTGTGGACTCAAAGAATTCGAATGATTGTTAAAAAGTTATAGTTATCGTATACCGCCCTTGAGGCACTTTAAAATGTTAACCATGCCAAAGGTTAAAGAAATAAGAAATAGTTATACTAACTCTTTAAAGAAAATCAAACCTTTACTTCAATGTCAGGCTATGTTAGTTATGATAAAACAATTCGTACTCGTAACATACCTCTGTGATTGATCGTTTCAGGTCCAATTTTCTCAAGCTCTCTGACTGGCTCCTGTCTGACCAAGACGGGTTTGGTGTGGTCTAAAGGTCTACCGTCCTATGGAGCACATAAAAGTCAAAAGAGCTTGTAGTGAAACTAAAAACAAGCAAAATGATCTCAGAGCAGACTTGAAGTTGTTTTAACAAGGAAAGGTAAAGTAAGTCTTAAAAGGAACGGTTCACTTCTTAAGGAACGGACAGAATTTTAATTCGGTCTTCAATGAAGAACATTTCAGCTATTTTTGACAAAAAACATTTTCGAAATAGCTTTTATTATTCTGTAGAAAACAGATTTGCACAAAAGTTCATCCTCTACAAAAGTACCTTGCATGGTGGGCTAGCGGTACTGCGTGGCAGAGACACAGGGGGAAACTCATCGGAGAAGCTGGGAGGAGGTGAGGCGGCCGCAGGGGTGCTGGATGACGGGGTGACTTTGCCACCCGCTGCAGGAAAGGTGACAAGACCAAATTCATACCAGCGTTTGAGGAAATAAACAGCCTGATGTGCCAACAAGCAAAATATCAAAAAGCCTTGTGGAAAAGCAGACAGTATAGTCACCGGGTGTGCTGTAGAGGCGGCTCGATAGGTAAGAGGCACTCTGGGACAGTTCTGGGTTCGGTGACATCCCACGGGAGGAAGGGGGTGTGGCCATGCCACAGTGGGAGGAGGGGCTCCAGAGGGAATCCTTTACACCATATGTTGCATTAAATTCACAGCTGGAGTTCTATAAATAAACAAACAAACACAAAATAAGTCCCTTGGCTGCTTCTTCAGAGGTTAAGACTTTAGAAATTAATATTTTATTCAGCAAAGACACATTAAATTAGTCGCAAGTGACACTGATTTTAAGTAAATATTGTTCTTTTGAACTTTTTGTTCATCTAAGAAACCAGAAAAAAAATTATCCCTGTTTCCACAAAAATACTTAGCGGCACAACTGTTTTCAAAATGAATAATAAGTAAAATTTCTAGAGCAACATATCAAAATACTAGAAGGATTTCTAAAGGATTCTGTGACACTGAAGACTGGAGTAATGGCTGCGGAAAATTCAGCAGTCATCAGAGGAATACATTTATTTAAATTAGGGCTGTCAAATGATTAATTGTGATTAATTGCATTCGAAATAAAAGTTTTTGTTTACATAATATATGAGGGTGCACTGTGTATAATTATTTTATATATATATATATAAATACACACACATGCTTGTTTATATTTAAGAAATATTTATGTATATACTGTATATAAATTATATAATTTATATAATATATAAATATTTTATATATAAATACTTTTTTTCTTAAATATACATGAATGTTTGTGTATTTATATATATACACAAAATAATTATACACAGTGCACCCTCATATATTATGTAAACAAAAACTTTTATTTTGGATGTGATTAATTGTGATTAATTTAAATTGTAGTGTTATTTCACAATCTTACTGTTTCCACAGTTGTTTGTGCAACCTTGGTGAGCACTCTTTCAAAAACATAAAAAACAAAAACTTACCAACCCAAAACTCTTTAAAAGTAGTGTATACACATTGACATGATTTCACCAAATGTAAAATTTTGCCAGAAGTTTCAGTGTGTTTGCATATTGCGGCATCATTTACTATAATGCATGTAAAGTGTAAAAGTAAAAAGGGAAAAACATATTAGTTATGTGCCAATATTGCATATTTTTATCAGCCAATAATGTATATTTAAATGTTTTTGCCTATTTTAAGATATAGATCAAGATCTAGCACTAACCTAAAGAGATATATTATTGCATTTAACTCTGCCAAAGTACTATATTTTAAAAAGCACCATCTCTTTGAGAGCACAAAAAAAGTCTGCTAGTGGTCTGAACGGTTACCTGTGATTTTGCCAAGTATGACATGCTCCTGATTCAACATATTCCTGTCCCAAAAGTAGTCTTTACCCAATCCCTGCCCCTTACCTAACCCTACCCTTACCCTCTTCACTAAAATCAGAGGTTAATGATAGGTGAATAACACTGAAGTTTAAGTACTTCGCCCTGATTCTAAGCCTAAACTTGACAAACTGTAAACTTGTCCCTTGAATCTGATTGGTTTATTGGAAAGTTGTTCCAGGATCAACAAAGATGTTGATTCAGGAACATGTGGTACTTGGAGAAATCACATTCACCGTGATCTGACTGCCAATCTCAGTGTTAAAACAGTGTTATTATCTGCATCAGTGCCCCACTAATTAAATGTATCAAATCACAAATTGAGATCACATAGCCTAATCATGAATTGTGAGAAATCTGAACCATGATCACACAAAAAAAAGATTAACATTTGAGCCCTACTAGAACACAAACACAACGCTTTTTGTTTTCCACCAGCAGAGCCAATCAGAATAAAAGTCCTGATAGTGGGAGGTGACAGACCAGGAGAAAGAGCTCTTGCGTCATTCACATTGTCAAGACAACCGTTTCTGTGTCAGCTAAGAGATGGCATGTTTCTCTCTTTTTAAAGCCCTGCACACCCACCGGAATGACTCAACACCTCGCCCCTCCTTTCCTCTCAGCTCCTCAGACTGCCTGGAGAACAAGGAGATGATTCATGGGGGGAGCTCTGGTGTGCAACGGGAAGGGAGGGGTTCAGGGATGGGTGATTTATGGACAACAGCTGACAAGCTGACAAACAACAAGAGGGAGAAGGGAAGCAGATGCCAATTCCTGACACTGGATCAGTTTATTTGCACATTTTATAAGCAGAGCATTGATTCCTTGGATTCAAACAGGTAGTTCCACCTCACACCAAACTCAAACCACTGGGTGTGCTCTTACCTGCCGACGGGTTCCTGTGGGGCTGCGATAGGGGGGCTGATTCCCTGAGAAAGAGGACAGGGCCAAGGGAGGGACGACAGGCTGACGAGGGGTGGAATAATGAGCTGAGGAAGAACTTCCTGGAAAGGGCAGAAAAATGATCAAAAAACATCCTGTCACGGCTAGAAAAGTAGAGTTTGCCTGAAAATAGACTGTGACTGAATTAGAATGCTGGTTTAGTTGTCTGACTTCATTTCCAAATACATTTATGCGTTTGGCTAATGCTTTTTAGTCGTGTATTAAAGACATTTCCATTTGTTTATTTCCCACATTCCCTGGGAACTGAACCCTGACCTTTCATCTATTTATATAGTCACAACACCATCTCTAGGATAAAAACACATCTAGGAAATATACATAAAATAAAAAAAGTTTGTTTCAGGACATTGTCACAGTAAAGAAGGCAAATTAAACCATTATAATGAATCTCTGAAAGGTAAAAGCTTAACAAAACGTTCTGTTCAAGTCGTGCTCGCTAAATTGGTTCAGATCAATCGGCTTGAAACCGACTTAGGCTACAACTGACATGGTAATACCAATGCTGTGTTTTTCAATTGCTTTAGATGTCTTGGAAGCTGAAGTCACAATTATGGTAAGGGGCATTACATTTCTGACACACGTTTAAGGGTTTTGGCCAATCACAATGCACTGAGTCAGCTGACCAATCAGAGCACACTGGGATTTTCAGGAGCGGCTTTGTAGAAATAAGAGTATTTCAGACAGACTGGGAATAGAGGTGCTGCAATAATGTGCAAGATGTATACAATAATGTGTTTTTTTTTACCATTAAATCATGTTAACATATTATATTGCACCCAATAATCAAACCTTCTGGTGTTGTTTGGTTAATTTAAGTTTAGTTTTTTTAGTTTTTATTTTAAATGGTACGAAACTTGGGAAAGGTTTTGGCACATTTGGCACAACTTGTTTAAAATTAGGCTTTGATTATCACAAAGTTTTAGAGTAAAACATGTTTTGGACAATATACATTTCATATAAAACTTACAAATAGGCTAGAATTTTTATGCAGTTTTTATAATATTAAACTTAAGCTTCTATAACTTTTTTTTTCACTTAAGCAATAATCTGCCAAGCGTCTTCTTTGAAAAGAGACCAAACTTGTAAAGTCTATGCTACAAAACTATGCTATGCAAAGTCTATGCTACAAAACATTCATGATTTATTACAGTTTAAGTTGGAAATGTACTTTTCAGGTGCTCGAAAAGTGATTAAATGGATCATAACTATTCCATAAATATAATGTAGTACCATAAAACCCCCTAAAAACACAAACTATTAAATAAAAATATATTTAGTATATAGTGTATTCAAAAAATTCTGTAATTTTTGATCGCTACATGAGCATCACCATAAATATCACCAAATGACCTCCTTTAAGTGCTATATTCCAGCATGCAAAGTTTGAGTAAGTAATTCAGACAGGATGAGGGTGTTACCGTAGCTACTGTGGAAGTCACCGTAAGGGCTGGCAGTGCAATCAGCCGGACGTTGTTGTAGATGAGCACAGAAATGCTCAGGCATGCTGGCATAGCCCTCTTCACAGTACGCCTCCTTCGGATCCAGAGAGACTTTGGCACACTCTATAACTATATCGTGGATCTTGAATCTCTTCCACCTGTACAGAAAAAAGAGTAAATGAAGGATAAACGTTGGCTGTGACATTTATGGTTTATTCTAAATGCGTTTAAATAAGTGACATGATTCAGCATTGCCTCACCGACTGGGGTCTAGTTCATGGTCCTTGGTTCCGGTCACTAACTCAGGGTGTATTCTGACATGTTCAAGCATGGGCTGAAACACATACAAAAGCAGAAATACAAAACAAACATGATTAGTTATATTTAACAGAAATGACACAATCACTATTAGCAATCATGGGATAAGTTAATTTAAGGTACTTTTTGTCATTTTTGGACATTTACAGGTTATTGATGCAGCAATATTAAAATTCAGACATAAACTACCATTTAAAAGTTATTTTAATAAATGAATACTTCTTAATACTGTCGTCATAAATGCATTAAATTAATCAAAAATCACAGTAAAGGCATTTATAATGTTTCAAAATATTTCTATTTCAAATCAATGCTGTTCTTTTAAACTTTCTATTCATCAAGAATGAATAAAAAAATATTCCACAAATTGAATAATTAGCAGGACAATTGTTTTCAATACTGATAATAAGAAATGTTTCTTTAGCACCAAATAAGCATATTAGAATGATTTCTGAATGATCCTGTGACACTGTAATAACATTTTTCAATATTACTGTTTTTCCTATATTTTTGATCAAATAAACAGACTGGTTAGCATAAGAGACTTCTTTCAAAACTTCTTTCTTTCACCACGCCAAACTTTTGAACAATGTTTTGGGAAATAATTGATAAATGGTTAATACAAATTCTATACTATTTGTCTAATATAAGTTAAAAATAAAACAGTAAACACTCAAATCAATAATAGTTTTAAAGTGAATGTAGGCAGCACAATACTAGTTTACAGTATAAAACATGGATTTTAATTTTGAGATTTGCTGAGGATTATTTTTAACAGTGCCTATATAATCTATATAATATATATACACACACACACACACACACATATATATATATATATATATATATATACACATATATATATATATATATATATATATATATATATATATATATATATATATATATACATATATATATACACATATATATATATATATATATATATACATATATATATATATATACACATACATATATATATATACAAATTATCAACTGAAAATATTAACTGATAACCAATATTACTCATGCATCCTGCTATCTGAGATCCTTACTCATATCCATACTAGACACTTTGTCACTTCTACTTTTATTGTACTGAACAAAACTTAAAGGAAAATGAGAGCAAACAATGATGGAATTTCCTTACATCTTATGTATTTATAAAACCTTCTGGGAAACTGTATGACTAACAGCTCACCTTGACCACCTCCTCAAAAGTGTCCATGTTTTCCTTCATGCTGTAATGGGAGCGCAGGTAAGACACAAAATTGCAGGGGTACATCCCATACAGCCGGTGGAAGAGCGAGTAGACACTTGCGTGCAGGTGGATGAGATAAACCTCCGGTATGTGTCCTGTCAACAGAGATTGATCATACAGCTAGTGAACCATCATTTTGTCTCATAATATTTTCGGGATTTCTGTGAGAGACTAAACTGATCCAGAGACTTCTAATGAATAATAATACATACCTCAAAGATAAAAATATTGCATAACAGAGTCATACAGTATTTGAATGTTAGGATCTCTTACCTGGGTTTCTCAGATTCCAGGAAGCCAGACGGCCAAAGATATCAAAAAACTCATAGAGATGGTGCTTGCCAGCTTGAGGAATCATGGGTAATAGTGTGATGAGCACCAGGACTCCAGTTATTAGAACCACAACGTCTGTGTCTGTCTGTAACACACAAATTATCATATATATACTGCATGTTTCAAAACAACCAGGCACATCTGAAAGATCTTTAACATTATGAGTTTACCTTGAGGCATTTAAGGAGAGATAGCAGCAGCGGATAGCGAGCGATCTTGTGGATCCAAGACGGCTGCTTACGGACAACGTGACCCAGTAGAGTGAGAGTGGGCAGGCGACAGGGGGCTTTAGCCATGCATTCATTCATTTTATCAAAAAGGTGCTGAGAAACAGACAACACAGCCAAGTCACATTACATGCCAGACCGTAACAGTTAATAATGCTGTTCTCTTCCCTAGACATTTATTATTATTATTAGATATAAATGAAATAAAATACAAATTCTCAGAGGAGATTAAATGATGCTGGTTAGATGAAAAGATCCTTTCATTTGTTCATATTTCACAGGTATTTATTTAGGTTGTTAGTAGAATTATATAAACCTATAGTATGTGCTCAATTACACTGATATATTTATTGTGATATATAATTAACCAGATGACTTGAATAAAGCTATTTGGAAACAATCATTCTAGAATGTTTGGGTGATTTTTTTTAGGGTAGGGCATCTGCAGAAAAATATCAAGCATTTAAAAAAGCTATAATTTTTTTACTCTGGAGACTAATGGTTCAATTGGGAAAAACATGGAAAATGTGGGTGTTCTCAAACCTCTTTTCAGTGATGTTATATTATAAAACACTTTAACTGTGCTCAAGCTAAAACTTCAAATGTCCAATAATAATTGTTTGCATGAAATAATTTTTGTTATACTATAGTATGACATCAAAGCTGCTCTTGGGGCTTGTCAAGAACTATAACGATTTTTAGTTTGGTAGTTGAACAAACTCAGGGTTATGTAATTAGTTGACAAAACCAAACCAATCCAATCATGTTTTGTTGGTAGCATGATGTTGATCATCAACTTCTTTTGTCAACTCAGGCTTTGATCGCTGAGACCATGGAGTGTGTGCACATGAAAGTGTGAGATCAGTAGCAAAAAGCCAATCGCATGCCTTGGAACATTTGATTCACTTCAGAGTCAGCGAGATTCAATTTATCCTTCTGCTGAAGATTAAGATTTTGAAGCATATAAATATATACAAATGCATATACAGCAAAAAATATCTTGCTGTAACAGTGCAAGTGAAAGTTAGTTGTAGAACATTATATGTATACAGAGACTTAAACATGTAAGCTCACATGTAGTCACGTTTTTAAGCTTTATCTATTGATTTCAAATCGTATTCATTTGACATATTATCGGTATATTTTTATATCCATTTAGACTAAATGCTTAATAATTGAAATAATGCCAAATTTGGGTTATATATATATATATATATATATATATATATATATATATATATATATATATATATATATATATATATATATATATATATATATATATATATATATATATAAAACAAGTATGAAATAATTATAATAAATAATCATCACTAAAAGCCAAACAATTTTGGCTATGTTGGCAAATATTTTACTATGTAGTTACCTATAATTTGAAGCAAGAGAAACTGGGGTAGTGACTTGATTTTTGTAGTGATTTTTTATAAGTGATATTTTTTTGTAGTTATTTTAAAAAATACTCAAATAATTAGCAATTTTAGTTATTATTATTCAAATAATAACTATAAGGCTATTTAATTAAAATATAGTACAAATGTAAAATTACAATACTAAAATTGATTGATTGAAATGTCTACATTTTCAAAGTTTGAACCATGGAGCTTTTCTTTCTCAGGGAACATGGATTTAAATTGAGTGTGAAAGTCATGGTGAAAAAGAGATATATCCGTGAGCAGTCATTCACCTTATCGTGTGGCTCCCTCACTGAGGACAGGATGTGCACTGCCTGGGCGGAGTTGGTCTCCAGGAAATAATCCACCAAGCCATTCAGTAACACGGACCCTCGATCTGCAAAACATGAATCCACACTGACTGTCAGTCATGCAATAAAACACTGCAGGCAAGGAATTAGAATATGAATATGAATCATGCAGAAAATATCAAGAAGTTTGAAAATTCAACTTTCAAACTGGACCTGTGCTGAGGTGTTCATTGATAAGGCCCTTGATCTCATCCAGCTGGCGGAGGTCAGAGGTCTCCAGCAGAGGAAGCAGGTCCCCTGATGCTGAGCTGTTCCCTGGACATGATGGTGTGGAGGGTTCGGAGGTGGGTGTCTCTGAAACAGTCAAGGGAGAGGGGAAGGACTTTCAGAAGTCACTCTCACAGCGTCCCGTGTCCTGTCCAGCCTGGAAGGGTTCCAGGGCCGCCCGTCGAATACAGTCTCCAGGCACACCTGCAAGAGACATTTGAGGGCTTACATCACTGCACTTGCTCTAGAAGTGCCGGTTCTCCATGAAATATTCATGAGAACATTTTGTAGGTTCTGCCTTTAAATAAAGTGGTCATGAATTAGAGAAATCAGATTTTCCCTGATCTTTTGACATGTAAGAGGTTATTGCATAGAGATAAATATAAACATATCATTACAGGCTGTCCGTGAACATTCGAGAGCAGGTTGACTGTAGGGTTGGGTATCGTTTGAATTTGAACGATTCCGATTTTGATTCCTTGTTTCGATTACGGTTCCTGAACGATTCTCGAATTCCGATTCTTTTAAGAGGCAGGGTCAAAAAAGTTTAGCTAACCTTGCTAACCAACAGTCTTTCTGAAGGAAATACTCCTTTTGTCACAAATTTTGCATTTTGCCGATATTTTCGCCGACGTAAGCTACTCATGTTCGACTCACGCGGGTTATGCCAACACTTCCGGTAGACGCTTCTTCATTGGTGTTGTTCAGCGGTTTCTTCTTCCGGTCGCCGGACTGTGAATATTGAAACTAGGAATCGAAATTTTAACTTTTGAACGATTCCGGGAAAAGCGAAAGTTAGTCCCTGGTTCCAATCGGATCTCGATTCTCGATACCCAACCCTAGTTGACTGTTTGCAACCGTAGTTAGATGCATAAAAATCTATATCTGCAATATAGACTTGATAATGATTGCTAAACTAACACAATATTAAAAAGTGACTATGGTAAAAGTAAAAACTTTAAAAAGTACAAAAGCAAACACATGTAATATTGAGTTAAAACACAAACCAACACATTCTTTCTCACTAAAGTTATCCCATTTCTTTTGGGAACTTAAATCTCGGCGGTTTCACAACCAGAAGCAACGTAATGTTGCGGCATTATTGATTCTTACAGTGAGTGACGAACACTTGGACAAATGTGGCATCTATGTATACAGTACATTTATATGGGTCATTGTACTATAGAGTGAAACGAAGTTATCACGTCACTTTGTAGGCCAAAATGCGGAAGTGAGTTAGCATTTTAGCACTTCTGGTTCCCTCGCCCTAAAGTCTATGGGATTTTTGAATGGGTTTTTGCTAAATCGCCTGAAATAAGGTCTGTGGTTAACAAAGCCTCTAAATATTTTCACGTTTTGATCTATGACATAAAACACACCAGGTATAACCTGCTTGTGTTTTTTAAACTTTATTGTGCATGCTTGTGTTTTTAAAACTTTATATAGGCTTCAAAATGTGTACATTTTGGATTAACTTGTAAAGATTATCTTGATAAACAAAACGTGTAAGGGTCACAACTCTTTGTTAAACACAGATCTTATTTTTTGCGATTTTCCAAAAGTCTATGGGGAAAATGCATTGCTTTTCTAATACAGGTAAACCCATGCGCCACTGCAGCTTCCGAGCTGTCCTACAAAGTGACGTCAAAACTTCGGCACTCTATTAATATATCAAGTTTCAGAACTCAAAATTCCTTGTTAGCTCAAAAACAGCTTTTATTGAAACCAAGCTCCCCAAACGACTCATTTTGGATGTCACATTATGACGTAATACTGTGATGAAAGACCGCCTCTGAAGAAGATGATCAACGCCTACTTCTGACATCATTGTCTCTTTAGCCCCGCCTCTCGTGGTTTAAACAAACAGGTCTGGGCAACAGTGTTCGTCTGCATTATGTTGTGCGTCAAATTCAAGGGTTACTCTTTTGGTTTTAGTCGATGCGTCATTTTAGTCGATAAAGTTTTAAATATGGATATATTCAGTAACGCATCATTTCACTTCAGAAGGCCTTTATTAACCCCCGGAGATGGGTGGAGCACTTTTATCATGAATAGATGCACTTTGATGAACTTTTAAATACATACAGCCATCCATTGCCATTATGAAGCTTGGAAGAGCCAGGACTTTTTTTTTATATATAACTCCCAATTGTAATCGTATGAAAGAAGAATGTCATATACACCTAGGATGGCTTCAGGTTGAGTAAATCATGGGCTAATTTAAATTTTTGGGTGAACTATCCCTTTAAATGTATTTGCCACAACCAAGATGTATAAAGCCAATGTAATACACATTAATGTTTTGACATTGTTGTTGGCAAAAGTTTAAACTATGTAACAAGATATTTTTGATAAATTTAACCTTAAAATGTAGGCTACAAATTTATTTCAATAAAGGCTAGGGGTCCTGATGTCCACCCACCACAGTTTCACAAAATCCTGTGGGAAACACACTGAGAGGGTCAAAAACAGGAAACTAGCTTATTACTTATAAATTAAATTAAGATGTTTAACATTATAAGTGGACTTCAGAGAAAATTAAACTAAATAAAACAAGTTAATGACCCCTTTAATTAACCTTTTAATTAAGAGTGAGATAAACACTGTAACATGTACAAAAGTTCACAGAGAATTATGATGTACCATTATACAGAGTATCTACTTGATCTACATTAACATCGAACTGTGATAATGTGGGTAGGAAGTTTCAGGCAAGTAAACAGATTATGAATCTGAAGCATACAGGACTCACATGTTGCGACCTGTTCTTGCACAAACATGACAAAAAGTCAGCAGTTGTCACACCAGCCTGACAACATCAGGTCAACGAGAACAAGTCAAAGATTCGAAAGGGAAATTCACAGAGACCAGAGAATTGTGACATGACTCAATGGCCTGATCAGAATAGACTACATACTACAAGAACACTTTGCACTCGCAACACACTATTTTGATGATGAGCAGTGAAGTTTAACTATGCCTGGAGTGATAGAGAAGCATATTCAGGAATAATCAGCAAGAAATTGTTTTGCTTGTATGCTGGGCCAGTGGCTCAAAATAATACATGTACAGTCGACATTTTCACAGGCCCTGGCTAAACCATCATACACAGATTCATAAGCAATATATTTAATCATCTGTACACAAAAGGAACACACACACACACATATATATATATATGTATATATATATACTACTGGTGAAAAGTTTAAAATCCGTAAGATTTTTTATGTTTTTAAAAGAAGTCTCTTCTGCTCACCAAGGCTGCAATTTTTTTATAAAAAATACACAAAAAACACAGTAATATTGTGAAATTTTATGAAAATTTAAAATGACTTTTTTATGTTTATATATATTAAAATGTAATTTATTCCTCTGAAAAAAAGCTGAATTTTCAGCATCATTACTCCAGTCTTCAGTGTCACATGATCCTTCACAAATCACTCTAATATGATGATTTTATGCTCCAAAATACATGTATGATTATTATCCATGTTGAAAACAGTTTTTTAAATTTTTATTTCAGGATTCTTTGATGAATAGAAAGTTCAAAAGAACAGCTTTTATCTGAAATGGAAAGCTTTTGTTACATTAAACACTACCCTTTAAAAAGTTTGGGGTCAGTTTTATTTGTATTTTATTTTGGGGGAAATAAATAAGAAATCAATACTTCAATTCATCAAGGATGAGTTACATTGATCAAAAGTTACAGTAAAGACATTTATAATGTTAGAAAAGATTCTAATTAAATAAATGCTGTTCTTTGAACTTTCTATTAATCAAATAATCCTGAAATAAAAATTTAACTGTTTTCAACATGGATAATAATCATACATGTTTTTGGAGCATAAAATCATCATATTAGAGTGATTTGTGAAGGATCATGTGACACTGAAGACTGGAGTAATGATGCTAAAAATTCTGCTTTTTTTCAGAGGAATAAATTACATTTTAATATATATTAACATAAAAAAGTCATTTTAAATTGTCATAATATTTCACAATATTACTGTGTTTTTGTGTATTTTTTATCAAAAAATTGCAGCCTTGGTGAGCAGAAAGACTTCTTTTAAAAACATAAAAAATCTTACCGATCGTACCAATGTAGTGTATATACAGAGAAATTTGTGGATGGATCATGGATCTAGATATTTTTAAAAGCTGATTTTTCAGCATCTTTACTTCAGTCTTTAGTGTCACATCACAGTGATCCTTCAGAAACTATTCTATAAGGCTGATTTGGTCCAATCTCAATGTTGAAAACAGTTATATTTTCAATATTAATAGTTCAAAAGAACAGCATTTATTTGAAATGGAAATCTTTTGTAACATTATAAATGTATATACTGTCACTTTTGATCAATTTAATGCATCTGATAATAAATAAAAAGTATTATTACTAAAAATCTCAGTGACCCCCAAAGTTTTGAATGGTAAATCAGCAGTTTACAAGAATGGAGTACAATACATAACAGAAATAAATCATTGTTTGTATGAATGTAAATGATATAAAAATGTATAATAGTTAGGAATGCTACAATGCAAGACTAATAAAAGTTCCAGTTCTAGTAACAGATCCATTAACTGACTTAAACCACACTAGCCATGATGCTTAAAGGAAGACTATCAGGATATCTTGCCCATATAATAGTGATTTTTCTTTGTATTCGACAACATCATACAACATTCTTGCTGGATACCATTCCAATTATCCACCAAACAAACAGCTGTTATAAAACACAAAGCACTGCTCTATGCATTTTCATTGTGCCAGATGACAACCATCTAGGGAAGGGTGATGGCAAGCTGACCCCTCAATGGAAATACAAAGAAGTTCATTGATTAACGGCATGATCGTATCCCACAAAATAAGAGCATGCATCACACACCGAGGAGGAAAAAAACACTAATAAGATGAAGTTCTGGACGACCTCATCGCGAACTGTGGCTGTGGCTGCGCCTGCCAATTGGAAAACAGGGCTGTTAACAGCACAAAGAAGCTTTATATGCCACGTTTAGGGCCACATAAACAAATTCCTTAAAGAGGTTGTGTACAAGCTCAAGCTGTCATGAAGACTTCGTTCTTTTCAAAGCCTAACTGAGTTTTGGGTCTTAAATCCCTCAGTTTTAGTTTACACAACCTTGCAGAGGTAGAAAAACACGTTTTCTGCAAGTGACCACACTGCATTGTTTTAAAAAAAATGTCAAACGAGAGAAATTAGATAAATTAGATGATAGATAGATAGATAGATAGATAGATAGATAGATAGATAGATAGATAGATAGATAGATAGATAGATAGATAGATAGATAGATAGATAAAGCATAGATAGATAGATAGATAATGCAAATAATAATGCAAATAATAATGCAAATAATAATGCAAATGATGCAAATTTGCAGTAATCATAAAATAAAATAAGGCAATAACTTGAAACTGCATTTCATGATTTGCCTGCAAAATGATCTGTTTAAAAGCAAACGCGCAACAAATCTTACAACATAGCAAATGTATGTATATTTTAATTGTATGCATGGTGCAAAAATAAAAATAAAGTGCAAACATGTGCAGATGTGGAGATAGATGTTGTGTTTTAGGCTGCATGCACTGACAGCAGCTCTGTGTTGAAATGACCACTAGCGTAAACAGCGCGCGAGAACAATGGCCAGAATCTGCGGGACTGTTTCCATAAATGCGCCAGCAAATGTAACATACCCCAATGCATGTCAACTTCCCCCTTAAACTCGTGCATATGCATGCGGAGATTTATTTCGAAACTGTAACAATCAATGAGGACTATTATTTCACTGGCAGTCCCAATCAAGAGAGCCTTATTTTTCGACAAGCTTAGTGCAAACCAGAAATAACACCTGAAAGACTCTATAATGTACGTACAATTCTGAGGAGCACGCAAATCTAACATTTAGACTGTCACTGTGTATGATGTAAAAATATCACCAGAAAAAACATCGTACAATAAACCTGTTTACCTGTTAGAGCAACTGCACTCCACAGGGCGCCGCCATCTTGAACACCTCACAACCCCTCCCTGCGCGGTCCCCATCCGCTGCTGTGCAGGAGAAATAATCCCCGAGCGCTCGAAAACACGTCTGTATCTGGAAGCAGAACATTTTTGTGTTACGTGAATATTCTCAGAAATGACCAGCAGTCATACTTTATAAATACAGTGAAGTGTGGTGGGAGTAAGACTCGTGTATGGAAGTTTTAGAGAATCCTGCAGCTAGACCCTGAGTTGTTTTTCTGAAGGGTGGAGGGATGCAGCGCTCTGTAATACGGTTTTCGCGTGACTCAGGTGGCGAGCGGAGACACTGAATCGGACCAGCAGTATTTAATTTACATAACTATTTACATTTAAAATATACTGTTAAAACATACATACATAATAGTGAAGAAAAAGAAAGTAAACTAGCTTAAAATCTAAATATTGGCTTTTTTAAGAAGGGCTATAGGCTACCAGGCTACTTTTTCCTAAATATAAGCCTAAACAAACATTAAACAATAAATACATTAATACATAAGGGTGAGGAAAATAAAATAAACTAGACTACCTTAAAATCCAAATAGGCCTATAATAGCTAACTATTTAAGTGTAAAAATCACTTTTTCCTAAACATAGCCTTATAGGCCTACATGCCTAGATAATTTAATAAATTATTAAAAGAAAGTAAAGTAGCTTAAAATCCAAATGGAATAAATTAGTGAAGGATTTTTAGTAGCTAAATAAATAAACGACTGAACAATAAATAGAAAGATCGAATGAGTGAATGAATGAGGTTGATAAACAAGCTATAAAATCTAAAGGCTAATAAACTATTTAGCCTACATTTAAAAAGTATTTTCCTATAGCCTACAAATAAATAACAAAAAAGTAAGGGAAAAATTCCTAAAATCATAGGATTTAAATCATAAATCGCGAGAAAAAAAAACAGTTGACAAACATTGGAAACCCATTATTATTGGAAACCCATGGAATGACTTTCTTCCAAACACAAAAGAAGATGTAAAGCAGAAAGACAAGGATCACCATTTACTTTCATTAGTAGCATACATTTTCCCCATTTAACTGAAGTGAATTGTGACTGAGACTGTCATTGATTCTGTCAAACATCCCCATTTATATTCCAATGAAAAAGTTTTTTTACAGGGTCTTGTAATCACACCAGGGAGAGTTGAGCCTTATCCGTTCATTACTCATAGTTATCTCCTTTTACAGCCTAATGTTTAATTTCGTACACTCGTCTCTGCCTCTGTTTATCACAAAGAGCATGAATATAAGAAGTGAAAAATAACTTACACGGAGGTGGCCTATTGATGCAAGATATGGTTTAAATGTTCTGGATGAGACTGTTTTTTTTAGTGGAGAGGTCCCTCTAGTGGTTAATAGCTGTCACACGCCTCTATCAAAGATGTCTTCCCAGATCTAGGTCTTCCATCTTCAGTTGAAAGTGTTTCCCTGCATGTCCTTTTTGTTAATCTCTGAAAGTAATATGGCTAATATGCATTTTACTGTTTACATGTCCCCTTTTGAGTTATTCCTAGCAACATTGTAATATAGGCTATAACTAGGCTATAGTTTTTATTAATATTTTATTAATATTGGAGTAGGTTTTATTTGTATATTTACGTTTTTAATGTTGTTGTGTGCTTTGTCATTTTTATTAGTTTATTGTTGTTGTGTATATATAGCCCTAGACATAGCATTGTCATACATTTTGTATAACATTGTCATACCTTATTTTAGTTTATGTTTATTTATTTCAAATTTGTTTAATTTAATTAAAAAATGTATTGCAAGCTGTTATCTTTATATCGCTAGCCTACACGATTACAATTATAAAATGCCTAGCAGAGGATGGTTTCGATCCATCGACCTCTGGGTTATGGGCCAAGCACGCTTCCGCTGCGCCACTCTGCTTTAGTGGTTAAAAAGTGCCACTATACAGTTTATATTTCAGTATATATGTTTTTAAAAATGCTGTTTTAGTTTACTATAATAACCTGTACTGTCACCCTTAGATGATTACAAACGATTATATTTATAAATCGATAAGATATATATATATATAAAAAAAAATAAAAAGAAAAAAAAATTAGCAGAGGATGGTTTCGATCCATCGACCTCTGGGTTATGGGCCCAGCACGCTTCCGCTGCGCCACTCTGCTAGATATCGCAAACTGGAGAAATACACTCTCTTAATCGTAATGACTTCCTTTACTACAGGCTACAATAATAAAAAATATTAAGAAATCCTTGTGTCAATAGAATTCGATTCTAAGTGAACTAGCCAGTCGAAAATAGCTATAATTTGAAACTTTAATGCATGTTTGAGCTCTCAGACAAACGTTCACTATCTGTATACAAAGTGAAGCACGTTAAAGAAAAAAGAAAATAAAAATGACACACTCTTAAGCGCCCCTATAAAAAAGAATTTAGTTATATTTTAAAGTCCCATGAAAATGAGCTGCAGTTCACCACCAAATTCACACGGGAGCGTGTCAATACATTAATCGAAATACATTAATGCGCGCGCACAAGGCAATATAAAACTGATCCGGTAAATCTTTAAATTAAAATTATTAAATAGGAAAAACGCAGCAGGATTATACTAGACACTCAATAAATACATATTTAATAGTCTTCCAGCGCTTAGTTTAACAAACAGATGAAATGTTAGCCTTGTTGTGCTTTTAATAATCAAAGATAAAACGCCTAAAGCTGCAACCAAAACACAACTGTGCAAATAAAAGTAAGCAAACATTCTGAGGTACCAACTTTACAGGTTTGGTGTGTTGTTTTTGAGGGTACGTTCAAGCAAAGTTTGTTGCTGGTTTAATGGTTTTATGTTTAAGCCCGCAAGATGTTTTACAGGAGTCAAGTCAACAGATGTCCAATAGTAGCAATGATGATAAATTACTAAATTGGCTGGAGATGATTTGAAAAAAATCTTTATTTTTATCTTATCTAGTTTTATAAAATATCACAAACCTTTAACGCATTACTCTGTTAACCAATTAACCTTTTTACGCTCCATATAGCAGTTAGACGCGGTCTAATAGCCTACCCTAATAAAATAATATATCGGCCTTTAAATGTAAACAAATATTCTAACTACATTTCAAACGGAATAACTAATATTTGTTGAAATATGTTAAATATAGTTTACCATTATGTCAAATAGTGCCTAAACCAGGATGTGTTTGCGTTTTGTAGTCGAAATGTCGCACCTGCTCTGTCTGTAATTGGTTGAAAGCTCAGTCAGATTCCACCGCAGAATTATCGGGATTGAAAATCAGGGAGGGGAGTTGAAAAAAAAAAAACTCAACGCAACCAACTCACAGAGATGCAGTGCTTAAGTTTCTAAACATCACAACGGATTTCCCACCACTTTTTCATCACGAAGTTTGCGAAAACCATCAAAGGACTTTAAACATATTTTGTTTCAGGATCTACACCATTTCAGGTAAGCTGTTTTCATATTATAATACATTTACAATTAAAACCATTTATTTAATTTGTTTGTAACATATAAAAGATTTTTTAACATCAAATATATTATTATTATATACATATTTCTATTTAAATAGGGCCTAATTCTTATTTAGTGTTCAACAATAATTTGGTTGGCTATATTTATTATACCATGTTATAAAATTCTAAACTAGAAACTTTTTTCGACTGAAACTTTCAAAACATCAACAGCAAAAGTATTGTAGCTTATAATAATAACCGCATACTATATATTTTTACACTTTTTTAGACAATTATCTTATTACAAGAGCTTTGAGGTTGTTGTTTTTTATTATTTATAAAATAACGTTATCATCATACAGGGTAGCTATTTTTCATTTGTACACTCTAAACAATGCAGGGTTGTTTTAACTCAAAATTGGGTAAAATATGGACAAACACAAATGTTGGGTTAAAAATGTAATTTAAAATTTCAATCCAACTTCAACTTTCACTTTCAACTGTACATTTTTTAAATTATATTTTTAACCCAACATTTGGGTCTGTCCATATTTGACCCAAATTTGGGTTGGAATAACCAAGCATTTTTTTAGAGTGTATTTAGTTTTGTATTAGTTATGGGCATGTTATCATACAAATATGAAAATGGAAGTATCACAGTTAACAAATCTCATTTTACAGAATCATGCCACGATCGTTTTTGGTGAAAAGTAAAAAGTCCTACAATGTGCATCGAACCCATTGAACACGGAGCAAAGTGAACAGAAAGTCCCGGACCCAGCACCCAAAACAAGTAAATGGCATTATTATATTTCAGAAATGCTGAATTTATACTGAAATGATAACTAGGTTTTAAATTCAGTCTTCATAATTAGAAATCTCATAATTCTCTTATTTGGGGAAATAAATGATTCAGTGAGTGGATGTGCTGAGCACCTGTCAGATTGATGTTTGCTGATGCTTCAGCCTCAGGCTGACTGTTATTTGATTCTAGGGCTGTGTCTCAAAACCTTGACAGCTGCTTAAGACAGCATTTTGGGCCTCATTTGTGCTCTTTATGGAGGTATAGCTCAATAGAATGTATTCCATGGAAGTTTGTAAACTGTCAATATGCAAACTAGGCCTATTCAAACAAGACTACAGTACTGTCACTGCTGGATTATAACTGTTTTTATGGTTCATTTGGAAAAATGTAGTGTTGGGAACAATCTCAGATCTGTCAATCTCATGCATAGGTTTTTATGTACACACACATCTAATACTCTTATTTAAAGTGCCTTTAGAGAGGAGATGCCTGAGTGAAATATTTGTCTGGCTGGATGAATAATATTTTGGATAGCTCAGTGAGTAGCCTATTAAAAATAACGCTTTTGCATCATAATCTCAATGCATTAGAAAACAAAATATAAATACCAAGTGGCATTACTTAGAGTTCATGCATCCCATGATCATTATTGCAAAAAAACTTAAAAAATTATAGTTACTTCTGAGATCAAATCTATGATATACACTCTAAACAATGCTGGGTTGTTTTAACCCAAATTTGGGTAAAATATGGACAAACCCAAATGTTGGGTTAAAAATGTAATTTCAATTTTTAATTCAACTTCAACTTTCACTTTTTTGAAAGTTTTTTTTTGTGCATTTTTAATGTGTGTGTGTGTGTGTGCATCAGATCCTAATTCTAATCCACTGGCATTCAGACATATTTATGTGTTTAAAAACTTTTTATGGAAACTATATTGTGTTTTAATATTTTAAGAAATTTCACTATGATTTCTGTTGTTGTAACCTGCAACCTTGTAACACGTGCATTTTCCGATCATTGTGATTTCTTAGTCCCAGCGCTGGTCCCTTTGGAACCAAAGGAGCGTAATTCCCCAGAGCGGCCCCAGGTAGATTCCCTCACTCGAACCTTCACACAGAGACCCTTATGACTTCATCAAGTGTGAGCGAGAGCCCGACTGCCCTGTACCATCTTTACCTGAGCTGTCCGTCACAACCAGACGGCCATTTTACTTATCTGGTGAGTGTGGCGGTCACTGGCATACATATCTGCGTGTGTAAGGCACAAAAAAAACATATTGTTAAGTATCATGTGTGTCTCTAGGGCAGATTAGACACAATAACAATCATCATCTTAATGATTTTACATTACCTTCAACAGAGCCTCAGTTGGCAGAGTTTCCTTCCTACTACAAGAGCTCTTATGCCTGGGATCATGTTCCCACTACATATGACTTCAGGCAGATGGGCTTCCCTCCATCGCTCCTGCAGCACGCCAGCAGCCTGTACGGAGCTCATCTGAAGCAATCGGAGACTCCACAGCCACTGGACTGCAGCACACACTACTCACCTACGTCCAACACCTACCACTGCATTACCTGTGATAAGGTAAGATCATTAGTTATTTATTGTTTGTTTGTTATGTATGTGTGTTTACTTTAGTTATTTTTTTCATTCTTTTAAAAATATATTATTTAAAAAATGAAAAATTTCAATACACTTTATTTTAAATATTGTTTCTATTTTAATGTTTTCTAAATAAATTATAATACACACACCATCTATATTTAAAATGATTTTTTATATATATTTTAAATTATATCTAGATAAAAAAATGTTTTATGAGCAAATATATTTAATTTAAATTTATAGGCAAATTTAAACAATTACATTTTGTGTATGAAAATTTTGTTTATAAATATATATATATATATATATATATATATATATATAAATAGATAACATTTTAATATTGTCTGTATTTCATATACATGATATATATGAATTTATTTATAAATAAAAATAAATTAGATAAATAAATGTAAATAATAGGAATAATAGATTATTTAAATATTTATTGAATATATATATATATATATATATATATATATATATATATATATATATATATAAATTATAATATACAAATATATAGATAATATAATAATATATCTCATATCTTATATATATATATATATATATGTGTGTTTGTATAAATGTACATATATATATATATATATATATGTGTGTGAATCAATAACATTTAAATATTGTCTGTATTTCATATACATGATATATATTAATTAATACATAAATAAAAAGAATAAACAAAATTAGATTTAAAAAAATGTAAATAGGAATAATAGGTTACAAATATTTTTTATTTCAATATATATATATATATATATATATATATATATATATATATATATATAATAATATATATATATCTGTGTGTGTGTGTGTATGAATGTACATATACATATATTTATAACTCAATTTCATTTGGTTTCTGTCCCTCTTCTCCAGGTGTTTTCCACCCCTCATGGACTAGAGGTTCACGTCAGGCGTTCTCACAGTGGCACACGTCCCTTTGGATGCAGCATCTGCAGAAAAAGCTTTGGTCACGCAGTTAGCTTAGAGCAACACATGAACGTCCACTCTCAGGTAAGAACAAACCATGCTGATCCAGTTACATTGGACATCAGGATAATGGCTATGAAATAATGATTTTGTGTTGTTGCATTTAAAGGAAAGAAGTTTCGAATGCAAGATGTGTGGAAAGACCTTCAAACGCTCTTCAACACTGTCCACTCACCTGCTGATCCACTCGGACACACGGCCTTATCCCTGCCAGTACTGCGGAAAGAGGTTCCACCAGAAATCCGATATGAAGAAACACACCTACATCCACACAGGTGAGACACAACAGAGTGTGACTGCGTGTTTGTTATGTTGTGGTTGAAAAAAGATCTGCGATTAAAAGCACATGCGGTTTAATGCCCCCTCAAAAACAGCTTCCCAAAAAAGTCTTCCCATATTATTTGGAAATGCATGTTATTTATACACTCATTCCACGTAAATCATTAAAAACTGATATTCACTTCAGATGCTGAAGTTGGCTTGCTTTCTAAGGTGTGTTTCCAAGAGCGGCACAGCTACAGATAAATCAAGAAAAGAAGATTAAACAAATGCTGTCTTGATTTGCATAGCTGGTCTTCCTGCTTTCCTGATGACTCTCGTAAAGTTACCTTTGCGTGTAGCACACAGCCACTCCTGTGTTAAAAAAAACAGAACAAATCTGGGTGGCACGCAAATCCATGCTTAAAGCTGTTTTTATAGCAAGATCTGTCCAGTGTTAAAATGGGTTTCAAATGTCATTTTATCACAAATGGTGCTTTTTGTTTGCAGGTGAGAAACCTCACAAATGCCAGGTGTGTGGCAAGGCCTTCAGCCAGAGCTTCAACCTCATCACACACAGTCGCAAACACACCGGATTCAAGCCGTTCGGCTGCGAGAATCTGTTCCAAAGGCTTTCAGAGGAAGGTAGATCTTCGCAGACACCACGAGAGCCAGCACAGCCTTAAATAACGGAGGTTGAACATGGCGTGGCGGACAGCGGGGAGGAAATGAAGACCACCAATGGCTGTTGCTTGACAAAAAAGACTCATGTTAAAGGGATAGTTCTACATTTAAGAATCATAAAAATGACAAAAGCACACAACAAAATTACTCAAGCGAAAATCACTTGCTCACCCTCATGTTTCAAACCTGGATGAGTTTCTTTCCTCTGTTGAACTCAAAAGAAGATATTTTAAAGAATGTTGGTAATCAGACAATTGACGTTAGCCATTGACTTCCATAGTAGGGAAAAACACCAAGGAAGTCATGTAACCTACATTCCTTAAAATCTCTTCTTTTGTAAAGAGAGAAACCCATGCAGGTTTGGAACGAGTAAATGATGACAGCATTTTCATTAGGACCTTTCAATTGATTTCAAAATGACTTTGTTTTACCCAATAACACAACTGTAATCTAACAAGCAGTTGATTTAAATGTCCACTATTAAATGAAATCCACATGCCAGGTACTGCCGCTATGAAGGAGTTCAAACATGTCTTTCATTTTCTTTTCTTTTAGTATAAAAAGTAGTAAGATTTCGTTTTTTTGTCATGTTATTTATAGAAACTCTTATCACAAAAAAATTACTAAATAAAACAATTGTTTAAAATCAGATGTAAAGTGCTTGATCAATAATTCATAACTAGTTTTGAGATGAAGAGAAGGGGGAAGGGTGCACGTACTGTAAATGTGTAAGAAATCAGTCCTGCTACAGTGACAAACGAGAAGAGTCAGCAAACAAGGCTTTGCAGTGTTTGTCTTCTTGTGTCTCCGCCCTGTCGAGGATTCGGATACACAGTTCCGTTGGCCCTGCCGATGGTTCTGCACACTGCCGGAGGCTGTGTGAAATCTCTGGTGTGACTGGAGATAAAGCTTCATTCAAATAGGTACCTGGAACTCTACATGCAAATCTCCTGCCTGGCAGGTTTGTAAACTTCGTGTGTCTGAACGAACGGTCCCTGTGGGCCAGAGCTTGGAAGGAGAGCAGCGAAACAAAGAAGTTTATATTTATGAATGGGATGATTCCTGTGATTAAACTTTGACCAACTGGGACTTCTTAGTCTAAGTTGTGCAAACATTTAGACTACAAAAACTCAGATTTACTGACGTCTCTTCTCAGGTCACTCCCCATCGGTATAGTTCCAGCTGCTTTGCCAAACAAATTCCTTTATATACACCGACACAGCTTTACGCACACCTCCCCTCTCAAACAAAAGAGACAGTTAGGAAAATCCAATCCACTTGCACCGTACTGCAACATAAATCACACGTTACACATCTCTGTGGTTACCTCAGAATGCTCAACAGTGGGTATCACCTGATCACAAAAGAAAAACAGGACAGGTATGTGCAGTCATTTAGGAAAGGGGAACTTGTTGAGAAAAAAGCTGAAGAAAGTTGATCAGAAATCTCATCACTTCCACTGCTGACCTGTTCCCCATCTGCGCTCGCCTGTCTGAAAAATTAGGAACAGAAATCAGTGTCCGCAGCAGGGTGGAAATAGTGTCTCTCTAGTACAGTTGGTAAACAAATCTGTGGTGCCTATGCAAATGATTATTTTCATTACCTCAGCAACAGGGTCTGAGTCAGACTAAGGACAGTTACAGCCACATCCTGGAGCAAACAGTAAATCCATTTGCAAATCACAATATTGCTCAGGGAGCCAATCGGTGTCATATTTGGATGACAGACAATGTATGAGCAAACAGGATTTTAGGACCAAGACGAGAGGGGTGTAGCCTTGAATAGAGAAAAGGGGAAATGAAGGGACAAGCACACACCTGAGTTCCACTTCCTCTTTTTTGTGTGTGAGTGTTGATTTTGCATGATTTTGTAAATCAGAAAACTGTTTCTCCGCCATTTACGCAACAGTGCACGAACAGTAATTTCTTATTATGAAAATTAAACAGGTTTACACCTTAGGTAAAAACATACACTTTTCATCAGAACTTGGAACACCTATTCTTTACATGAGGAATAAGAGGCTGTGTTATACTGGGACAGTACACTCACCTAAAGGATTATTAGGAACACCATACGTAATCCTGTGTTTGACCCCCTTTCGCCTTCAGAACTGCCTTAATTCTACGTAGCATTGATTCAACAAGGTGCTGAAAGCATTCTTTAGAAATGTTGGCCCATATTGATAGGATAGCATCTTGCAGTGGATGGAGATTTGTGGGATGCACATTCTGAGCACGAAGCTCCTGTTCCACCACATCCCAAAGATTATCTATTGGGTTGAGATCTGGTGTCTGTGGGGGCTATTTTAGTACGGTAAACTCATTGACATGTTCAAGAAACCAATTTGAAATGATTCGAGCTTTGCGACATGGTGCTTTCTCCTACTGGAAGTAGCCATCAGAGGATGGGTACATGGTGGCCATAAAGGGATGGAAATGGTCAGAAACAATGCTCAGGTATGCCATGGCATTTAAACGATGCCCAATTGGCACTAAGAGGCCTAAAGTGTGCCAAGAAAACATTCCCCACACCATTACACCACCACCACCAGCCTGCACAGTGGTAACAAGGCATGATGGATCTATGTTCTCATTCTGTTTACCGCCAAATTCTGACTCTACCATCTGAATGTCTCAACAGAAATCGAGACTCATCAGACCAGGCAACATTTGTCCAGTCTTCAACTGTCCAGTTTTGGTAAGCTTTTGCAAATTGTAGCCACTTTTTCCAATTTGAAGTGGAGATGAGTGGTACCCGGTGGGGTCTTCTGCTGTTGTAGCCCATCTGCCAACAGGTTGTGCGTGTTGTGGCTTCACAAATGCTTTTCTGCATACCTCGGTTGTGACGAGTGGTTATTTCAGTCAAAGTTGCTCTTCTATCAGCTTGAATCAGTTGGCCCATTCTTCCTCTGAGATTTTCTCCCATAGGACTGCTGCATACTGGATATTTTTCCCTTTTCACACCATTCTTTTTTACCAAGGCTGGTTTAGTTCCTACAAACAGAAATGTTGTGAAACAATTTTCATATAATCATCATCATCCATTTGAAATATACTTGTTTATATGTCATTTATTTCTGTGATGGCAAAGGAGCCATCCTTTTTTTAAAATGTATTACCATTCACAAAACACAAGAACAGAAAATAAATCTTTTGTAATATTACAGACATGTCTTTACTATCACTTTTGATCAATTTAATGTATTCTTGCTGAATAAAAGTATTAATTTCCTTCACCAATTTCCTTAATTTCCTTCAATTTCCAAACTTTTGAACATATATAGACCTTAATCACCAGAGAAAAAAGGAGCACAGCCATCTTTAGAATTTTGTGTTCAAACTTCCGTTTTGCAGTCGCATTGTATGTTTCTGAAGTGGATTTACTTAAAGACACAGATCACCCAAAAATTTAAATAATTGTTGTAATTTACCCACCCTCATGTTGTTCCAAACACACATATGTACTGTTGAACCCAAAGAGATATCTTAAAGAATGTTGGTTACCAGACAGTTGACGGGCACTAGTGACTTCCATTGAATTTTTAATTCCTAGTCAATGGCTACCATCAAATTTTTGATTACCGACATTCTTTAAAATATCTTTTGTGTTCAACAGAAGAATGAAATTCATACATGTTCGAAACAACATGAGGGTGAGTAAACAGAATTTTCATTTTTGGGTGAACTATCTTTTTAGAGTTATCTTTAACTGCATATCATTGTCATATGAAAAACCCCTAAGTGCCTAACGTATGCACACTAATGATCGTTCAGTAAGAGATTCAATCAGATGTTGATTCAGTAACCGCTCTGACAGATCCATGGACTCGCAGAACTCAACCGACTCTTTAACCTGTTGACTGTCATCCCCCTTACTGAGTGTAGAACTGAAATAAAATGGTTGTAATTCAGAGTTTCAAAAATGGAAGTGTAAAAAAGTTATAAAAGTTAAATCAAATGTACTGAACTAAACTTTTCTTATTTTATACAATATTTACATTTTATATAATTGGTACAAAATCAAAGCCTAACCAATTTGCAGTCCAAATTTGAATTTGATATCTAAAAAAGCTACAGGGTTTTAAAAGTATACAGTTTCAATGGGAACACAATGTCCAATTTCAAATGATATGATGATTACTAAAATATGTGATAGAGGAAAAAGGCAGTAAACGTGTCCTGTTAACAGGACAAGGTTTGTAAAATCATTCTATGAAAAAAGTTTTGTGAAGAAATGTACACTGTAAAAAAAATATTTTCAAGATTTGTTATCACAACATTTTTCTTTTGTCAAATCAACATAAATAATTTATTTAGTTGAGATTACTTATTATTTTGAGTTTCTGATGATTAAATCAATCTCCATTGTATTAACTCACTTTTTCCAGTTAAATCAACTTAAAATTAAGGCAATCAGGTTACTTACTTTAAGTTAAACCAACAATATATTTTTACATTGTATTATCACAAATTATACTTGTCTACAATACTGATTTCAGGCATTTAACAAACCTCATCGATCATGAGATAATGAGCAACAAATTCAGATAAGCATGTGCAAAGTTTGATTTTAACATTGTATATTCTTCTATATTCCAACGAATCGTACCCACCATATGTTAAATTCACTCAGCTTTTGCAGCTGTTTTGTGTTTGTAGAAACAGTTGATTCAGAATGAATTGTCAGGAACAATAAAGAGATGTGCCTTAAGACATTTTGGACTGGCCACACCATAAAAAAATAAATAAAAATGTCAATAGGTCCGTGCCAAAAGCTGTTAAAGCCTGCAGGCAAAAAACGAAATTTGACCTATAGTGTACATCAGTCCGCTCGTATAAACAATGTCAACACATCCACACTGAACCAATGCATCAGCACAAAATAGGACACATTCTCCAGAACACATAAAAATTAATATATATATATATATATATATGCACAGAAACATTCACAAAAGGCCACAACATCTTTCAAGATTACAAAAGCAGAGTGGTAGAGCGAAAAGGGAGAAAACAGGGAGGGATGAAGAAAAAAGATAGAAGGAGAGAGATTTGCTTAACAAATGAGCAGATATGCAAATCACTCTGACTGCGCTTGCCTGAGGGAAAGCAGCAGTCGAGTTGTGTAGCGCAAGCAGAGACCTTATCACAGAAAGGACTATCATAAATGAAAATGATCACATTAGAAAATAGAGACTCTGAGCTTTCAAACTGACTGATTGTGTAACAGAGCATGACAAAACTTCGGCAAAACATTATCTTTGTTATTTACAAAAAAAGTACTGCATATGCTACTTTTTTTGCGGATTGTCAGAAATACATCACCCATTTTATGATCACAAAAGCAAGAGACGCTCCTAAACAGCACTACAAAATTTCCAAAGAATCTACATAAAACAAACAGAAAATGAATCCGTGCGGAGATATATATTTACTTTAAAACATGTTTGGTTGAGTCATCTTGCTACAGATGCAATAAAAATATTTATTTTAAAGTCTTTCTTTTTACAGTATATGGAAATCATGTGTTTGAGCATAAGAGTATATTTACAAGTGCTTCCATATGCAGTCATGCACATAGAACTGAACATGAAGGGTTTAGTGTCTTATTGAGACCTCAATCCACATATTAAACTGCGCTACAGGCGCATCTCAAATAAAGGGCCTGTCAGGGAGTTTTATGGGTTTGGAGATGAGGAGAAGACGCAGATAGACAGCTGGCACGTCACACCAAGAGCGGAGCGATGACACAACAAGGCCCGAACCACACAGATTAGAGTGGGACACTACCAGATAAGGGCAATCATTATTTAAATCCACACAGGGGATTATGCATGTGCCTAACTAAAGATATAGCGAAACCAAATTAATGCTTTTATTGCAAAAGTGTCCTGATGTTAGTTTGCCCTTGTGCATTTGCTTGTGTAAAGCTGAGTGTCATATGATCTCATATGATTTTGAGGGGACAGCAAAGCTAAAAATAAACAAATAGGAGTGGATTTTCAAATAGCATCAAATAGGATTTTCCAATTATAAAAATATTTTACAAAACTTGTCTACAACATCTGAGCCAAGGTTTTAGAAATGTGTTGGCATCATGTATTTTTTTTTTGCATCATTTTCAAGAAAAGTTTAATGATTTTAAAAATGTCAAATTAAAATTATCCTTTAAGATAGTGGACACATATTGATATGAGTGTACAACTTTAAATCATTATCATTTAAATATGTAAAAAATATCATTTTAATTTATGAAATATTTATTACTATTTTATACAAATAAAAAGACTTACTAATTCATAAAAAATAACTTTTAGGGAGTCGACACCACATGATATTTTACAACCTAACTAGACTCAAAATATCTGAAATTAATGCAATGAATAAAAGTATACATACATTTATTATAATTATTATAATTTTATTTTATAATGATTTATTATTTTTATAATTATAAAGACTTTTTAATTTATATATTAAATTTGGGGAGTCACACCACATGACATTTTACATATAACAAAATATCTTATTATTATACAAGTAAAAAAATTATTTATATAGAATATATATCATATAATACAATGTCAATATATTTAAAATAATGAATACAATTAAATAATAGTTTATATTAAAATTTAAAACATAAAATAATTGATATAATTAAATATGCTTAGAGGTATATTCAAGTCAATGTATGTATGAATTGCATTTTTTAAATTTGAATAAATTAGCAGATAAGAAGATGAAACTAAGCATGACAACATTGACCCATAAATCATATTGCACATTAAAATCTTGTTATTTTCTTCTTCTTTCTGTTAAGAAATCTGTTATTTTCTTTAACCCAATGAGGTAACAACACACGGCTAAATAACAAATTTCCCTCGCAAGATTAAAGGGAGCAGATCTGTCTGGCTGTGGATGCAGGAAACGTGTCAGGTCACATACAAACGGCAAACCAGTGATACTGAGTGATTGACAGATACCGGCCATGAGGGGTGAGAAGTTCAGCGACCAGCCAGAACCAAAACTGCCTCAGACACAACAAGGATCATCAAAACGGCCTGGAGAGGAGGCTACAGAACAAGAAAGCAAAAAAAAAAAACACATTAAGAAGTGAGCGAATGTAAAAAGGGGAGACATGGAAATGAAGTGGGAGAGGAGGAACAAACCTAGGGCTGGTGAAATCTGAAGGGAGCAGGCCTCTCAGAGCAGGCAGGGCCGCGATGGGAGCGGCAGTAGTTTATCTGACCCCATCCACACTGCAACGGTCACAGCTTTCATGGCCTGCTGAGGGAGGAGCGACAGCCGGAGGAGAGAGATAGAACTGTGGACATGAGTAATCAGACACACAGACGACACAACATCTCTCACTCTCATAACAGCTCTGTGACAGAATGTCAGTCTGTATTAACTCGGTCCATGCCTCCTGTTCCTCAAAGCTCAGAGTCTCATATTATGAAGAGGAAACAGGGCTTCTTATCGGACTGTTCTGCCTCTGCAAAAGCACCAGGACTAGACATAATGCACCAAAAATAAATCTACTAAGCCGCTCTTATAGGAAGCTGCCATCTTTCATCATGACATATTGAGGAATACTTTTAAATAAGGCTCTATGGAACAAAAACATTGACAGAGAAACTGACTATATCATTAAATATATATATATAATAATATATGTAAAATATACAATTCCAATTTTTAAATATTAATCGGTAGTTACATTTACATATGTTTCCCTGCATTTGCAATGTTTTTGGCAATAGTATTACTGTTTTTAAAAAGTCATGTGATCTGAAAAAATAAAAGAAAACAGGTTTCATTTTATCTATAATGAACAGTGCTATTTTTGTCAACATCTAGCATGCAAACAGATGAAATCAACAAAAAGGTTTCAATCTTCCAACCATATATTTATATGAAGCAATGGTATCAACTGTGCTGCCAATGTGGACACACACAAATTCAAATGAGAGTATTTTTGCTAATCATTCAAAATGAACTAATAAATTAAGAATATTAAATCAAATACAAGGTGGTGAAACTATTGTGGCACCCTAGATTAAATATGGAAAGTAACATTTTAATGGGAAAAAAAACAAGCAGCAGGTATTCATATACAGGAGGTTTTATTCAACATTTTGTGTATAAACATAGGCCGCAAATGCCTTCCAAACGTTTCAGTCTGCAGAATTCGTTATCTATTTGTACAGTCCTATAACCAGAACATTACGATATTAGCAATAATAAATAGTGACAAAAACCTTAAGAGAAGAGGGAGAGCATCCATAGCCTGTCCCAGTGGCTGTCCAGCATGTCTTCATATGTTTTAAAGGCAAGATTTCAAAATAAATCATTAGAACATTACAATAGTTGACACAGATGGACCCCTTGCAGTGCTTTTCACGACCAATCACTTCAAAACTTTGTGGAGACAAATAAATCTGTTTCTTGCATAATGCAATATCAGACCGCAGAGAGTGTGATGTTTATAGACGTTTCTCACGGTGTGTGATACAATCTCATTACGTTGAAAAGACAACGATCACATTAGTCTTTAAACGCATGTGCAGTGCAAAGAAATTGCTTCTCAAATATCATGCGCTGTATCACTCCCATTGAACCAGAGCATATGTCCAATATTTCTAACCCGGTAACATTCAACAATCTAAATAAGCACAATAAATAAGCAATTAACATAACTGGAATGCTTTGAATCACCTAATGCCTTCCTGATAGCAACCGATCAACAGTTTATGAGTTTAAGAGTTTCATTTTACAAGATCGGGGAAAATCTCAAGTAAGGAACCTGCATGTATGCTGTAAAATGATGATTATTGATATCTAATCGGACAGGTGCAAGATATACAGGAAACGGTACATTTAGTGCCGGCAATCCGAGAAATAGGACAGATGGGAATAATGGAAACGCACCTTTACTGGACACGGTACGGAAAAAGAGGGCGGATTAACAGAAATTCCTTTTCAATTGCTAAACCCCTTTTTGTATATATGACACAGACTTCAAAAAGCCTTCTACAGTAGCAAGAATTTGGTTTAACACAAACACACAAACAAACAACACTTATCAAACTTTAAAAAAACAAACATAAAAAAAACACTTTTAAATCAAAAACATGCCTGCATGTTAAATAATGTAACTAAAGCACCTTTAACTGAAATAATAATTAAGAGCACTCATTTTTACTGATATGATTACCAGAAATGCTATAAAGACAGAATACCTGTATGGTTCCTGTACTGCATCGTTCTTGGAGTCCATTGTTAACCCTTCCTTCATTAAACCATCAGACAGGACTCAAGGATAACAGTTTGTGCTATATACAGCATTGTGTTCTTACCTTTAAAGGAATAGTTCACACAAAAATTATTTCAAAGCTGCATGAGTTTTTTCATCTGTTGAACATGGAGATATTTTGAAGAATGCGTGTAACCAGTTGATGGTCCCCATAGACTTTCATAGTATTTTCTTTCTTCCATACTATGGATTGATTCAATGATTTTGAAACTGGTTACACAGATACTTTCAAATATACACATTCAATCATTGATATCTTTTATGTTCAACAGAAGAAATAGACTTATGCATGTTTGGAACAACTTGATGGTGAGTAAATGAAGACAGATTTAGAGTTTTTGGAATGAACTAATCCTTTAATGTCTTACGATGAGACCTAGAGGCACAGCTGTATGGTTTTCAGTGAACATAAACCACAGTGTGCAGTGAAGCCAAAGCACCCTAAAAACCTTTGTGTTTGGTCAACTCTCAACACTAGATATATGGCAGGGGAAACGCTAGTATTGTGTGCTATTCTCAGAGCATCTTCAAATCCTGAACGGATTCAAAAAGAACGGAAAATAAGAGGATATGTAAGGAATCTACAGTACTTCATTACACAGATAAGTTAGCGATAAATGTAGACATACTCTGAAATGACTGAAATGTTGATATCTGTCCCCAAATAAATAATCATAATTATTCTATATGTATTACATAAAAAAAACTTCAAATAAAGAAAAATATATTGACCCTTTTGGTTATGTACTTGGAAATTTATGACGGTTTATCTCTCTCCCAAAATATGAGGGAAAAGATCTAAACTACAAAAGCATAATGAAACACACTCATGAATCCTTAAATATTGCTTGATAGAGATGTCTGGGTCAAACAAAAAAATTTAAAATTAAATAATAACAGATTTTACTCGGATCAATCTATTTTTCAGATTGTTCCTTGATGTCTTAAATTAAAATCACATCAACACAGACAAAAACCGAACCAAACACCATCGTCTACACAGAAATCCTATTAAATTAAGTCCTTTAAATGATTGCCACCAACACTAAGAGAAACTAGTCATTTGACTTTTAAAGAGTCTGTAATAAGAACTACGTTGAACTCCCATGTAATTATCTATCACATAAAAGGATTTGGAGCTGGATACCTGAATTGTCAGCACACAGAAAGAGCATCAGTGACCAGTGGGGACAGACAAAATGAGGACAAACATAAAGCCAGAAGAGACAGAATTCACTGTCACCAGCTGATATGAATGACCGTTAGAGGCCCACATACAGGACACAAGAGCGTGCTCGGCGATCTGAGGAGTCACAGAATGCGGAGCGAAGGTGCTGAATCGGACACTGATGTTTAGAGAAACATAGGCGGTTTACATGGAGGGTTCAGTAATATTCAAGATGTGCTCCGAGTAGAGTTCTTAAGTGTTTAAAGGGCTGAGGTGCCCCCTAGTGGCGGCAGCTAGAAAATGCGAGAAAAACTAAGCACTCCTGCTTTTGCCTAGAAGGACGTAGCTCTTGTCGATTCTGGTATCCATTACCTAGTGGGTGGATATACTCGCTTGCTCTCTTTCCCACTGGTGTAAAACTTACAATGAGAATAAGCACTCCTTTAGACCTCTGTGGAAAACAGGATACTCTGTCTCTTACTGTCTGGCGTTGGGATGGTCTCCAGCTGAAGGAAATACAACAGAACTTGCACCTACAGAACCAAAAAAACACAAAAGCATGTCAGAAGACGTGTAACTGATAAAAAAACAAACATACTTTTAATGTGTTTCCCAACAGAGACACGATTATATCATTTTCTGTGGCACTTGCCAGCATGTTCATAGACCTTAAATTGTGTTAAATTGTTTTCTTTATGGTTTCACTCTGAGCATACCTGTGACATGACTTCCAGTGACCAGCTGTCCCCATCGTGATAGGCTGTGTGGGGTTAAGTGGGGATCTTGCTGTCCTTCTCAGAGGGTCGTAGCAGTTGAGGCCAAACACGGTGGCCAGATTGTGAAGAGACATCTTGTTTACACTCTCCTTTTCGGCAATCCTAAAAACAAAAAGAGAAAGAGCAGAACGTGAAGAAGGAGAGAGGATTCGTGCAAAAACGCATCTGGATGACCTGTCAAGAATATGTTCAAGCCATATTTCACCATAAAATTTAAGGCAGCTGGTGGGCATTAGTGGCATAGCACTGGAGTGGTTTAGGTCATACTTCAGCGGATCAAACTTTTTGTGTTAGTGTAGGTGAATATGTTTCCTCCTCTGCTCCTCTCCTGTGTGGGGTCCCACAGGGCTCTGTCCTTGGTCCTCTACTTTTCTCTTTGTATTTGCTTCCACTTGGTTCCATACTTAGGAAGTATGGCATTTCATTCCACTGTTATGCAGATGACAGTCAGATTTATGTACCTCTTAAAAAGAAAAATGATAACTCTGTTGGACATCTACTTAATTGCCTCAAAGACATAAAAGCCTGGATGGCCCTGAACTTTTTAAATTTGAATGATGAAAAAACAGAGGTGATGGTTTTTGGAGGCACCACTGGGACCCCACCTATAGATCTGGGCTCTTTGGCTCCCTACATTAAACCTTGCATTTCAAACCTTGGTGTTAAAGTGGACCATGAGCTTAAGTTTGACTGTCAAATTAAAGCTTTTGTCAAATCAAGCTTCTTTCATTTGAGGCAGCTGGCCAAAATAAAGCCAATTTTGTCAAGACAACATTTTGAAACTGGCTGGACTACTGTAATTCACTATATGTGGGGGTTAATGGGTCCTCCATCACCCGTCTCCAGATGATACAGAATGCAGCAGCACGTCTTTTAACGGGCACACGTAAACGGGAGTACATTTCCCCGATTTTAGCTTCACTACACTGGCTGCCTATTCAATTTAGGATCCATTTTAAAATTCTGTTATTTGCTTTTAAATCATTAAATGGCCTTTCCCCCGCCATACCTCTCTGAGCTTCTTCACTCGTATAAACCCGTTCGCGCTCTCAGGTCAGATGATCAGCTGCTCCTGACTGTGCCTAAAACTAAGCGTAAGCTCAGAGGGGACCATGCCTTTGCTGTGTCTGCCCCGAAACTGTGGAATGATACGTGCCTTTGCATGTTAAACAGGCCTCTTCTTTACCTGTTTTTAAAAAACTTCTTCAAACCCATCTTTTCTCTTGGGCTTTTGACACCTAGCAAGATGTCGATTAATTTTTTGTTATTAATGATGAATGCAGGGTTTTTAATTGTATGTATGTTTATGTTTTCTGTACAGCACTTTGGTCAACTTAGGTTGTTGTGAAGTGCTAAAACAAATAAAGTTGGTATGGTATGGTATGGTATAAAATGATTAAATTCTATTCAATTCAATTCTTGGAATAGGGATGAAATTTGACCTAGATATGTTCATGGTGAGATTTCCCAACTAAATCTTTTGATCATGCATCAAGCTAGCAGCACTTAAAGAAGGACCATGTGATGTAAACAAGCAAAATGTGCTCCGAAAAGATTTTACCCCTAAAAGCATACAGCTTTTGATTTTTTTTTTCATGTGAATGATTCAGTAACTATTGATGTTGATCCAGGAATCCAGTCTTCCTTGTTGTTAAGCCTCTGAAAACATTGTGAAAGTCAATTCAATCTTGTCTACCTCTTGAGATGATCCAGCAGGAAGAGGAAGGTGACCAGGTTGGGCTCTGGTAGAGACAGCAGGAGGTTCAGCATACAGCTCTCCTTAGCTAGCGCTGTCTGAGAGAGCTGAAGAGAAAAAAGGACAATCATTTTAGGTCTACCTTTCAGAAGCTCAATACTTGGCATTGTGTTTTGTAAGTAAAAACAAATGACGAACCAATGCCTCCTGCAAAGTTAGGGTACAGCTCGTCGGTGAACAGAGGCTCAGGAAGCTCCCTGAAGTACAGCTTCAGCGTTCCGGCAATGGCATTCACATCCATCTCACTCATCATTACTGACACATCTTTATTATCTGTTACAGAGAGAGAAAAAGAGAGCTCAGCAACCAAATTGGCTGACAAAATATATATCTGTCATTGCTCCATGTAAAACACAGGGACCAACAGAAACCTGGTCTAAAGTCATAAGAGTCATAAATTGTATTAGTAATGTGCGTTAGTAATGTGTGCCTTTAGGCAGGTTCACAGCACGCGTACACTCTGCTTATACACACACAGGGACTGCAGCACACAAACTAGCCAAATATTAAAAATAAAAGGGTTACAATGCAAAAGATTAATATTAATCTTTTATAATTAATATAAGCCATAATTGAAGAACTTTACACAGTTGTTTAACCAAACTAAATCAACACTGAACTGATTTTAACTGAATAACTGAATTTTTAGAGCTGCTTTTGAGCAGAATTTAATTATGTTTACATCATTGTATTATTATTTTCCTGTTCACCACTGTAAAGCTGCTTTGAAACAATCTGTATTGTATAAAGTGCTTTATGAATAAAGGTGAAATGAAAAGACAATGGTCACTCACTGGTGTCAAATGCAGTTTTGAGTGCTTGGATGTCAGTGGCCACTCCTGAAACACGGTAGATGCCCACTTCCTCCATTCCTCTTCTTTCGATCTCCTCTAGACACTGTCTGACTATGTAGGGCACTTTAGAGCGCTCCCGCCTGAGACAAGAAATAACAGCATCAGGAGACCAGCCATTTGATTTTAATGATGATGGACAGAAATCAGAGTAACACTTTTTTTCCCATTCAGCAAAACAACAAGACATTACTCTTTGGGTTTGCATATATACTTTTTTTGTTGCAGCCATTACTCCAGACTTGATCCTTCTTATCATTTTAGCATTTAATCAGTGGTGATTTGGTGCCCAAGATACATTTCTTATTAGTAAATGTTGAAAACAGTAGTGTTGCTTAATAGTTGAAAGCCTGTGTTCACAGTACATTTTCATTGTATGGAAAAGAGTAGAATAATGCCTTTTGTGTTCAACAGAACAAACAGAGATTTGCAATGACATGAGGGTGAGAAACTGACAAAATGTATCATTGATAATTCATCATGAATTATCTCTTTAATGCTTTACATTAATCAGCGGTAGGCGCTGCTATGTAGAGACTTTTAGTGCGCATGTTAGGGTCTAAGTATCTGTAATGGTGTTGTCATGTTGTCTTTAAAGCATTAATTGGTTCTGCCCTTAAACCAATTAGGAAGCTCATTACAGACAATCCTCATTACTGTCAATCAAATCAGACCATAAACACAGCACAGAAAAAGGCAGTTAATATTCTATTCTAATTTCTTTTGCCACATTGAATGCCTAAACATGCAAAATAATAGCTTCAAAATGTCCTTTGGTCCTTTTTGTAAAAGGACCGAATTATTTTCTAGTGCATGTCTAATCCTCATGTAAACTGTGTGCTGACTCACTTTGTCACTGAGGAGATATTTACTCCAAACACACCCATGGGCTTCCGTGAGGCATTCTTTTCAGGCTGAACTCCCGGCTGGTGAACTTCATGGATATTTTCACCTCAATCTTCAGAAAAAGGTGTATATTTAGTAATTAGAGATGGATGGTAGGATTACAGCAGAGGAGCAGATGTTTACATATACTCACCCCATTCATAGGGATAACCGTTCTCTGCCAGTCTTTACCCTGGAGCATCTGAGGATCCAACTGGATAAGAAAAAGAGAAAAGTAAAATACAATGGGATTTACAATATGAACTCTAACAAAGACATTGTCCTATGCTGTGATCTAGAGGGCTGTTGTATTGGCTACATGTGTGTCTTTATATGGTATATACACCACAGATGTTATCAAGGATCTGAAGTGATGTGAACATTTTTCATAATGCCAGTTCTCCTTATACAGCAGTTTTGCACATCACCAGCCAATTTCCATGATCCCTCCAAGCAAACGTGTGGCCATCTGGAGTGGGCCAAATTCAGCATGTTCCTTTACCTCATCCTGGCCTAATCTCCATATGGTCTCGTGTAAGGCCTGATCCTGCTCTGCTATCTAATCTCATCATCTCAGTCATTACAACTTGTCTGTCAACAGGGCAGGGAGAGAGAGTGATTGAGAAGCCCGGTAAACACCAGTGCCAACTAAGGTCATTAGAGCTCCAATGGATAACTGACTCCACCCACACATAATTATTATATATATATACATTTTGACTTATGGCTTGAAAAAATATTTATATTAATGGATAAAACAAAATTTGTAAAAAGGTTTTTTATTTTTAATTATCCAAATTATATAGGAAGTCAGAGTAGATGAAAATATGAAAAGATGATATTACTATTGACATTTCCAAATTGACTGAAATTTCCATAAATTGTAAATAACTAATATTATAACCAAACAATTTAAAAAAAAAAAAAAAAAAACAAACTGATTGACCAATAGCATGGATTTCTTTTAACATCAAAGTGCAATATATAATACAATACTTTAAACATTTGGAACACAAAAAGTTTTTTTTTCTTTTTTTTTACAAATATTTTATGTAGTCTCTCAATGCTATGCAAATGCATGCATTCTAATTATAAAACATTATTATTATTTTTTATATTTTAGATGAAGTATATCATATCACACTGCAGGACACTGCTAATGACTGCTTAAACATCAACCCATACAACTGTTAAACTTATTATGATAGAATACAGTTCCCTCTCAACAACCAACCATCTGTAATTCTTCCTCTCTTTACCTTTCTTCTGTGCAGGACATTCTGTACACGGCACCATAACCCTGTTCCTTTGCCTGCCAGGGCAGTTTGCGTGGAAATGTCTACCTCTACACCCTTCACCAGCTCCACATCACAGTCCTTGAAGGGTGGAGAGCAGCTCCTGCCCTCCTCAGTCAGCCCTACCACCGCATCTTCACTCATCTCCTTCCCATCTACGACTGTAGAAACTGAGCAGAGATCTTCAGCTGGAACTGGAAATCCCTTAGGATGTGGTGTAATATGGACCTTGGGGATCATCCTTAAGGGTTATATTTGTTCTTAAAAGATCCATTGCTGCAATTCAACAGTGAGCTATTGTCGTCAACTCAAATAACTCAGAAGGTCTAGAATATCAGATAAAGTTTTTTAACAACAATAAATCCTCAGTCTGGTGCAAGTGTTGAGCCATAGAGATCCAATTACTCGCTGCAATTGAAATCCATCTAGATTCTTCAAGAGTCCCCAAATCTGCTGCTGTTCACTGAAGGATCTATTTTCCTCTTATTTCATTATTTACCGTCTTCGACTCTCAACACGTTTCCTTGAGTAAATCTGCATAACTGTCTTTTTCTGCACCTCAAGCTCAGAGTAGATGGTCCCTTGACATACCTCAGTCTATAGTAAGCTGCCCTGCCCTGCCCATAAATCCCTCCATAGCCACTAACATCCAGTGCACCAATCAGAGCAGGTTCTCACCAATCTCCCACAAAACTCTCAAGGGAGGGGACTGATAGGTCAGCTGATCTGACGTTTTTTTTGGTTGTGACATTTTCAGACAGGACACATGAATTATGGATGATTTGATGCCTTAAAAGCCAGGGCAGAGTGAATAACAGCCTACCTATTAAAAAGAAGATTAAATGTCTGGAGTATAAAGGCCAGTCTCCATCTGGGACCATGTCTCTCATAAGAGCAGATATACCTTTAACTGGACTCATTGAGTGCCCAGATGGAGAATGACACTTAGCTCACAATAGTTTACATGAGAGCCAAGCAAATTTATGCATGCAACGCACCTGTTTAACCAGTAGGAATTTGCCAATATGTTAACCAACTATATATAGGCTAAATAACTACAAAATACACAGAAACATATTAGTTGACCTCACTAACTAAATAGTGGGGGTGACAAATGACTAGTCGAAATTTTGGTTTAAAATGTGTATACTAAAGGCCAGGGTGGTAACAAAAACTATAATTTTTGTTAATTAACAAAGCTGAAAAAAAAAAACATTAGATGAAATATTTAAATAAAAATGAAAGTGTTGCCCGAGCAACTAACTGAAACAAAATAAGTTACTTGAATATGACAAAAAAAAGACAAAAATAAAATAATAGGGCTGTCAAACGATTAATCGCATCCAAAATAAAAGTTTGTGTTTACATAATATATGTGGGTGCATTGTGTATAATTATTATATATATATATATAAATACACACACATGCTTTTATATATTTAAGAAATATTTTCATGTATATATATATATATATATATATATATATATATATATATATATATATATATATATATATATATATATATATATATATATATATATATATATATATATATATATATATATATATATATAATTTATATTATATATAAATATTTTATATATAAATAATATTTTTCTTAAATATACATGCAGGTGTGTGTATTTATATATATATATACAAAGTAATTATACACAGTGCACCCACATATATTATGTAAACACAAAATTTTATTTTCGGATGCGAATTAATCACGATTAATCATTTGACAGCCCAATAAAATAATAAATGAAAACAGCAATTATAAAAATAAAAGCTAATTCAAAATATGAATAAATACTTATCAATAAAATTACAATAACAAAATGTTTGTTGCTGTGTTTACGCAGTGGACTGTAGATCATACCTCGATTTGTCCTTTGCCCATAATTCTATCCGTGCTGTCTCCATCCTCCCTGTTCATCTTGGCTTTGTTGTAGCTCTTTTCGTAACACAGTAGACGTAATGTGTGGGAGCCCTCCAACTCAATCTCAAACTCCTGAGGCAAAAATAATACAGAAGAACTACATCAAATACAACAAATATTCAGTATATAACAAAAATAAATAAATAGAGAAAACAAATAGATATATATATAGTTTAAAAAATAGATAAAAAAACTGCATGCTACTGAATGATAATACAATTATTATTATTATTAGTAATAAAACAACACAGAAGGCCAAAGTTTTGTCAGAAAAACCAAACAGAGTGTCACTTTTGAACTCAATTCACCAAACAGTGTAAAGGGAACCTCTGACCAGATTTAACACCTGGTATGCCTCATTTCCTTTCCTTTTCTCCCCTTTACTTTGGGGATGGTAATTGCTTTTAATTAAAATATAAAATATAATTTGTCCATGAGGACTTCATATTCCACATGGCCTCACTTATGCTGCTCTTAATTAAGAATTAAAGCCTCAAGAGCATATCAGCGGGCAGGTCTTTTCATATCAGTGGTATATAGACAGGGATGGGCATGTGGGATTACCTCATTCCACTTGGGCTCTGTGGTGTATCTGTACACTCTTGTTTTGGCTTTATTCACAAAGATATTAAAGGAATCCACCTCTAATGTGCAATACAGATCTGAAGAGAGGAAAAGGAATTAGGAGTTACTGATGCTTTAATGTGGTGCTAGGACAGGCCAAGCAAATGTATACATGAACTTCGATGAGCACAGAGAGAGGAAGAAGGAAAAAAGACACATACTTAAGCTCTGTTTAAGTCCAGAGGCAGAATGGACAATTACATTCAGAAATCCATACAGTCCAGTAGGTTCATCGTCTTTAAGTGGAGAAAAAAGTGGAAATGACTGTTCAGTTCAATGCATTTTAAATACATAAAAAGAATACAATGAAAAAATAAATATTATTGAAAAAATAATAAATAAATATATAATTGTCTCTGGATTTATTTTGCTTTGGATAAGATATGGTATTATTGGTTATCTCAACAGAAAAAATGTCATTCAAGACATGAGCAACATTTTTTGCTATTATATTTTTTTTATTTATTTACATTGTACACTGAAGAATCATGCACAATAAATCTAGCAACATTTTAAAACAACACAGCTTTGATTTTATGTAGTCTTTAAGACCTGTGCATCTTTCTTACCATCTTTATTGACAGTGAGGGGTAACTGATGGACCGTCTGGAGTTTGACACAAGAGTTGGTGAGCATCTGAAGCTCCATGGAAGTCAGGCTGAAGCTCTTAAAGCCTGAAAAATAAGTAAGCATTCAGTTGAGAGGAAAAAAACTCACCTATTCAAATCCTGATTTCAGTGACACCACTTACATTTTTTCTGCTGTTCTCGAATCACTTCCTTCCACTCCGCGCGCTCATAGTCCGATGAGATCAGAAATATGTAGCTCTGAAATGCATAACCGAACATCGGACTGTGAGCATGAGAAGGAACATTGAGAAGGAGTTTGAGGATGAAAATCTGATCTGACAGAAAGGCTGTGAATCACTCAGCTCCTACCTTTCCATTGCGGTTGTGCACTCTGAGGGGCATGTTAGGAGAGTTCAGCAGCAATTGCGATTCCTGTTCTGACAGCTTCTTTTTCAGCCTCTCCATTACCTTTGACCCTTTGTTGGCTCTCTGTTGAGATAGAAAGTAAAAGCACTCGGTAAAACCTAGTTTGCCGTCAACATTTGAATGCATCTATGCAACCCAAAAAAATCAGTCTAGATAAGCAAGACAGCTTCATACAGTCAAATATTCAATAACATTGAAAAGTTTCAGGGGTGGTCAGATTTTTCTAATGTGTTTAAAACAACCAAGGCTCAATTTATTTGATTAAAAACACAGTAAAAACAGCAATATTGTGAAATTTTACTACAATTAAAAATAATTGTTTTCTGTTTCAATACATTTTAAAATGTAATTTATTCTTGTGATGGCAAATCTGAATTTTCAGCATTATTGCTCTAGTCTTCAGTGTCACATGATCATTCAGAAATCTTTGTAATATGTTGGTTTGATTCTAAAAAACAAAACAAATTAAAATACAGTCATTTCTGTGAAGTCTGAAAAGACAAGCACAAATTTTTATATTTACTATTTTTCTAATTTCATAAAATCTGATAACAATTTATACATGACAATTTGAGTGAAAGGTTGTTTAAAATATCCTATACCCTCTCTCTCTGGATTTCACTCCTCAAGGATGAGATCTTGATCTTAATGGCATCCAGATCTTCATCAGGGGCCTGCAGGGATAGGCAGGGGCTCTGACTCTTCCGCTGTTTGGAAGGTGAGATCCGAGAAAGGAACATACCACTTTGAGTCATACTGCTGGCTCTTCCTGCAGACAGACAGCATGAGGAGAAGAAGGGGTGATGGGGAAATAATTTAATATCCAGGCAAAAAAAACATCCAAGAATTTGATTATAGAGCATGGATAATGATACAGACTGACCCCACAAATCTGAAGAGTCAGGATGTAAGGCTCATATTGTGAAAATAACGGTAACACTTCCTTTTACAGTACAGTACTTACAGTGTACTTACCTAGAAAGTACTAGCTAATATAAGGTAAGTACATGGAACAGGGGTAGGTTCAGGGTTAGTACTAGTTATTACCCTTTAATTGTAGTTACTAAAATAAGTACATAGTATTTACATGAGTAACTGGACTGTAAAAGGAAGCGTTACCAAAATAACAAGACTGTCTGACTCAACAACACCTACAGTATATGGTAATCGCGAGCTGAATTTCACAAAAATGGGAAGAGAATGAGTAGACATAATTAGGGAAAGATAGAAATGAATAGAGAAGATGAGAGACACAGAGATTTTCCTTACCCTCCAATCTGTTTCTTCAATTTGGCACAGAGAAGGAGGTCAGTAAAGAGAAAAACATGGCGTAGTTTCGCGGGCCCCTTCCACAAGCTCCACCATAAAGCTGTCCTTCAACAGCTGACGGTTTTGACAAACAGAAAAATAAAATAGGACAATTTAAATTAAACAAAATAAATACAATTAATTAAATAAAGTGAATGAGTTTGTTCATGCAAATGTTTATATATTAGTATCTGTCAAATATAACAATAGGACAATTCTGACCGTTATCAGAAGTGCCACTAGGTGGCAGTCCCACCTTATTTTCAAAAACGACGACATCAACTCTCAGAAAGAGAGCAGTGAGCTGGTGTGTTGATGACTCTTTGTTTATGAAATTAGAAAATTGGGAGGACATTTTGAAACAGGTAATCCCTGTCCACAGATCATAAGTTAAGTGATCGTCCAGAAAGCCTAAGTGTTAGTTAATGTGTGAAAACAGACACATTTACGCATAACACAGCCTCTGGCCACATGTCATGCATCAGTGCTCCCACATCACCTCTGCAGTGGGGAAACAAAAGATGATATCACAAGCAACTCATCCAAATGGATGCTCTAACCTGGCTCCACTCACCTCCACATTCCAAAATCAAAATTTTTTTTCTGTGCAACATCACTACTGCCGTTGACTAACCCAAACATATATCACTGGATGCTTGAGTGAATTTCCCATTTATGTGCTGTCTGCAGCTGGGGACATGGATGGAAGAGTCACCACATACTCATTCCAAAACTCCCAGCATGCCAGACATGTAGTACATCATTGCATTTCAAGAACAAAGTGTAATGGCTTGATTTCAGCTTATGCCAACGCCAAAAACATGGCTCCATTTTTAGCACACAGAAATGCAGTGGACGAGATAAGACAGCCCCTTTCCACATTTCTACCAACGGGAAGAGCAATTACATTGTTTAAACAGTTCAATCAGCGGTTAACAGCTCTTTTCCTCAGCTCAGCCTTAAATCATTGGGTCCTGTGTAAGTAGTTTGGTTACTGTCTTGAGAAAAGGGGTAGATGATTCCAGTGAATTCAGAGACTCAAAATTCTCGCACTCAGCAATACTGAAACGGGATCCTGGGAACACAATGTTCCCAAATGCTCCCACACGACCAAGATTATCCTGTTTCAAACGCGAATCATGCAGTGAGCGCATACCATTGCAAAAGAGGTTGTCCAAAATGTGTTTGCTCTACTCTTCTTAAAGAGAAATGTGGGGAAAGCAGGGAGGGCCATGTGTTTACAGGAAACAATAGTTTCTGGTCACATCAGTTTGAGTGAGGGACCTTTCAAAGTCCTCACTTTGCCACAAGCCTTTAATCAAAAGGGAGGATGAGGCACATATTGTGATTCTTTTCCCAATGGTAATGCACTCAGCCATCCTGGGATGGTAGTAGGAGCTCTATTGTTGTGGCATACTACAGTCAGATGTTTTGCATTATGACCACTAAATTGTATAATTTACACTTTGGCAATAATAGTAATAATAATAATAATAACAATAATAATTATTATTATAAATCAAACAGCAATATATATATATATATATATATATATATATATATATATATGTGTATATATATATATATATATATATATATATGAAGAGTTCATATGCAAAAGCCTCTAAATGCCATTTGAAATTTTCTTCTAAAATGACCGTTTTTATCAAGCTTGTATATTTAAGTTCAGTAATTTCACTTGAAATGACAATTAATAGGTAATCTTTCATTGCTATTTAAGTGAAATCTACTGAACTTAAATATACAAGCTTGATAAAAATTATCATTTTAGAAGAAAATTTCAAATGGCACTTAGAGGCTTTTGCATCTGAACTCTTCACATATATATATATATGATTCTTAATCTTGGTCAAATAATAAAAAAAACTATTATTGTTAATATCAATCGTTTTTATTTATTATTATGTATTTATTTATTATTACTTGCATAGTGGCAGCCAAAAAATATTATTTTAACCTTAGACTAAGATACATTGTACATAAAAATCACTGTACCCCTACCAGACCAGTGACCAGTTCATAGTAATTTATTAATTTATCCACTATACTTTCCAACAAACAACAATGTAATAAAACATAAACGCAACAGTACAGACTAAAACTCTTCTTTCAAAAGAGCACCATATTTCAGTGTTTCACTATGAAAGCCATTTCCAGAACAGTCTCACTGTAGGCGAAATGCAAAGAGACAAAAGCCTCTTTTCCTTTTTCTCTTTCTCCTTCACTCTGCAAGTCGCACACATTTGTCCAAAACGAACAGACCTGATATCCTACTTGAATTTCATCTGCAAACACTTGCACTGTAATGCACTGTACACTGTGTGCAAATCTTATCCCGTATCAGTTTAAAGTTAACATGACGTGCTTTTTCTCCTCTCTTTCTAAAAGAGGAGACGCTCAAATGAGCTGTCTCAGCACATCAGATGACATTTTCCAACAGTTCGCCTCCAAGTAGAAACATGACAATGGCATTATCTCATAATAACCCACTAAAAACGGACTGAAACCACTGAAAATGAAACATTCAAAATAAAAAATTAGCAGTTTGTGGAGACTTAAACAATGTTCAGAGTACACATTTTTAGCCTTCTTAACATAATGCTACTAAAAACATTTTTTTACCATGATAATTTCTGTTATTATTAGTATTATGAGAATCATTAATAGTGTCACTTAGTTGATAAGGAATAAAGCCCCACATTTATATGCTTAAAACACCTCACAGATTGTTCCCTAAAGGCAAGAAGCAAACCGCTCTTCATATCAGTCTGTGTGTGGTACGTTGACATGCATATGTTTTTGACAGTCATTTTTTGATAGTCTTATTTAATAGCCTGTGGTCATCTGGTTGCGTATGCACTTTTGTTTGATGTGTATCTATTGTACAGGATTCAGCATGTTTGAATTTCTTCTGTGTGCTTGCATTTGTGTCTTTAGTGCATCCACTTCATACGCATATTTACATTTTGAATGAGTGTGTGTATGTACCGTACGCCGTCAGCGATGACACGTGTGCAGCAACATATAAAAAGCCCATCACATCGCTGTGCGCTTGTATCGCAGACGCGGAAAACTGCTTTCTGAAAACGGCAGGTTCATTTGCATTTTAATTAAGTGGCTTTGGCCCAGCTAGTGCAGGCCTCTGGGGCCACCCTGAATCTTTTCTCTCTCTCTCACCCACATACCAGTTTCCAGCACGGGTAACACTAGACCGCGCTAGCTAATCAACGCAACCATGACCTGAACAATCATGCTAATGCTTTCTAGCTGCCCACTGATATCAGATCTGAAGTTACTCTAAATAAAGAGATCATTGTTCAGTGGCATCAACCAAAGAAGTGTGCTTAGGGAACCATACTGTACCTCTCAGCTCAAGCTCAGATGCCTCTCTCTAGAATATCTAAATAAATATATAGTAATAATGGTATAAAGATTATAGCTGAAAAGAATAAGCCAATTATTTTTGTTATGGCAGGAAACTGATGGCTATACAAACAATAGTATATACTATACTATTTTGTCTAAATAAATAAACACTAAAAACTGTAAAATGTAGGCATCACAACAAAAAAAAATGGACATTCATTTAGAGATTTTCTAAAGATTTAATTTAGCAGCGTTTAATGAATGATTTTTTTTTTAAAAAAAGCATTAGATGGCAACCTAAATGTGAAAAAGGGGAGAATGTAGAAAGTACAATGACATATCCATTACACCATTGTCTGTCTGAATACTCGATTCTTAATGGGTGAAAATTTTATAAAAAAAAAAAGCGACCTTACCAGTTACCACATTACTTTATCTCTGTCTGTTTTAAAGCAGACACAATGCTAGATCATGTGAGTCAAATAATGGTGGTAGCTGACAAAAAGTCAAATGTAGCTTTGCAAACATAAATAACAGCTTTAACTTGTCAATTCTGGCAGATGATGATGGTATATGCAGGATAATGCAGGGTTCAAAATCCCTAACATATCAGCTGATATATCTCCAATATTGTCCAACATCGATGAGTTACAAAAAAACGAACAAAAAAACAACAACAATATATTGTGCCTTCTTAGTCGCTAACAAAATATTTTTGAGAGCATGGCTATGCAGTTGCTGAGGTGTTCAAAGTAATTTTAAAAATGCTGATATATGGTTGGCACGGTAATCAGGGTGCCCGCTGAGGTTCTCGTGTGATTCAAGTCAGTATCTCAAATACTCATGGTCTATTTAAATCCCTGAAGCATGAGCAATAGTATTAGTGAAGCTAGCCTTAGCTATTAAAGAAAGCATGCTTATTAAAGCTATAAAAACAGATGGAAGGTAAACTAACGCTTGTATTTTCTTCAACTGGACTGTAAGACAATAAGCTCCAAAACAACACATTGATTTCCATGAGTTCGTTTCACGCACACACTATCAATATTTGATCAGTTGGTCTGTCCGCACGCGCACGTAGAAACACCTCCTCACCGTTTACCCAAAGTGGGTGGTGCCTCCTCCACACAAGATGGCCTGTTATGAATAATCAATGAGTTGCGAGTCAGAGCAAGGTGGCTCATTAAGGCAAATTACAAGCAAGCGCTGCTCACCATCAATCACACAGCAACAATTCATCTGTCACTCTCCTGAGGCCACATTGCTGGAATGAACACACTGTCTAAAACCAAACATATCTTTAATTCCCAAGATCCTTTCAAGGATGATTTTCTCTGCTGGGGTCAGGAAGGGAATGCGCTTTCTTACCGCCTGTGACATCATCATGTACTCAAGCGCATTAGTAAGCAGAAACCGAAGAGGTGATTAAAAATATATCCTACTAGATCTGAGCACAAACAACTCAGGAGTTCAGTAACAAATATTTATAGCATAAAGCCTCTGAGGAGATTGAGAGTATATGTTAATGTGAAATAAAGAGAAGGCATTGTCGCCCAAGGATAGGTTGTGCAGAGAGCAGAGGGTGGGTTGGCTCTGAGATGGATGGAAATGACTAATCTGTATATCCTGATGGGAGTTCATTGGCTGAATGGCTTCAGGGCACCTGCAACTATATGCGACCTGGAATTTTGACATTTCTTTGCCCTTTAAGAGTACGTTTTTGACAAATACACTCTATCGTAAACAAGATGGAGAACGTATGAGAGCGAGGGAGAAGCGTACACTCACCTCTCCCTTCTTCACTGTCATGGACTGGCGGCGAGGTGTGCTTTTCTTCGTTAATGCTGGACAGGAAGTTCTGTGAGATGCGGAGGGCGTCCTGAAGGAGGGGGTAATCTGGGTGACTGGAGGGTGTGTGTTTCAGAAGATCCTGTATAAAATACACACAAACATCAAACATAAAAGCAAAATTTATTTAATTAATCATTTAATCAATGCCATTTAAAAAAAAAAAAGTCTGTCCATTCAAAACTAAAACGGTGCACTTGTATTGCTATGAATAGGAGACATTCCAAATCGCAATATGGCGACTACAGGACACCTTACACAGTGTGTATGTTACTCACTAGATGCAAGAGACAAAGCAACCTTTGCAAATCCATTTGTGTGAGAAGCGCAAGCACTTGAATGGGGCATCAGTATTTGTGGTATCAATGTTACACGATGTTGCATCAAGTGTAGACAGCATCATTGATTATAATAGGTTCTGTCTACTTCTGTTGCGTCTGGTGTTAGTCCCACCTTCTAAATGAAAGAGTCAATCACCAACTGGTAAAGTTATTGCATCACTGCAGCGGTTGTTAGAAGCTCCAGTTTCTTTAGAAACCTGAAACTCGTGCTTGAGAACTGCACATTCGCGTGTTTTTTTAACACCCTTTCAGAGTAAGAAACAACTTTTATGAGACCATTGATGTCAGATTTTATGGCTGATTTGAAATGTTATTTAAATGCGAGTTTGGCCAGCAGTTTTTGAGGTTTCAGTATTTCCCCATTCAAATAGATAGGGCAAGTTGGTATTGCCACAAATACTTCACATTTTTATAACTTTTTAAGTGATATATCAATGTACACTTGTCTATGTTGTTTGCAGTATCTATCAGACTTCACATTTACACTCCCTGCGATTTAGAGTCTCACTTAAAGGGTTAGTTCACCCAAAAAATGAAAATTCTGTCAGTATTTACTCACCCTCATGTTGTTCCAACCTTGTAAGACCTTTGTTCAACTTTGGAAAACACAAATTAAGATATTTTTGATGAAATCTGAGAGCTGGATCACTCCTGCATACTAGTCCATAGGCTTCTTGAGAAATTGAAACTTGCTGGCCTCAAAAGTTATTAAAGACATTTTTAAAAATATTCCAAATGACTTCAATAGCTCAATCTTAACTTTATCAAGCGACGAGAATACTTTTTGTGCACAAACAAACAAAAATAACGGCTTTATTACTAATCACTTCCTTCTCTATGGGCCTCTAGTCAGTTAACGTAGTGTGATAGCGTAGAGCTACGTCACATGTGGGCTCACCATTGGCCGACGCTGGTCATGTGTGTGATGCGTGTGACGTACAATAACAGAAGCTTACGCTATTAAACTAGTAACCTGACTCGAGGCAGAGAGAGAAGTAATGAATAGTTGAAACAAGTCGTTATTTTTGTCGTATTTTTGCGCACAAAAAGTGCTCTCGTCGTTTGATAAATTTAAGATTGAGCCACTGAAGTCACTTGGAGGCCAGCGAATTCAATTCCTCAAGAAGCCTATGGACTAGTATGTAGGAGTGATCCAGCTCTCAGATTTAATAAAAAATATCTTAATTTGTGTTCCGAAGATGAACGAAGGTCTTACAGGGTTGGGACAACATGAGGGTGAGTAAATACTGACAGAATTTTCATTTTTGGGTGAACTAATGCTTTAAGATGGCTGAATACCCTCGGAAGTGAACTTCACAAAGCACTATCTGGCAAATGGAACGTTCTGTAAATATGAGCAATAGTAAAAATTATGAACACTACACACTAAAACATTATGATAAATTACGGTTGACTCACATGTAAAACAAGCGTGCTCCGTGTCACTCTGTCCACTGGTTTATAGAGCAGAGCTGGCAGAAAAAAAGACAGAAGAGAACACACACAGAGGGTGATTATTCACAAGAGCCACTTTCATACTGCAGGCTCAAATGCCGGTTTGAAACCTTATCTAATCCACCCACTTAATGGGTTTTATGCAACTGATTTTAAAACAAGGAAATATATTACATGCTGGGAGCAAAATGTGCAACACTTAAACTCAATGAAAATACCACAGATAATATAATGATCATTTAAATGTAACGATATACATGAAAACAATGAATGCAATCTTGTTATATCTTACTTTCCAGTGAGTATTTGGCTGTCAGGTCCTTGCACTCCTTGGTGCTCCTGACCTTGAGACTCTGCAGAGATATCAGAGACAAACTCAGGATCAATAAACCTGTGAAGTGCACACCATCACACAGCTCTGGTAACTCTAATCTAAAAAAAACCCATCAGATTACTATTACAGAACCGCCATTTCACATATTATAGCAGATATTCTCCTAACAAACGGTGTTCATTGACTCTCAGCTCATTTCACAGTCATGAACAAAGTAATGGTTAATTTGGCATCACTAGTCAGCCAGTTGGCAAAACCAACCTTATTAGTGTTGACACAATAGTCTAAACATTAAATGTAAAAACAAACAAAGCTTGATGTTACATGCTTGAGAGTGTACTTGTTCTATTACTAGAATCTCTCTCCTCCCTTTGCCGTATTTGAAAGAATCCCTGTGGGAGAGACTAAATGAATAAATTAGCCTGTCACATTTGATCTATACATTTGCTGTAAGTAAATGTTTCCTATTGAAAGCTTTACACTGGCGTCAAAACACTCTAGAACCCACTAGAAATTGTCCATTAAAAAATACAAGTGCGAACAAACAATTATCCTAATGCTTGCTTTCGGTCATGTTAGAAATCGTAAAAGGATTGTAAAGCCAAATTGTAAAAGGAAGTAGTAGTTGGCATGACAACAACTGGTAGGGGAAATAAAGTGGGACGAGGTGAGCATCATCATGTAGATTTTATTCTAGACACCCTCTCTTCATAACATTTAGCAAGACATAAAATCTCCCACTGAAGTCTGAAGAGGGTTGAGCACCGCTTTTAGATCTGCTATGCTGGTTGATAATGGAGGAGTGCAGCAGGTAAAGCCCTGCATAAACAATGGAAATTACTTGTTCTTTGATAGCAGGATGCATTAAGTACACAGTAGATCTGATTGGAGGTTGTTGAGGCTACAATTCCACTTTCTTGTTTTCGTGTCCACTAACTTGCATATATATTTATATATCAAATTTGTGCCACAATTTCAGATCTCAATGCAGCTAGGTAGGCCTGATCCTGTCAAATGTTAATCTACATACATCAGAATGAAACATTATTAACAAACTAAATGAGTTTGAATGAGTTTCAAAGTCACTATGGTACAAAAAATAGTACATTTACTGTGTTAGACTAAAGTCTATGGGATTTTTGAATGGGTTTTTGCTAAATCGCCTGAAATAAGGTCTGTGGTGAACAAAGCCTCTAAATATTTTCACGTTTTGATCTATGACATAAAACACAGTTATAACCTGCTTGTGTTTTTTTTTACTTTATTGTGTCTGCTTGTGTTTTTAAAAAACTTTATATAGGCTTCAAAATGTATACATTTCGGATTAATTTGTAAAGATTTTCTTGATAAACAAAATGTGTAAGGGTCACAAGTCTTTGTTAAACACGGATCTTATTTTTTGCGATTTTCCAAAAGTCTATGGGGAAAATGCATAGCTTTTCGAATCGAGGGAACCCAAGCACCGCTAGCTTCCGAGTTGTCCTACTAAGTGACGTCGTCACTTCAGCAATCTATTGTTGTCATTTTTAAGTTGCATTGGACAAAAGCGTCTGCTAAATGAATAAATGTAAATGTAAAGAGTTACAAAAATTGTACACCATCTAAACAAATTTTAAAAATGAATGTATGAATTGTTCACAAAGATATCTGTGGAAGCGTAAACTTGAAGCGTAAGTGCATAATTGTTTTTGCTCTGGTATCAAAATCATTACATTTCACTGGTATTAGTAGCAACTAATATTTTCACTAGCCTGGGTTGTTGGGGATGCTATTGCCTCTAACCAATCAGAAGCTTGTGTTTGTTTGATTTGGTCAGAAATAAGCCGGGGATTTGGGTAGAGGTATTCCAATATTAAAATAAAAAAGACCTTGAGCAATCCAGTAGGCATTACCTCAGAGATCTCTGCGAACTGTGTGTTCGCTTGACAGCACTTCTCCGCGGTCTCCACTGCGAGTTCGTAATTATCCACAAAGGCCCTGTACAATCCAAGCTGGCTAGCCTGCAGGAAGAGAAAACAAAGTGAGTCATTCCCACTCATGCATCTTTTTGTCTTTGTTGCCCATGTATGGTGGACTTTAAAGCAGTAGGGTGTAAACTATGGATATTTATGAGTACATCCAAGATGGCAGTTCCCGCTCCAGGCTAACAGTGACACTACCATTAATGAGTGAGATGCACGCATGGACTCGCCATGGTGACATGAGACGGACAGCCGGGACAGTGTCTTCGCTGCAGGAGCAGCTGGGCCATTGCTGTGCGTGGCTATAGAGACTACAGTGGTTTCCATGGCAGCAGAGGCCAACTCTTCAGTGAGCAATTAATGCATGTGGCTGGCGCTTGTAAAAAGCACATTTGGAAATCTGATTTAGCCCATCCAAACTCAATAGCCTTCCTGCCAGTGCTGGAAACCTCTTTACAGATCAATCAATCTCTCAGAAGACAAATCCTCTATACATTAGATGATAAAGAGTTTGTGTGGGTGTATATGCGTGATAATAAACAAGCTGGAGCAGAGCCAACTAAAACAATATTTGTCTGTCTGTACTGACTAAGTGGATTTGGACAGTTTACAAAACTGTAAAATATGATTCTGATTTCTTGACACAGTCCTAATCTGTAATCATTTAGCTTTACACTTTAATTTTCCACTCTTTTGGGCCCTTAGGCAGTATGTACTGTACCTTTAAAGGATAGTTCACCAAAAGATGACAATTATATCCTTATTTACTCTCTTCTAATTTCATTCATACATCAAGGCCAGTTTACACTGCACTGACAGACGCGAACCAACGAGGCCAATCACCAGATTACACAACTTCACTTCTCAGACACGAAAATGAGAGCAGCCCTAAAAAACTTGATGGGTAACAAACTGATCAGACAAAACCCAGCAAAGTGTCTGTTGCTGTTGCTTGGTGTCTGTCGGAGCAATGTGAATTGGCCTTTACCTTATTTTTTCAGTTAAACATAAAACAGTTCTGGTGACTACTGACTTCCATTGACTTCCACTGAAAAAAAAAAAAAAAAAAAAAAAACCCAACAACACAGAAATGAGCCATTTCTCAAAATATATTATTGTACGTCCCAAAGATAAAATAAGGCGTACAGGTTTGGTCGTACACCTCAACTACAGTGACTTGATTTTTGGGTGACCCATCCCTGAACCATCCAACAACTTGGTATGACCCCATTGGTACATGTCCTGGCTCCGGAGATAAGTCCAGGAATCTTTTATTCTGCACTGGCCAAAGAGTCCATAAGTGAAGTCATTTTCTCAGTGTGTGCAATCCTCTCCATGCTGAGCAGAAACAGCCGCCTTGGGCCAGAATCTATCTGTAGCATGGAGGACGGGAATTTACTCTGCGACAACCTCATTACAGCGTGGAGAGAGATGATGACCGTAATAAAGCAACGACAACACATGCCGGGCCGAGTCAAACCGTGGCTGAGCGCTGTGAGAAGATGGGTTAAGCTGGAGTAAGAAACTGGAATGTAAATTTAGCAATGTAAACGGACATGATGAAGCAACTTCAGTCAAATGCATCTAAAACATACAAAACCAACTAATCTAAGAGACCATAATCAGAGGAGACATCATATTATATCTATATTCAATTTAAAGGTGTACAAATTGTTCAGGCTGTCAATACTATATGTGAATCATTAAAGGGATAGTTCACTTTGAAATTAATTTTTTAAATTAATAGCTTGCCTCAAGTACATCCAAGATGTAGGTGTCTTTGTTTCCACAGTATTTTCAATTTATTTTTAGGTCACACCGTTCTCGTCTATCAGTCATATAATGGAGATCTATGGGATCCACCTTAAAGAGCATGCACGGTGAAATCCAAATTAAACATGATTCAACGACTTGTAAATGTAAGTACACATTGATGGCCTAAAACACTAAAACGAGCGGTTTGTCGCTAGAAAACGAACTGTATTTATATCATTTTACCTCTTGTAACCACAAGAGGTAAAATCTAAATAAATACTGTTCGTTTCTTATACAAACCGCTCGTTTCGTGTCTTAGGCCATCAATGTGTACTTACATTTACAAGTGATTGAATCATGTTTAATTTTGACTTCTCTGTACACACTCTTTGAGGTGGACCCCAGAGACCTCCATTATATGACTGATAGACAAGAACGGTTTGACCTAAAAATATCAAAATTGAAACTACTTCAAAAACAAAGACACCTACATCTTGGATGTACTTGAGGTAAGCTAAAATATACCAAAAACTAATTTTAAAGTGAACTATCCCTTTAAGGCAAGAAAACACAGAGAAAAAAATTGGAAGAAACTCAATTAGATTTTCAGACAGTAGTATTTTTGTATTTAATGCTAAAGATGGGTGTAAACACTCCAGTCTGCAGGAAATACAGATCACTGGTACTCTTTTTGTACGCTGGTTATGGTTTTAAACTCACTCGCCATGTCCCTACAGTCATATTCTGAGTGTGATTCATTGACCAAAAAAGTTGTATAGATACAACTTGTATGTAGAATAAATATTATTGTGAATTCTTTTGGCCATGATAATTATGTGAAAATCTGATAACATGACACCCCAATCCACCATCAAAAAGAAAAACTATAATTTACTCTGCAAATGCTTGTCACAGACACCGTCTTGACAGATCAGTATTCATTATTCAGATAACACATAACCATCCCCTTAAGTGTTGATAAAGGAGATGTATGCTAAGGTTGTTTCGAGAAGGTTGAGATGCATCTAAACATGACAGAAATGTAAAAGTTGATACGTCAGCTGGTTGAGACAGCTTGTCAGAGGCTTCAGCACAGCAGTGTTCACATCCTCTCAGCCTCGACACACTTCCTCATGATGACATGACCATATGCCAGGCCAAGCTGAAGATGAAAGTATGTTCCTCCGCACTTAACGATGTTTAAGTAGGTCACAGATCTGCATTTAAAAAAAACCGAATTTCAGAATTTCTCGCTGTTAGGAGTGAATTTACATACGAGTGTCAGCAACAGGCGTAAATCATTAAGTGCAATTAAAAAGCAGGAATATTCAGCATCTTTCTCACAGTTGAGCTTGTCAAAAGACACCTTTGACTTTCTTCATGATTTGCGCTGCGTTTACTTACTCAACATGAGCTGTCTTGAAGGACGGAACAACACAAACAGCAGGAGACATTTCTACCACTGACTGACTACATCTTTCTCGTTCATACATCTTGTTCTCTCTCCTGCTGCGAGCAACTGTCTTTTTAGGGAGCTGCCTCCTCAAGCGCTGCCTCGCCTCCTGCCTCCAGATTCTCGCTAATGGATGTGGGAGAGGGCGGAGGGGATCAGTGACAAATAGCCTCCGGTCAAAATGACAGACTAACTGACTGTCTGAGGGAAAACCCAACACATTCTGGGAGAAAACAACTTGCTGACTATAGCTTTCGATTACTGAATGTGGGACAGTGAAAGTGGGGAACAATGAAGGGGAAAATGGAAAGATAAATATATGTAGAATAAGACTCCCGCACACTGCGTGGGCCGAGAGAGGAGGGATTTATCCCCCAACAGCAGAGTCACATGAGGAAAGAACTTAATGGAAAAGAGCGGGGGGGTGGGAGGTGTGCAAGAGATAGAGAACACAATCTTCCAATGGCACTATTAATAGCCCTCTCCTCGAGACACAAAGCACACACTGTTGTATCTGCCCAAATGGCTGGGTGAAAAAGACAGCATTGAGATGTGTTTTTCAACATTACACAGGCTCCCGCAGTCCAGACATTGTGTGACTGTGCAGTGTTGATCTAGGCCTAGGGCCATAAATGATTTCTTTAGGATTCCTTGATTTTGGAGATAAATGTTATTTTTTATTCAGCCTCATGGTGCACAAAAGAGACTGGACAGCTGAGGAGATGACTCCACTATGATAAGAATACATTTTGACTCTAAAATTTGACTCTTGCATCTAACATTAACAATTACATCACATGAAGGAAAGCAGATTCTGATCATTTATAGGTTTAAAAAGGACATTGCTGTTGACTTAAAAATACTTCAGAGCAAACAGGATATATTCTAGAAAAAAAGGAGGACAAGATTGTATCTATGAAGATCTTATTGGATCATAAACAAATTTCCAAACCAAAATGGAGTCAGGTGATTTGATAGTAAGACAAGATTTTGGTGATGTCAGAAAATGAGAAAATGTATTACATATGATGACACAACATTTCACAATTACTAAATTGGGTTCATTTGAAGCCGTTTAGAAAATGTTACTCACTTGTTTTTGGAAAAGGTCTCCCACGCGTTGGTGGTGACTCCACTGCTGCACTCTGGGTAAAAGGCTATCATAGAATTCTTTGTGGATCTCATAAAGCTCAGGCACTTTGAAGAAGATGGTTTCGATCTGTTGAACAGTCAGGACAGGCTGAGAGGTGGTGGCTGCTGCTTTCAGGGGCTTCATGGGCTGACAAAGGAGAAGGAATAGACATTTGGACATGTCAACATATTTTTTGGAAAGTCTGCTTATCACTATTGAAAGACAAGGTATGAACAAACTCAATATGCAGTGCAACTGAGAAAGACTCAATGGTACGTGTTTTTAACAATATAATCAAGCATACGCTACTGTTTAAAATTGATGGGTTGGTAATAGTTTGTCATTTTTGAAAGAACTCTCCAGGGTTCCTACAGCTTTCTTCAAGTTAAATTCAAGTCTTTTAAAGACCTTTTTAAGACCATTTATATAAAAAATGAATACCTATTTCCCTACCAGTAAAGAAAAACAAAATCCTTCAACTTGTGTTCATTTATTTTTTATAAAAGATGATAAGTCAAGCAGGTTAAAAAAAACATTTTAGTAAGCCACAAGAAAGTTTGCCGAACAATGTTAAGTTGTGTTTTAAGATTAGCTACACACACGCAAGACATCAGTTCTGACTGGATCGCTTCCCAGATCGACACTATCTAACATTTTTATCTAGTTTTTATTCGTTGACGAAAATGTCAATAGATTTTCGTCATAGTTTTTGTCATTCAAAACTAGCGTCGTTTTCGGCAGTGAAAAATGTCGTTGAAGAAGTTTATCATTATTTTCGTCAAGGAAATTAACACTGACATACAGCACAATTGTTAAGACCCAGACATCAAAATTCAAGACTTTTTAAAGACTTTTTAAGGTATTATTTACAAATTCATAAATTCAATGCTTTTAAGGCTTTTTATGACCCCGCAGGAACCCTGCTCTCTTATGTTCTCCAAGTCTGCATTTATTTGACCAAAACTACAGTAAAAGAGTAAGATAATATTAATACGTAATTTTTTTAAACAATTTATTAACTATGGCTAAGCTGAATGTTCAGTTGGAAACCACTATAAAGATTATTTTATGAATATAAAGTTTGAAATATAAATCTTTTGTACGTTATAAATGCCTTTACACTAACTATCAATTGAATGTGTTCTTTTTAAAATAAAATCTTAGTGGTTGTGTAAAAACAAAGAATGTTTAATGTATCTCTATGTACTGACATGTACAGTTTTAGAGTGCATTTAGCTTAAATTAGCACTGCTAATGTACAGCATCACATACACTTGCATTTAAATGCATGATATTCCTGTTGCAGATGATGGATATGCCATTTTGGAATGGACTTTAAGCTATGTGGCATAATCACTCAGCCAACCCATCTCACTAATAAGACTCCTTAGATCACACCTGGTGCAGATTCAAACTTAAATCTCTCTCACCAGTAACAGCGCCTCCAGATGGCTGAGGTAGGTCTCTTCACTGGCCAGGATTCCAGACAACACCCTTTTCCTCATTTCCAATCCCTTCTCTAGGTCCAACTCCGCCTGCATTAACAGAGAATAAGAACTCACCCACACGTTTCTGAACAACACACTCTTAAATCACATGACATTAAATTACATACTGGCATTGCTGGAATGAGCTATAAAAAAGTGATTTGGCAATGGTTCAATGGAGCTGCTCCCTGGTCTTACAATAACTGTCTTGGCTACAGGAGAATCATGGGCTACATGAGAATCATAACACCTTTGAACTGAAAAAGGCCTTTAATTGCTAACCACCGAGCTCTGAGAAAAGTATCAAATATACTTCAGACCACAAATCCATCCAGAAGCAACATATCTATCTATCTTGTGTCATGTGTGTTGTTACCGAGTGATGACGGCTAAATGGGCCTGAAATGTTAGTTTCCATGGCCACAGCACAGGTAGTGGAAACCACAGATGTTTGTGATAGTCTCATGAGACTTAGGATAAAACATCCATCTGCATCATGCCTGTGTTATCATTGCGAACTCTGCTTGTATCGAGATTTAAAGCTGAAGTGATGCTAAAATACTTTTACTGCATGCATTTCTACTAAATTCACCAACTGATGACAGAGTAAATCCCGCCATTGAAACCTGCAGCAGGGGGAAGGTGGAAATCAAGGTTTTATTCATGAACTCTTGAAGACGTCTCACCCCAGGGGGCACCTCTGTATTTCTAGACCACCATCTTTTATTCATCAACATATTTATTAATCAAAGCATGTCACTGTCTTCAGCGCATCACAATAAGTTGAGATCATCTCTACTGCTCAAACAATAACCCTTGCTTATTGAAAACACAAGGGTGAAAAAGTATTTCTCATTATACACAAAACAGGCAAAACAAATGGCTTATTATAAGTAAAAAAAAAAAAATATATATATATATATATATATAGCCACATGTAATTAGACGACATTTTAAACATGGGGTATATAATAATTGAGTTAATTTAACCTTGTAGATACTTTTACTTGAACTTTCCCCATATGTATACTGGAAGCTATTTTCATACATTATATATCATATTGTACTTTGAAATGCAACCAAATAAAAAATTTAAATGTGACATTATGAGGCAAACATACAGAAAAAAGCTTATGGAAAAGGGATAACTTTCAATACAGTTATTTTCTTGAACATAACAATTTGTTGATATTTGCTCATCCAAATTCAATCTTTTAAAATTGAATATTTGTGAGTTTGAATAAAATGACTTTTTTTGGTTATTTTCAGCTCAATTTGAATAGAGTGGCCATCTAAAACAGCTTCAGTGACAGATGATGTAAATTTCTTAAATGTGCAGACAGAGAAATTGCACTCATTAAAATCTTATCTATTTCCTAAGGCTAAAGGAGGGTATGAAAATGTGCATAAAAAATGGCTGACCATCCCTCTGTCAGCGTCATTTACAGGTTTATTTGCAGCTCAATTTAAGACGTTTACATAGCAAATCCCTCTTTGAATCATCCATATTTTAAATCCCTGGCTGTGTGTATGTTGGGTAAACAGTAACACATAGGGGCTGTTTACACCTGGCCAGTTCATGCGTTTTCTCAGATCGGATAGCTAACTGATTTTTCAAAGCATGTAGGTGTGCTACTGGGGAAGGGTGTACGAGTGTGTGCAGGTGAGCATATACTCTATATTGATTATAACCCATCTGGGAGCTAAACACTGAGGTCATAGAGATCCAAATAAATGCCTCTGGGCTTGGTATTGGCAGGGAGGAATATCAATCAATTTGACAGCCAATAGCTGTGTCAATGAGGAAAGTAAGCTCTGTTTTACCATCAGTAATTTAATTTGATGGCATGACCACTATGCATGATGAAGACAGTTTCCTAAGGCTCTGAAATCAAAGCAATGATAACTTTAAACCTTGGTTGATACAGCATCTAGAAAGAATTTCTTTAGACCACGCATGACTGCATGAAATAAATGATGTGACATTCTTTTGCACAGTGCAGAGCTATATAATATTTACTAAGCTAAGATAAGCAGTAAATGTTTAATTAGAATAGTACTATATGCAGACTCAGCACTTCAGGATCTGCAAGCTTTGAAAACTGGCAAATTTCACAGCTCACTGGATTTGTTGTGTACCATTACCATTGAGGCTATAAATACATGTGGGTTTACCGGTACATTTATTATAATTGGACTGCTTCACAGATGGCATACAGGGTGGATTCGTACCATGGAACAATGCATGCATAAAGAAATCTCTAATGCATACTCTTTACATTTGCTTTCCACCAAGAAAGCATTCATCTCTCTATGTCCATCAAAATAATTAGCAACTATTATCTACATGGGCATCTGATAAGTCTGACTGGTCATTTGTGGCAATCTGCACTCAAATATTTTGTATTGTCCCTGGCAAGAATTTCATACATAGCTGTGCTAGCTTTATTGTTCTCATAGCAGTCTGTAATAATAAATAAATAAATAATGTAGTTATTCAAATGTCAAAATGTCAGATGTCTCTGTGACTGGCAAGGGGTTTACAGACAATGACTTACAGACTTTGAGGACTCGATTCGAGCCGGAGGAGAGGGTGTCTCGACTGCTGCGGCTCTTGGAGCTGAGGTGAGGGGAGGAGGAGGGGGAGTCGTCGATGTCAGGGCAGGATGTCATGGTGTCGGCGCTGCTCCTGCCGCTCAGGTCTGCGTCGTAACCGTAGGTGGGCGGAGTGCCTGTAAATGGAACATCTGTGACAAAACGGAGAGAAAAAGAGGGATATAGTTCACAAAAACATGTACAAGAGCAGCATTCTATTATTTATGGTAAATAAAATATCTTTTGAATACTTCTTACTAGCATGTCCTGCACAGAAATAAAGCAACTGATTGGTAAAGAACAGTAACTTATACTATGCCCCATTTCTTAATGTCGTCAGCTTAGATAGTCAGTTTCACATTCTCAGTGTTCAATTGATTCAGTTTCAGTGGTAGTCTAACAGTAGCCTAGACATCTTAAAGGGATACTCCACTTTTTTGGAAATAGGCTCCCCAGAGTTAAAAGGTTGAGTTTTACCGCTTTCAAATCCATTCAGCCGATTTTCTGATATTTAGAATAATATTAGTAATCAGACAGTTTCTGGTCTCGTTGACTACTTGATACTATGGAAGTTAATGAGACCAGAAACTGTCTGGTTACTGATATTCTTCTAAATATATATAAAAAAATCTGAATACATTCGAAAACGGTAAAACCCAACTGTTTAACTCTGGGGAGTGGAAAAATGAGCCTATTTCCAAAAAAAGTGGAGTATCCCTTTAAAGAGTAATGAGATTATGTCTGGAGTGGGTTTTAAGTTTTTGAATGAATGCAGACAGGCCAGAACGTTCTATATACTTTAAGATCACACATAACTTTGTGGCTTAAAGAGTTATAAAGGAAGACAAACGCATATGTAGAACAACAGCCCAAGTTCTCTATTCCCAGACTGGTTTGGCCATTAAGCTGCTGGCAGCCACACTGGAGGATCTCAAATTTATTCAACACAAAGCTCTCAGTTAAAACTAACTGTTTTGCCCTCGTATAAGACAAGCACATCTGCTACCCCTGAGAGAAATATGCAGGACAGAAAGGTGACACCAAAAACCCTCGACTCAGTGCCAGCTTTAAAGGACTGACAGACACAGTGAACTGTCCAATTTAAAGTCATTGCTGATGAAACTCCTTTTTGGGGGGAGTTTTCTATTGGCAGGACTCCTGCAATTCTCAAACCAAAGAAAAGGCCATGGCAACATAGTGATTTTTCCACCAAACAGAGAGAGGATGGGCAATATGGGTATTTACATGATGTGGAAAACACAGTGTTTCGTGAGGTTTACTAATTATAAAGCCAACAGTGATGTTGACTAACATATAGTATGTATGACTAGCGTGAAAATTCATGCATCATTTTGGTTATCTCTGAAATAAAACTTACAGTACAGTCACTTACGGTAGTTATTTTAAAAAAATTATTATCAATGTTGAAACCAATTGTGCTGATTAATATTTTTGTGGAAAGATACTATTTTTCTATTTTTCTCAGGATTCAATAATGAATAGTTGAATACTTCAAAGAATAGCATTTAGTTAGAATATGATTAAATATTAAATTATTGATGAATCATAATGTGTGTGAAAATGTTTTTAAGCATAAATATGGCAGTATGAGACCTATTGCATAAAGCCAGATGAGCATAAAACAGCTTTAGCTGACTGAGTCACACAGCCTTGTCATTGCCTTAGCATTCATCCTCACACTCCTCTCTCTCTCTCTCTCTCTCTCTCTCTCTCTCTCTCTCTCTCTCTCTCTCTCTCTCTCTCTCTCTCTATCTTCTCATTTCCTTACTCATTCTCTCATCCTTTCCTATAGCTTCCCACAGATGTCTGCTGCTGTTTAGGCGAAGAAGCAGCATGCATTGCACATCTGGAAACATCATAAACATTATAAACAATTCTTAAAATCAGACAAGCACTTCCAACTCTCTGTGAAGTCTAGACACACGCTTGTACAGTAACAACAAATTTCATATAAATTCTGGACAGTCCCTAAACATAACCTGCAGATGATTTTTTTTTTTTTTTTTTTGCACTGGCTTGTATGAAAAATCTGCTAGATTTAAACATGGTAAAATGTGTTAAGAACTGTATAATACTACTTCAATAATATTGCTAGCTGAAAGCATAAAAAAATAATAATAATAAATTTAAATTTTGCCAGAATCTGTGGGCTTGCTCATGGGGAATTAATCCCAGGATCTCTCAGTGTTTCACCTTCTCCGTTGTGTTAACTCCCAGCAGGAATGAAAATCAGATTGAAACCTACAGCATGATGTCCCTTGGCGGCCAATGGGTTTATGGGAAGTGGGGAAGCCTGGGAGATGAACTGCTGCAAACCTGCCAAAATCTCATCATCATGTGTGCCAAAGAGCATAAGATAATCCTATCATTTGGGCTCAGAAAAAAATAACGAATTTGTGAAAGGAATTGGGGCACTAATGTTTCTGTAAGTGGCGACATCTCCTTCAGGGGTCTTTGGATGGAGAGGTGAGGGTAGTGAAGGGGGCTGCATCTGCCAGATAAATTAAAGACACGCCTTCCTCCTCCCATGTGTCACATGTTCCATTAAAGTCTGGAAATAAGAGTGCAGAAGAACGTGTATGTGTGGTACATATGAGTGCACAGCCTCTAGGGAGGGACAAAAACTGGGAAAAGAGATGGAAAATGACACATCAGGGATAAAGAAGTCAGTCCATTTTCTTCCACACAGTTGGTTTTCCTAAATATCCCATTCTCTGGCAATTTAATACCCCTACCCCTAACCATCCTACACACAGAAAATAAATGAATATGAAGAATGGAAAAGGGGAGGTGAAAATTATACAGAAATGAGTAAAGCACCACCTAGGGTACCACGACTGAATCAAATTGGGATTGCACAAAGAAGCTAATTTGATGAGAGGTGTCATTTAAAGGGCATAAAAATAAAATAATACAGTCTGTCTTGGCTGATATTGCTTTTGCAATCTTATCCACAGAGAGAAAGAAAAAAATCAATTAAAAAATATAAAAACCAAAAAGAAAATGTAGAAAACGTGCATTTGTAATGATTTAAATTCGAGTATGAAATTAGAGACGTGACTTAAGAGAAAGGGTTTGCGGACAGTCTACAGTTAACCCTCCCTAGACGCTTCTGAATTTGTCCCTAAAGCAACAACCATCTAAGCACTGCTTTAAAAAAAATCCCCATCGTGAACAATAAATGTTAAGAAAATTACTGTCAGACTAACCCTAACCCTTGAATTTGAAGGTCTACATGTCCAATGAAGCCCATTACAGATTATTCTAAATATGTGCCTTGAGTAAAACAAGGCAATTAGATAATCTGTGTGGTTATCTCTAATCTAAGTGGCATGTTTATCTCCAAAGAAATAAACACAAGAAGTGATTGGGTTGAATCCAGGAAAGCAGCCAAGTCTGGTGTGTTGCGATCGCACCGGGAAGTGTCCTAGTGCGAGTAAATTAGCCTTTGTCCCAGCAAGAGAAAGAGTGAATCACAACACACCAACACACAGAGGCACCCTGTAATCAACAACAAGCTGCCATCTACTACCAAACCCAATCTTTCTGCTTGCCCTGACCATGTTTAAAAGCATGACAGCAGAAATCGGATTAAAAATGTGTCCATGATGCGGCCACAAATTCCCCCCGAGTCCTTCCTCTGCCACAGGTTTATGTGAATGAATGATATAAACACAGATTTGTCACACTCAAATCAATGTCTTAACGCATGTTTATGTGTATGTTAATATGCTATGCACTTTTGTAAATTTTTCCGACAGGTTCAGACCCTATAAACTTCCTTTTCCATACATTCAAGTCTTTAAAAGTGATTTGGAAAATATAGTATTAAATGACAAAACACAAAACAAAAGTAGTCCTGTCTGACTGAATTGATGTCTATATTACTGTTAAATTTGAGCAAGCTATGTTAGTCCTGTCATTTAAAAAAAGAAAAATGTGTGCTATGTTTTCTCAAGAAGAGAGGTGCTGTTGCAGAACAGACTGAAATCTTCGTAAATAGTTCCCTGTGATTAAATCATGACTAATTCATTTAAGTCAGAGGAAATTCCCAGAAGTGTCTGAAAAGCAAGAAAAAAATAGGCACCGTCTTATCTAGCACCCTTCCCTGTGGTAGCTCTGTTTACCAATCGACTTTCATGACAACATTTCATGCCAGTTGAAGAGAAAGGAAAGTGCTAAACATGAAAAACTAGCATCCCGTTTCGAGGAAATGGCTGGCTTGACAGGAACCTGGACGATAACAACTGTGATTATGTCACAGTTGATTTCTGTTTCACACAATTTGCACTGATGTCAGACTCACCAACTCCACATGGTTTATATCCCCAGAACCGCATGGCAGAAAGAGGGTGGCCCAGCGAGATGACTTCCTGCCAACTGTTTGATCACTGTAGATGGCAGAGCATACTTGTCTCAGCACTCTTCTAATGACACCATTAATAATAAAGTCATGTCATCTGCATGACTGATATTTTGCAATTTGTTACAAATTCGACAACCATTAAAATCTTTGAATCAAGTGGGCAATAATGCAGGCACGCCTAATTTGAGCGAGATCAAAAAGGGCTGGTATATATTACATAAATCATTATCTAATGACAATATTTGTTCAGTAACGTTACCAAATCAGACGTAACATACTAGATTTGTACATTTTCTGATTGATTCATTTAAAAGAATCAGTTTAAAAGTGACTAGCTCACACTGTTGCTGTGTCCGAAATCACCCATTACTCACTATATAGTGGACTATGTAGTGAAGCTTGCCATTTTGATAGTGCTGTCCGAATGTATAGTGATGATTATTATACCTCTATAGTAGTCCATTAATGTATCCCAGAATGCAATTTGAAAAGAAGCGTACAACCAATGGTCACTAACCAAAGCCCTACATACCATCATGCATTGCGCTGATTCATAAAAATAAGTCAGAATCATGTAGCGCATTATAACAGAAACGGCCAGAAATGACTTTTAGTTTTTACATTTTGGAGAAATAAGCTCAATATAATGTAATGTATTTATTTTTAAAAATCTATTTAGCCCAGAGCCGGCTTCGGCACCAGCTGACAGATGATGCAATCAACGGCGCGAGAGACGATCCAGTAGTGTCCGAAAGTGGTGTTTTCATTATGCTGGTGAGCTCACTATATAGTGCTCTGCTCTCTACCCCCAACATAGGGGGTAGTGCTTTGAGTGAAGATTTTGGACACAGCACGTATGTCATTGATTCACCAAACAGAAAAGAGTTCATTAGAAGTTATTTTGTTTGTGAATCTGATTACCTGTTAGGCCGTATGTTAGTGAAAACACTAAAAAGTGCAGGTTCAGAACAGTCACTAGTTCATGATTCAGATTACAGTGGTTGTGCTGTATGTTTTTAAGCCAAAGAGAACATTAAGAGTTTGTCTGTCAATATGTGTTACTGATTCACTAAAAATAACTCATTCATAGTCATTGTTTGTGACTTGGGTTACACTGGTTGTGCTGTATGTTTTTGAATCATTAAAAGGAACTATTCATTTTGTCATTTGATCAAGAATCTGACTGCACTTGTTCTAGGGCTGGGCGATAAAACAATAACGATAATTATCGCAATATAATTTTACTCGATAAAACAATATCAAGAGGTCGCTTAATGTTCGATAATGTTTACGCACCAAAAACGGAACAAACGGCACGAGTAACCTTTTATCTGTGGTTATCGTGATCTAAATGTATGAGACTGGATGACCAATGGTTAATTTTAATACAACTCAAACAGTCAGAATATTACTTTTTACCAAATAAAAATTTGGTCGTTACATTTAAAAAAACCCCCAAAAAACTCCCCAGATGTTACTCTTTTTGTTAATGAACATAAATTTACAGAGTAGTTTAAAAACACAATTAACACTCTGGTTTATACAACTTTCACTTAGGAGCAAAAATATGCCTTTAAACTTTGACATATATCATGATAATTATCGATATTCGACTGATATAAAAAAATATTGTGATTATTTTTTTTTTGCCCATATTGCCCAGCCCTATATTGTTCGGCTATAGGTTTTTTAATCATGAGAGTCATTTGTTTCGGACTGACACTGTAATAGTGATGCCTGTCATGAACAAACTCTACCAGGTAACAGTTTTCTTTATCTGCAGTTGTCCTGTTTGCTCAACCAAAAGAAATTGCGCATTTAAAAACACAATGTGCTTAAGCAGGACCATCAATTTCCCAGCAGGCTTTACAATCCAGGTTATTGAGGCAGGATGAGAATGCATTGGAGCTCTAAATCTTTAGGATGCTTTTAAACACATGACTGCTTCTTCCTAATGCACCATCAGTATGTGATATCCTGGATCTGAGGCAGGAGGTCATTAATTTATCTATGCATTACCAGGTGTTTTACAGTCATCCTCTAGCTTTCAAGAGATGTTCCTTCCTCATAAAATGGAGATATAAAATGCAGAAGAATGCATAAAACAGGCTGATTCAAAAAGTAATAAATCTGAGATCAGCGCCCGTTCATGGTGTTAAATCTATTCTAAGCTTTCACAGGTTCTTTCATCCACCACTTGTCTCACAAAACAAGTGTGTCTCAGTCCAAAATAGTTCCTAAAAAGATTGTACAGGGTGTGTGCGGGGTCACCGGTAAGGAGAAAGGTTAAAGCCGGTGGCCTGTTGTGTGCTCATGTATCTCAGGTTTCAAACAGCATATGGCTCTCGGTGCTGGTCACCAAGGAGATGCCTGAAAAAGCTGAGTCAGCCCTGAACATTAATGCTGGAAAACCACACTCCCCTTTCCACCTCGGTGCTCTTCTGTGTGTCTCTTTCGATGTCCCATCTCTGTACTCTTTCTGTAGTAGATAAGCAGTAGCAGGGTCAAGAGTCTGTCCTGTCGATCATGAGTGGTATAGCTGAAAACCAACCATCACCTTAGGAAAAACAACAGGCCTAAGCTGAGACTGAAGCAGAACACCGCCACCCATAAGCGGATTTCAGATAAATATCCATGATTTTTGAAACATTTTACCTTTATATTTTTACATTTTATTTATTTAGCTGGCGCTTTTATCCATAGCGACCTACAATTGCTATATAGGCCTATGTCAGAGGTCGCATGCCTCTGGAGCAACTAGGGGTTAGGTGTCTTGCTCATGAACACATTGGTAGCCTGGGAAAACCCAGACAACTTCCGGCAAATTTAGATTTGCTCTGAAAGTTAGTCTGGCAAAAGCTCATTCAAGCCAATTTGTCGAAATCGCAGCACCAATCAGAAACGTTGGTGGGATTTTGAAGCGGATTTTGAAGCAGATTTTGTAGCCTACATAACAAAGATGGATGCCGTCATCGAACATCACTTGTTCGAATCAGCTATCGCGTCTGTTTTAAACGATTTGAACCTTTCCTTTTGTTAAAAATCGAGCAAAAGAACAACACTCGGAGATGTTTCTCCGCTTCTCTGCATACGTCATCTCCTTCATCGCTCTGGGGTGCATTTCCCGAAAGCATCGTCAGCCAACTATGGTTCGCAAGTTGGTCGCAATTTCCATTGAACTCTATTGGGAATCGACGTAACTTGCGACCATAGTTGGATAACGATGCTTTGGGAAACACACCCCTGATTCGTTTCAGGACGTCCGTTGGTGACACCCCTCTGGAAATGATTTATCTATGACGCTTTGCCAGACCATAATTCAGTTAAAACTGAGAATGGTCTGATTTTAATCAGGCTAACCCATTGGTGTCTCACAATGGATTCAAACCCGGGTCTCTTACAGCAAAGTCATGTGTCTTATCCACTGCGCCATTACCACCCCAAACCAGCTGTTATCACTGACACAACCTCTCTAAGCAAACAGGAAGTGTGAAGTGAAAAGAGACCCATCTTAATACTGGCCTCTACACTTTTTTCCACAAACTTAAAAAAATCCACATGCACGTTAGTACTGTACATACTCAGCCCAGCATGACCAAAATTGGCAGTGGCATACAGAACAGCAGCCGCAGAGTTCGCTCTTATCATTAGCAAACAGAAGCCTCTGACAAAAGAGCAAATCTTGCTTAATCTGCTGTTAAACAGATGCCCAATATCACACCCCTGGCATTGTGGCATTAGCTCTTTTCAGAATTCGAGCTGAAAGATTTGTGAGCTAACGTGGAAATATAGCCCAGGTGATGGCAAAACAAACTGAAAGCTTGATTCATTTTGTTTTGATTGGTTGGCAAATGACAAAGGAGGTCGGATTTGTGAGTTTGGTAAGTGTACTTGCTCTTTTGACCAGCCCTTCAGACTGAAAATTCATTAGAAATCACCTACACTACTACCGTTCAAAGATTTGGGGTCAGTGAGAATTTTATTCTTGAAAGAAATTAATACTTTTATTCAGCAAAGATGCTGGGTGAAGACATATATAATTTCACAAAATATTTTTTGTCAAAAAAGCTGTTCTTTTGAACAGATTTTACATTTTAAAATATATTAAAATAGAAACTTAAATATTTCACAATATTACTGTTTTCACTGTATTTCTATCAAATAAATGCATGCGTAGTGAGCATTAGAGACTTCTTTCAAACACATTTAAAAAATGTTACTGCTGGTTGTGTAATTATGGGCTCTTGGGTTTTTTAATTGATGAGGGTAACAAAATGTGCTTACATTAGATGACCGTACAGGCCAACACATTTTTGTACACCTACCATTTACATAATAGAGTTGTCTATTTTACATCTCTTTTGCAGATTTTTTTAGCAACACCTGGTTCATTCATCTTCCATCACTCATGTCACATCAATATGATTTTTCACTTTGTCAAAACAACAGAGCATAGGGAGATCTAAAGAGATATGTCCCTTAACACACATCATTACATCCTCCAGCTGCTGTAGAGACCAGATCTCATCCTCCTTCTGCTCCTTTGGAATGAGTTAATATATTCAGTTTGGGTTAAAAGAGTATGCTTAAAACCAAAATTCTTGGCTGGCCTGTGAGTAAAGTGTGGGGATCGTAGGATTAATGCAGCTCTCTCTGTTTAACTCTTATTTATGATTGAGAGTTTCAGACTCCTAGGCTAAAAACTGCCACCTTAAAATGGCATATTGCATATAAACCTAGCAATAAAACAAAGATCTAACTCTTGCTCTTACTCTTTACAGTGAGTGAATGCTGACCAGGAGCTGTCAAACTTCAAAAATTACAAATAAAATAGGTTTGTGTGAGGACACATCTTTTGTGTTTCATGGAGAAAGAAGAAAATAATGAAGGTGAATGTGAGTAAAACATTTTGTAATGATTTTATTTTTTTCTCTTTCTTACACAGCTTACTAATGTTTCAGTGAATTTTCACTTTCTCTATGCTGCACAAAACTGTTTTGCCAAGTTATTGAATCTGTGCATGTTTGTGTGTATGAATGTGTATAAATGAACATCCCTTTCCACAATATAAACAGAGAAAGGAAAAAATCTTTGAAACAGATGCATTGAGCACACTTTAGAGATGGCCTCCACCGTGGAGTGGAGTCAGCAGATCTGACCCAGACTCTGAAACATCAGGCCGCCTCAGTGCACACATTTCTAGAGAATTTTCAAGGACAACACCAAGTTACTAGAAACCTCTCATGAACATTCTTCAACATAAAACAGAATTTTCATTGAAAACAGAATTCATTCTTCATTGAAAACAGAATTTCTTCAAATTCTGTTTTCAATGTAATAGGCCCCTTCTGTCTCGAAAGACAATCACTTTTTATTCACGTTAAAGAAATTAATACTTTTATTTAACGATTTGGCATTCGATTGATCAAAAGTTACAGTAAAGACATTTAGTGTTACAGAAGATTTCTAGTTCAAAATGCTTTTCTTTTAAACTTTCTATTAATCAAAGAATCCTGAAAAAACAACTGTTTTCAACATTGTTAATAATAAGAAGTTTCTTGAGGGCCAAATCAGCATATTAGAATAATATTTGGCGAATCACGTGGTGACATTGAAGACTAATGGTGTGTTCACACCGAATGCGAATTTAATCGTTTGCGCAAGTAGATTACATACAAAGTCAATGCAAAGACGTCAATAGACGCATCATTCGCGCCGGGCGTCTGCGAATGACGTGATAATCGGGCACGGCATTTGCCGCGAAACGTCTTCCCGCGCAAGTTGAAAAATTTTAACTCGAGCCGAAGATTCGCATGACGCTTTGTTGCGTCAGCCAATCAACGAAGAGCTAATCGATACATCCGGACTATCACTGTTGTCGAAAACGGAGAGATTCTGATTGTTGCCGTCTCTGAAATATATGATACTTTGGCATGTTTTTCATACATTTATTGTACTTAAAATCACAGCAAAATCGATATATGCTGTATATTTATTGGTGTTGACGTTATTTTATGAAACTGTCCCTGACCTGAGACAGATGGAAAGGCCTCCGTCTTTGGGACTTCCACAACAAGTACAGAGCATCAATATCTTTTATTTCAGATATGACGGAAACATAAAGAAATTGTGTTGTTTCTTTTTTATTCGCGAGTGACGTGGATGCGGGAATGGGTTCAAAATGTTCAAGTGTCTAACTAGACGCGATAGTCGCGTTTGGTGTGAACACACCTTAATGACTAGTGACAATTTTGCTTTGCCATCACAGGAATAAATAACATTTTAAAAATATATTACAATAGTTTTAATTTAATTGTAATACTTATATAAAATGTGTTTTTTACTGTATTTTGATAGCAAATGTATCATTGAGCGTAAGAAGCTTATTTTTTAAGATCTTAGGATTTTCTTATTTATCTTAAATTCTATTCTTCTAATCCAGGTTTAGTTCAAACTACTACTTGTAATTACAAAAAAATATATTCTTCCAACTCTTATTCAACTGTATCCCCCCTCCCAGCTAGTGAAAGCTTTCTTTAAAATTGAATGTCTTTCCATCAAAACGTGGAGAATGCCTCCGTCAGCAGAGGCAGCCCTCTGTCAAACAAAGGAGATTTCCCTGTGGAGAACGTGTCCTAAAACAATGTGGAAAAGACCTCCGTGTGCATGCTAGGGGGTCTAGGACTGAGATGGAGTTGAAGGCGGGTTGGGAGGGGCAAAAATAAGAAAGGGATAATGGGGAGGTGGTACTACAAAACCTCTGCAGTGCTGCACCACCATCTACTACACCGACCAGATGTGCACATGGCTGCCACACACAATACAGCATATCAAGGGCACTGGGCGTGAGTACACACAAACATAATCAGTAATAACATCCATCAAGGTCAAAGTGATGGATATAAGGTTTTCACAAATGTACAAATAAACATGGCTAATGATTGTGATTCTGCCAGACCGGAGAAAACAACCCAGAACTCAAATCCAAAACACAGACCATTGAGACCAAAGGTGCTGAAGAACAAGAAAGACAGAAAGAAATGGACGGAGAGAGAGAGCGATTACAAGCAGGAGGGGCAAAATTCAGCATGTGCCAACCTAAAAGAACAAAAGAACGCTGCATTCGGTCATCATTGTGACATGAGACACTGGGAAAAATCAATAAATTTGGGGTGGATTCACAGAAACTGCCATTCAATAGCACAAATTGAATGTGGCCGATTCCCCTGAGACTATAAAAACCCTCAGGCCACGATCTGCTTTTCCACAGATCAACACACACACAAACATTAACACAGAACATTACAGGTGGACCACAATCAAATATACAAAAAATCTAATGTACACCATGGCATATACACTATAAAAAAATGATTCTAATTATCTCCAGAAGCATTGTTCGCCCTTCAAAAATGATCTAGAGAGCATAAGGGCCCAAAAGGGGAAGTAAAAACTAATACACAAAGGCATCTAAAACCACTATAAACCACTGATTCATGATGTTACCACAGACAGATGGTTTTTAGGCACATATAGTGTAGACACTGAGGATGCATGTGTCACTAGAACAGCCATCATGCTGTCAATACTTCACACAACCAATATCATTTCAGGATGACATGCAGTTTTCTTTCCCTGACTGATAAAAGGATTACACATAAAAGGTCCATAAAAGGACTGAAAACAACTTGAGGCTGGATTGATGCACTGACTTCCCTTTGTCTTATCTGTCTGTTCCTCTGAACACAGACTAGATTGTCAAGAGCATTCGATGCATGCCCGTCATTTTGCCCGGCAATTTTATTGCCCGTCATTCACTATTTTTTGGTTATGCTTCATCCCGGAGTTATTTTAGAATTATTTAATGAGCAGATTTTCCCGGTGTTAATTTTGCATTATTTATATTATAATTTATTATATCATTTATTTGTCTATTGTATTTATTAATATTTTGGAATTGGCTATAATTTTTATATTTTCAGTTTTCTTTCAATTTGTTTTAATGGGATACTTCAACTCTGGAAAGATGAATGTGTATTTAAAATGGGTCATTTATGTAGAAGAAATGTGAAATCATTTTTGAATTTGGAGATTTCTAGACTGAGAAAAGCCAGAATATATATTTCTGGCTTTTCGGAAAAGCCTCTAAAACTGAATGCAGTCTTTAGCCTCGGGCCAAAAAATACTCGATGACACAAAATGATGATTTTTGCATCATCTGAGGATTTTTTTCTAGACAAATATGTCATCTCAGGGGATATGAGGGAAAAAGCATAGTAATTCGAAAATACTACAGGTTTTCTACTAATACAATAGCCTGGATGCCAGGCCGAACTCCGCCCATAACATTTTTTGGTCGGGAAGTTCGGTCTGGACTCAATCCATTGAGGAGTAATTATGATCAGTCAAAAAATGATCGGGCCAATCAAATTGCCAGGGCGGGCTTTATACGATGATGGACAGGTGATCTTCAGGGACGTAATCATGACGTTATCAAAGAGCGTTAACTGTCTTCCCTCAAAGATGACTGCAGCTGGAGAATTGAGATGTATAGATTCCGCTGTCGCATCTGTTGTAAACTAAATCGACAGCGCATTCATTTTAATAGACAAACAAAAAACTGCAATCAAGACATTTGTCGATCGGAAAGATATTTTTGCTGTCCTTCCCTTCCCATGATTCGGCAAAAGTGTAACTTATCAGCTGGCTCCTATGGTCGCTAAGAAGATGGGATGTAATGAAAAGCCAGTGGTCGTTGTGGTTTCTCCTTTGGTCGCAACTCATGGAGGACCAAGTAACAGAAGCAAAACTTGTTATTTTACTTCTAAAAAAAGTAAGTTCTGTTGACAACTGTGATATGCAAAGTAGTTGGCATTGCTCTGATTGGTTGTAGGTTTACCGACTATCCAATTGAGTGCAGAGTTTTTTTCCTGGTTCGGTTAAGACACGCCTCATAATCAAAGTTCTATGGAGGAGTTTCAGACTCACATTCTGACCAGAATATGAGTATGACGAAGTCAGGCTACTAATACAAAGCTTAAAGCTAAATCCTTAAGTATCCCTTTAAATGGTTGTGCTTTTGTCATTTGTATTATTATTTTTTTAAATAAGGTTCTTCATAAAATACTTGTTTTATTTTATTTTAGATTTATTTCAATTAACTTGTGGACTAAACAAATAATGTTGAATGTACTGTAAATTCATCCTTGTATCCACACAGAGAGAGAACTGGCCAAGAGGAAGTCACCACAGGTCAGCTGCCCACGCAGCAAACCTCTCAACAGGAGCTGTCATCTAAACAGGGAAACAGCCAGGGTTCTAATTTAACACAAAAGCATATAATACAAGTAGACTCCAAAGAGAATTCATTAAATGTTACTCAAGTCATCCTGTTCTCATACTACATAATCAAGTGAGATACAGTGATCACAGGCAAAACATACCCAACATTTAAGAGGAGTGTTTATCTAGAATCTAGAGAGTTTATCTTGACATTGTGCTGGTGAAAGAGCAAATGTTCTAATGTTGTAGGTTGAATGAACTCTAAATCAATGTCAAAAGACCAACCAGCACAGGTGCATTTTAAAAGAAGACCATTTTTAAAAGAAGATTGTCATGTAAGTTAGGCTTGTCTAGCCATGGGCGTTACACTTTTTTTAACCTATAGTTAAAACACACAGGTAGGCATAGTATAACAGCTAACTATACAATTTGATAATAAATTGTTAAGTGTTACTTTGACTGCCTGTTGCTATGGTTACTCACAACTGATGTAGCCAGTGCATCTATTTATTAATTTAAAACGGTAAACAGTCAGTTTCACCAGAACTCCTTTACTAGGTGTCCTCTATCACTTTTTAATGGACACCCTGCAGCCAATCACACCAAGACCATGGTATAAACCGCTATAACACATTTATTCCACCGCCAAGCAATGTAGTTCCAAAGAGGTTGCCAAGCAACACATATGCAGCAAATGAGAAACACAAATGGCAGTTGTGCAGTAATACTAATGTAATGCGGTCACAGGTGTATGTTTGACTTTGTTGTAGATAATTTACAACGAACTCCCAAAAGGGAGCAAATATCTATAGACGCCATGTTAAAATGTTTTAACAGCATAAATTCATGTTTTTACAGGTTGGTCCCATGGACTTTTATTGTATTTCTCGATAGGTTCCGAGTGCCTGACAACTGTGAGTGGGATGAATTTTTTTCTAACTCGTTAGTTTAGATCGTATTTAGATGTAAAATGTATGACAAATAAGGGCGTGGTTAACTTTGGTTAATGGGCTGCACCGAGTGGAATTCCTTAAATTTTAAGTCTCGGCCATGATCTGACACAACACATCATACCACCCCTGTGTCCTTTCTGAAAATTTGCAGTTGAAATATCGTACATAAAATGGGTTGCTCTGCTATAAACTGCACTAACTGACACTGTAGGAGAATCGCTCAATTTTTTCCGGTAAGTGACATTCCACTACTATTTCACGTAGTTATCACTATTTAGCATCAATGTATGTGGGTAGTGGCACTTCAACAGTTAGCGTTAAATCGCCTCAGATAAGTTAGCGTCCAAGGAAGTGTCAGGTGGGGTTTTGGGGGGCTAATACAATGCTAAATCCTAACCCCTTTGGGTTGCTAATACAGACGCTAAATGTAGTTTTGGCTTGGCTGAAGAGGCGTGTCCACCGGCCGACTCAGTTTAACACAAAGGCCGCCCTTTTACCCATATATGGATTGGCCAGAAGGTGGGCGGGGTTATGATTTCACAAGAGATTTTATTCTTTAAAAGATGGCGCCGCCCATACCCCCATAAACTGCCCTCAAATCTGCTATTCAGAAAGTCTATGGGTGATGACAAATCAGAATCAAGAGACCGAACTATTCATTTTATAACAACATTTAAAGTAGGCTATGACCAGAATCATTCCATTGACCACCATTTGTTTTAGTAATCTTTCAGTGGGGAGGCTTTTGTGGGGGCAATTGGCCACTTTGTGAGGGAGAACGTGTAGAGAAGAAAAATCCTGATGTGTGCTACTGAAAATAAAAAGAATATGCGTGATATCACCAAGGGCTCCCATCAACCTCAGGGCAGAGGCGGCAAACTGTCACATATCAGTGGGTGGTGATGTAATGTGAAGATGTTTTGTGGGACTCAAGCGGGTTGTGTGGGACTGAAGTGATCTGTACAGCCAATTTACTCAATGAGAGCCACCACAATGCACTGTGTGTGCACATAATTTTCTCTAATCTGTCCGTGCAAAATACAACAGTACTTATATTCACTTTGTTTTTGTTAAAAAAAATCAAAGAGTGATATCTGTGTGTTGTAAAGTAAATGGTGCACACCAGGAGAGGGTTAAACATTAGATCACCCAAAAGTTTAAACTATGTCATTTACTCACCCTCATGTCGTTCCTGTATGACTTTCTTTACGTTGATCACAAAAGGATAAATACTAAATAATGCATCAATTATGTATATGCAATATGCATATAAAATTTTGTATGTTTATAAAAATAAATATGCAATTATAATAAATTGGGACAGTTTTCCAGCTTTAAAAGTTCAATAGAAGTTATTTTTATGCATTTATGATATTAAAACTCTGGTCTAAAATGATATTAGGATATTTACATTTAAAAAATATAAAGTATATAATATGCATTTCTCCATATTATGGTCAACATCTATTAAAATAATATAATACATTTAAAATTCTGAATAACATCTGAATTTAGTGATAACAAGTGAATTTAGAAACCACAACATTATAAATGTACAAAAAATGCATCAAAGTAAAAAAATGCTTAAAATATCATTTAATTATTAGTGTTAAAGATAAACTTTAAATGATTAAGTTATTTCAAAGTAGTCTAAATGACCAAAAAAAGTGCAGTTCAATATTTTTCTAGTGAATTCCAACTTAATTTTACACAAAGCTATTATATGACTTCAGAAGACTTTGAATATAATGCACAAGTTGTACATACCACTTTCCCCCCTAATTCTTGACATACTCTATCCTCATTCCCTTCATTTCATTGAATGGTGTAAACAAGATATTCTTAAAAAAAATTTGTGTTTCACAAAACAGTCAAAGTCACTGACACCAATGTACATGGCGCTAATAAAGAAAATTGCCATCTGAAAAGCCAATACACTAGGGCTTACTGTAACTTGCAAATTATCATTAATGCTTTTCATTTGGGAATTTCAACTGCTGCATTACTTTTTTATGAGTTTCTGAGTATGTCTGACTAAGGAGGCCCTTGAGCAGTGGCCTTTTGCTTATGTACAACTTTTTGTGAGCTCAGTGTCTGTGTGTGTGTGTGTGTGTGTAAGACGGACAGACAATCCTAACCTACACCCATCAATGATTAATGAACAGGCTACATCAGACACCAAAAACCCACCCTGATACATGAGCCTAAAGCCATACCGTACGCATCCATCTATGACACAACAAAGACGACTAATGGGTCGCTCAGCAGCCCCTAATGAGACAGCAGGGCATTGGCTCATGCTACTGCATTATCAATCAGCATCATAATATTCCACAACAAATCAATACACCTTTAGTGCTGCTCAGTGCTCTCACAAAGTATCTATTGCAAACTGCATCTGATTGAAGCATACAGTGCTTACAATATAGTCAAAAGTAATATGCTCCATTGTCCAACATATCAACGCCATTGTTGCTACGGCATTCATTTCCATGAACAACTCGCAGCATTAAAGAATTGAAAGCAACTCTGAAGGTGAGTATATGGCGGAAAAGCTAAAAATAAAAAAAAAATACATATTGAAGGGGGAAAAAATTACTAAAAATTACCTAAGCCCACTGGGTCTGGTTAATTTATTTCAGTTGTCTTCTTTTCTTGCTCTTGTAAGACATTCAGTGACTGGATGTACCAGAGCATGCAAGCCCAAAAATGTCTCTCAGTGAAGCTTTTTTATATATCCGCTGTCAAACACTTGACAAAAACAAATAAAAATCAGAGCAGGAACTCATTAAAAAATGCTGAGGATGTCACACTAATGTACTCAAACAAAAACTCTAGAGGGATTCAGGTTGTCCATGTGACCTCATGCTCTGTTTGGTTGACCAATCAGATGTGACAGAGCGGTGTGGCCATAGTGGGTTTCCAAAGCACACAATACCCAGTCATGACAGAATTTATTGTAAGTATGTGTGTGGAGGGGACTTCACAATCCTTAATCGCTGACCCCAAGAAAAATGAGCATTTAGAAAAGTGGAAGAAGAGAGTGTGGGAACCCAGCACGTGTTCACGCTCCTTTCTCCTCCTCCTCTCAAAACAAGTTCAGTCTTCCATGTCTTTACATTCCTAGTGATGCCCTCCCATTTTTGTCCCCCTGGGCTCCGGTTGTCTGTGGGGGCGTCCAGACAACAGACACATGGCTGCCCATTAAAACAAGATAACCCACGACCTTATTTTGCCCTGCCCCTTAACTAGCCATGAAGGCGACGGTGGTCTGACTGTCAGGGATCACAGAGTTTATCTAAACAAGCAGTTTTGGACAGCAAGTCGCCATCTGTTTTATTGATTCAAGTGACAGAAACTCTTATTTCATGCCTCAATATCTCACTGCTGACCTATTTTCTTTATCTCTCTACCATTCCCTTCCGCCAAAATCACTAGCTCTTTCACGCCTCTTGAAACAACACAATCCATCAACATGTTCCCAGCTAAACCTGGTCTCCTCATCATCGTTTCAACACCTTCTAATGAGAGTGTGTCAACTGACCTAAAGACGACAAAACAAGGGTAAATGAGTGTGCGTTAAAGCTGATGATACTTTTAAACTTAAAAAATGTACAGTACATATAAAAACTTTGAGGTATAAGGAAACAAAAACATAATCATTGATTCAACAAAGTGCTGAAAGCATTTTTTAGAAATGATGGCCCATATTGGATAGCATCTTGCAGTTGATGGAGATTTGTGGGATGCACATCCAGGGCACAAAGCTCCCGTTCCACCACATCCTAAAGATGCTATATTGGACATGGTCAGAAACGATGCTCAGGTAGGCCAAAAAAAACCATCCCTCAAACCATTACACCACCACCATCAGCCTGCACAGTGGTAACAAGTCATGATGGATCTATGTTCTCATTCTGTTTACGCCAAATTCTGACTCTACCATTTGAATATTTCAGCAGAAATCGAGACTCATCAGACCAGGCAACATTTTTCCAGTCTTCAGCTGTCCAATTTTGGTGAGCTCTTGCAAATTGTAGCCTCTTTTTCCTATTTGGAGATGAGTGGTACCCGGTGGGGTCTTCTGCTGTTGTAGCCCATCCGCCAACAGGTTGTGCATGTTATGGCTTTGCAAATGCTTTGCTGCATACCTCTGTTGTAACGAGTGGTTATTTCAGTCAAAGTTGCTCTTCTATCAGCTTGAATCAGTCAGCCCATTCTCCTCTGACCTCTAGCATCAACAAAGCTTTTTTGCCCACAGGACTGCTGCATACTGGATGTTTTTCCCTTTTCACACAATTCTTTGTAAACCCTAGAAATGGTTGTGCGTGAAAATCCCAGTAACTGAGCAGATTGTGAAATACTCAGACCAACCAGTCAGGCACCAACAACCATGCCACACTCAAAATTGCTTAAATCACCTTTCTTTCTCATTCTGACATTCAGTTTGGAGTTCAGGAGATTGTCTTGACCAGGACCACACCTGTAAATGCATTGAAGCCACTGCCATGTGATTGGTTGATTAGATAATTGCATTAATAAGAAACTGAACAGGTGTTTCTAATAATCCTTTAGGTGAGTGTATACAGTATACGTAAATGACATTGACTGTTCGCAAAGACCCGCCCCCTTAAATTACAGTTGCTATGTCCGACAAGCCATGCCCCTCTCACACCACACCATGTTCTCACGCAGTAAAAAATACATTGTGGAGCAAAGAAAGACACACTTTATCATTAAATCACCAAGGATGACAATTTTGGGTAGAATGGAGTCCTAAGAGGACCATGTGACACAATATCAGCTGTATGGCTGCTGTGATTGGTCACCTAGAACAGTTTATCAAGGTGAGCAGAGAGCTGTCAAATGGTCACACCAACAAACACACACTACACTACAGTTCCAACACAAACACTCACACCACCAATAGGTTTATTATTGAATTCTTTAATAACCATCATAAATCCTGTATGTTCTGACAGGCTGTATGTAGCTCTCGCATTCCTTAGGGCACTGTGCCACTCCTGAAGCTTATTACTTTTCTCAGCCCCATGAGACAGAGAGAGAGAGAGAGAGAGAGAGAGAGAGAGAGAGAGAGAGAGAGAGAGACAGGAAAGGCTCCAGCAGTCTGACCCCTGCAGAGCGGGTGTCTGTGTCTCCAATCCTCGTCATCCTTGTCTACATCTTCGTCTTTCCGTCTTTTTAGCTCATAGCAATTTTGTTTGCCCCTTACACATACACAACCAAAAGTTCAAAAGTTTGGGGTCAGTAAGATTTTTACATGTCTTTGATTAAGTCTCTTATGTCATTGCTCAACAAGGCTGCATGTATTTCATCAAAAAAGTAAAAAACATAATATTGTGAAATATTATTATAAGTTACATTTTTGATTTATTACTGTGATGGCAGAGCTGAATTTTCAGCAGCCACTACTCCAGTCCTCAGTCACATGATTCTTTAGAAATAATTATAATATGCTGATTTAATAAGTAGATTTAATAAGAAGAACAAGAAACATGTCTTATTAATAAAAAGAAACATGTCTTATTATTATCAATGTTGAAATCAGTTGTGCTGCTTAATATTTTTGAGTAAATTCTTTCACTATTTTTTTTTCAGGGATTTACATTTTATTGCAGGATTCTTTGATGAATAGGCCTCAAAGAACATTTAAAAAAAATAGAAATATGTTGCATGTCTGTCACTTTTGATCAATGTAATGCATCATTTCTGTTAAAAGTATTCATTTCTTTAAAAAAATACATATATTTGATTTGAACAGTAGTTTACATACACTAAATGACCACAAATATGGATGCAAATTGTAAATGTGACTAAAATGTAAAACTATATTCAGTTGTCACATTTATCCTCTTTACCTTTTGTAATCTCAAGTACAAAACGAAGTCATTTGAAGCTCATACAACAAAAGACAAGAACAGAAATCTGCATGCATTACAAATTCTTATAATGGACTATCGACAGCTCAGGCGTCTCTGGCTATGGATATAAAAACCTACATGTCAATATTAATTCAATAGCTAAACTACAAAAAAGCTAGGACTGTGTTTCAATATTAGAAACTTATACCTGAAGTTATAAATAATACCTGAAATGATAATGGTGGTTAAATGTTCAAGCACGAATGACGGTTTTCAGGGCGCAGCACTAAACATAAAGTGCATTAGCCATAAAAGTTCTGCAAGTTATTTTTATAAGCCATCTTATCCTTTTAAAAAGACTGGAAGAGCTATTTAAAACTTGCTGAGCTCAAGGAAAGCGTAGCATGTCTGAAGGCATCTAGTCCTAACTGAGGATGTGTCGTCTTTGTGATTTTAATCCAGAGTTTTATTCAAGTTACACACGTCTGTGTGAGAGTTCTGATGTGCATGGCTGATATAGTTCCTAACCAAACTGAAATGCAGGCTAATATATAACTTGGCTCTCAGGAAAAAAAAAAAAACAGGTACTGTTAGCACTCAAGCAAATCAATATCTACAAATGTTCAACAGTGTGCCAAGCACGGTAATTTATCATAAACACAATTCATTTTTAGTCGTTTTTGCCCATTAAAAATCTGGGTCCAGTGGAACATGACATAATGACAAAAAATTCAACATGACCTTAATCAAAAAACTTGCTCTAAAAAAGGCCAAAGAGAGAGAACACAATCTCAGAATTCTCTGGCATACAATTAATCCAAGATAATGGATGGCTGCATTTCATTCAATACCAAAAAGCATAAATAAATGCAATTCAATCTAATTAGAAACAGACTGTTTAAAAACCCAACATCATATTGCTAGTTTGGACACATGCTAACAGCAAACTCTATGGGAATATTGTGTGTTTAACATGCGTTATTGCCCAAAATAAGAATTTCAAAACACTTATAACAGGCACCATTTCAGTTAGTCTGCTGCCTAACGTTGTCAGTAGACAGCAAGGCACTATTTCTTTTACTGTGGAGCCACAATGTGCCATGCATCATTCTAACGTATAACACAGTTACCACAATCACATCAAAATGGTGTCTGATGACCCAAAATTAGCACCAATAATTAGAGCTCTCTTGGGTCAGTAATCTGCCTTATAATTAGGAAGTTTAAATAGCTCTGGGTGGCCACATTGGCACACGGTAAGTGGTGGAGTGTGTGTAGCAGTGTGTGTGTGAGATGGGGGCCACGGCCTGGTAATTGCTCCAATCTGGAGCCAAAGCACACATAAAACCCAAAGATTTGTGATGCTGGTGTGGGAGCAGGATAGAATGGAGAGACAAATGTAAAATAGCTCTCCCATTCAGGCATTGTGCTTAGGAAGAATACAGACATCTCACACTATATAACCACAACCCAACATTTTAGCCCTGTGCCAATAAAATGACTTATCTAGACTTCTTTTTATAGTGTAGGGTGGCACTGGATCAGGAAATTACACCAGATTCAAACTTCTGATGTCAACCTCAGTAAACCAGTAAGCTCCAGAGCTCGATTACTGAAATATATAAACTGAATAGAATCACTTCTGAAGGGAAAGCTACTTATTTTAAAATCGCAAACATTTTAAATTAAAACTTAAAATTGACAAAAACAGCCGACTCTGCCTATTCTTTTGCATTTAAATTTTAATACAATAAATCTTGCCTGTTACAAGAAGTTCGCACCGCACCTGGAACGGATCGACGGACTGCATCCCCGTGCAGCATGAAAGCGGTTAACATGGGTACGGAAACAAATACGCACCGCATACGCATTGCAAAAAGAGTGTGTGTGAAACGCGCGTTATGAGGCACACATGCAAGCCAAGGTCTCTCGCTATCTCCCTCTCTATCGTGCGTGCAATACGGTTTGGAGCGCAGTTTTTTCTGTCTCAGCACGCACGTTCGCTCTTGTTCGCTCACTCTAGATTTCAGGAGATTTATTTGCGTGCATCAGGGAGCCGCTATTAATATGCCGGAGACTCCCGGCACTTCGGCGAGACTTGGATGTCTGCAAACTGGGGCTTTTTTGAAGCGCGAACGTTGTCAACATAACATACGTTGTCAACATAACAACATAACTCACTGGAAATCGATCGATTTCGATTTTAATTAATTTCGATTGATTTCGATTTAAAATTGAAAATCGTGACACCCTTACTAGATGGGGGTAAAAAATCACACAGCGTAGCTTTAATCATAATTAAGAATTCAAAATATCACTGAAATGTTATTTTGTGGGGGTAAAATAAAGCCTCTCCATCCATTGAATCTTTCAAATGATAATGTCATTGCTTCAAAGGAAACCATGCAAATACACACAAAAAAGGTCCCAGTAAAAGGTGAGTGGCTTGACTGACAGTCGGCCAGTAGGCTGGAATAGCCCTGAAGGGAAATGCTAATAAGTGTCAACATGGAGGAAACAGAAACAGAAACAGATGAAGAAGTGAAGGTTCAAAGCCTGGCCACCGATTTCTCTCAGCCTGGGGGAGTCAAGAAAATAAAGTATTTCCTGACAATACACTCTCAAATGGAACTGCTTTTTGTTAGATTTTTCAACTACATCAAAAATCTCTTCAACCACTGAAAGATTCCAAAGAAAAGCCATTTTGATTTTACCCCTTGTCAACATCTGGAGAGGCTATTCAAGGTTGAAGAGACAAAAACCATACACAGCAAAACCAAGTAACTGGCCCTTCCCCCAACCCAATATCAGATTATTATATTTCTACGGTGCTGGCTGCATTTCAAGGTGCTCTGAATTTAAGCCGCATCAAATTGTATTCGATTATGTTTATTGTACTCTCAGCTGAAGCCATTTTACCTCAAAACGTAATTCAATTCATTGCGTGTAATCGCGTTACTTTATTGAAAGTTTTTGTATTGTCCTTACTGCCACAAGACAAAAATTTGTCATTTTAGTGTATAGTTTTGTATCTCTATGACTGTTGGTACCGTTTTCAATGGGTTGAGCTTCCTGGATACAGCAACAACATCAAACGTCATCTCTTGTTCAGTGTCTACACGCAAGGTCACCTTGAACACCACTCCCCTCCACCATTTCACCCTCCCTCGCTCACTCCTTTCTCTTTTTCCATATCGGCAAGAATATTTCACGCCTCGCTAAGGGAGATCCTTCCTATCAGATAACACAACTGCAAGGTGACAGCCAGGAGGAATGCACAGCATTTTAGCAGAGGTGTGGGGGTCTGGTATTTTGTTGAAGAAGGAAACGGAGTCAAAAACTGATGACAATGACTAGAGTTGAACTAAGGACACAAAAACATAACCAGACAAAGCAGAGCATTTATAATGCATTTAATATCCATTTATCTGCATTCATATCAAGGCTTTAAATTAAATGAATTGCAAGGCTGTCTGTTTAAACCCTTAATTTCATTCAAAGGAGAACCTAAAGAGCCTCCACCTCCACCTAAAGAGCTTTATTGTAGAGCCCTGAATATTTGTGTACAAAAAAGTAAGTGATACAAGGCCTGCCTCCTCAATGATACGTTACACCTCGTACAACAACGTAACATTAAACCATTGTGTAGTCTGAGGACACAGCATGACTACATTTCCCTCAAGGGACACCACTCTTGTCACAGTGTCACTATTTACACATCAGCCAGGAAATGTATAACACTGAAACCAGTCAATCAAACAAATTTTTAATAATTATTAGAGCCAGACCGATTTATCGGCCGATATTAGGCATTTTCCAAACTATCGGTATCAGCAGTTATAATGGCCAATAAATGAATATTTAAAAAATAAAATAAAAACGGACGAAACACGTATTTATAACTAGCATATCTGTAGTTACAGTCCCTGCATTGTAAAATGGAGTGAACATTTAGACATAGAGGAAAAAGTATCAAACGCATCTTGTGCATAAAAATTTGCTTTTCTTTTACACGTGTGTGAAATCCAACGGCGCCAAGTGTGCGTTGCGGACTCTCGTTCTGTAATGGATTTAGAATCGCTAAATAGTAGGTTTTAGAAGGCAGGCAGCAACTGATGATTGAAAATGGTTTGATGTAGCTTGATGGAAAGAATTTAAAAGGTGCAGGTAAAGGGATAAGCAAGCTGACATTGTAATTATAAGGTAGCTTATATGGCAATGTAGGGACTAATTATTTAATTTATCAGAACTTTAATATATTTTGATGTTCCTCTGTTCTGTTGTGACAATAAAAGAAGTTTCTTTTTAAAATGCATTATCATATTATAAAAAATAAAATTATTGGCCAATATAGCGGAATATCGGATTTTAAAAACAAAACAAAAAAATGTGTATCATTATCGGCCTTCAAAATCCTTTATTGGTTGGAGCTCTAATAACTATAGAAAATATATAGAATATTGCCAAAGAGGCTGCAAGAGTGCTTACAAAAAATTGAGAATTAATAATTGTTTTAAACAAATATTTATACTATTAAATATTTGTTATTTCATACTTTTTATTAAAATATGAATATAACAAATGGCTTGATGGTGTTAATATATTTGATTTCACACACAAACATTACAAATGGATTAATATACAAACAATTATAAAGCTGCCTTTATATTTTAGAAAGTGGATCATTATTTTTAGGGGTCTTTGGTACAAAAAACTTTGAAAACATGAAAACTCCCTCATAGCAGTCATTGGTGGGGCAGGAAAAGAGTCCCAGCATCAATAATAGTCACCTGCACATGCCTTTCCCCTTGGGAAAAGACATTATGAAGTAGGATAGTAGAGTGTAAGTGAAAAACAACACAACTGATGATAAACTTTGCCATTAGGCCAGAGTGTGTTTGTTCAGAGGGACACTGCGGCGTGCTCACCGCTGTCATGAGGCTTTGTTCGTAATGGTGACCAATAATCTATTTTCTATGGAACTTAACTGTGTAACAGCTGCTGTGTCTGGATGAGGCCATAATATTTGGGCTAATATGTGGCCTTATCATGCAGTTGAAAAGCAGAAGAGAAGAGAAGACTTCTTGACTGATAAGCCAAAAATTAGCGTCATGATATGGCTGACAACCATGAACAATAAAATATCCAAAGCACTTTATTGTACATTGCATCCCAATAAATAAATAAAAAGAAAATGGAAAAGAAAAGGAAAGAGTAAAGAAAAAAATAGAAAAGGTGAAGTTGCAGGGCCAGAAACTCAGCTCAAGTTTTATTGGAGATCTAAACTGCACTGGAGCCAAAGCATTATAATCCAAAGCACATTTTCTCTTGGAGATCGCAGGGGAGAGAGCAGGAGCTGGCCAAACCCTGATCCACTACCGCCTGGAGAACAAGAGGACACATACAAGCACAGATGGATGAGACACCACAGCCTCTAACTCAATACAAGCCCAGAGTTTAAGACATTCTGTCCTCAAACGCCTCTTTTTTCCCCAAAATATTCCGTCCTCTTCTGTCAATTGCTTGTGTTCCTCAGCTGTGTTCTTGGCTGATTTGTATTCTGGCTGACGAAGTCAAGGAGACATCGCGGCTCAGAGCTGTGGCCAGCTGCACTGTGGCACTCCGCCCGTCCTCTGAGCCTTAAATCAGAACTGGCCCACCTGCCTTCAAAAGGAGGGTGGAGGCGGCGAGGAACAAGCGGGCCAGGACTGCTAGAGTATGATTGCAGCTGGCCACTAAACATCAGTCTCGCTCATTAATCTGATAATGTGTTATTATTATAACCAAAATTCCCCTCTGACCGACGGCAGTTTATTCTGAAAACTCTCCCTGATGAGCATCACTAATATAAATCCTACTACAAAGAGCAAGGAGGGATGAAAAAGAGAGAGCTAAGACATTGAGGAAAAGAGAGAGACAGAAAATCGAAATGGAACGAGAATGCCTAAGGGATTAATGCATAGTCGAAACAGCATGAAACAGCATTCTGCAACATTTAATTTTCGTCATGTGAAGTATTTCAAAGAAGAATAAGCAAAAAGAACAAGCAAAAATAATTTATAATTTGGTTTTATCTGTAAAAAGTAGGCCATGATATTCATTACATTTTTCTCCCTCTGGAAACTTAGTGACGTCATCAGAAAAGAAAAGTAATTTCAGATATTCACTAAAGAAATTGACACTTTTGCATTGTGATAAAACAGACATTTTTCTTTAGAATATACAATTTAACAGGACCATGTAAAATAAAATGTCAATGGCATTATTTAAAATGTTTTCAATTTAGATGTATTGGAAAATAAATAGTTTCCATTTTGATGACTTGTTGCTGATAACATGCATGCTATTTTGTCCAATATTTGCTATAGATTTCTGGTCAAAAAATGGCTAATAATAAAATTTTAGGTGATTTTATGTAGAAATACACTTTAAAAGTGTATTAAATCATTTTTTTAATCATTTCAAACCCATTAAAAAGGGTATTAAACCATCACATTATATTTGAAAGTCTGCAGACAGATTCAGGCCTATTCATCTTGTGACCTTCTAAAGATTAATAATTTAACACAGCTTTTAAAACTATTAGTGATTTTAAAGAATAACTTTCATAGAGTTTATATAGTTAACAAAAATGCAGAGTAAAAATAGCCATAAGTGAGCATGCATGCACAATTAAATATCCAATTTTAGCCAATATATCCGATATGGTCCCTATATGTATATTGAGTATCTTCTGTATGCACTAGTTTGTAATAGCATCACTCAAATGCATTAGTCATTGGGCAAATATGAAAGAAAATGCGGTAACACTTTATTTGAAGGGGTGTGCATAAGGCTGTCACGACACTGTCATAAACATGACATAACACCTGTCATGAACATGAAGGAGTCTTTATGAATGTTTGTTGTCATTAAGTGTCATTTCGGTAAATTATGACATTTTTAATGCAAAGTTGACATTGTTTAAAATGTCTTTGTTATGACAACTTGACAGTAACAAAGACAAAAATGTCTTTGTCATGACAACGTGACATTAACCAAGACAAAAATGTCTTTATTATGACAACTTGACCTTAACAAAGACAGAAATGTCTTTTGTTATGACAACTTGACATTAACCAAGAAATCATAACTAGTCCAAATCGTGTTCCACTTTACTTGAGGTAAAGGGAAATATTAATGACACTGTTGTTAAAGCATTAGACAGTCTAATGACCCTTAATGACATCTTTATAACTAGTACAATATGTCATGTTTATGACAGTGTCATGTCAGTCTAATGAACACCCCTTCAAATAAAGTGTTACCGAAAATGCTCATTTCGCTACATAAACTGTAGGTTGTAATAAGAGAGACAGAGATTAATTCTGAAGCCACTATACAGTATTCTCATATCACTTCACTGAGAGAAAATTAGAGCAGATACAAATACATTCCCTAGTGTCCTGCCAAACCCAGTTCAGCCTCTCTCCTATGAACACACGTCCTCCCTCCAGTCTATTTAAGCCAATCCACCATTCAATCACATACCAATAACCGCAGATAACTACAATTACAACTTTAAGAGAAACACATTTTACGATCACGGTCTATATTTAAAGGATTGCAATAATTGGTTCAGTTGAATCAGTTGTCACTGGCTGCCGTTAGCAGTATTCAGTAACTTTAGAGACTTGCCATAATGGCACGTAGAGCAAGCTAAATAAAATATCATACATTATTTGCATAACCGCATTAACCTTTTTCCTTTAAAAGCCACTTTTAGTCCTATTAAGGGTGCTATAGTCATGAACGCTTTTGCCACATCATTGACCTAATCCTTTACAGTCGTGTGGTGAAGCAAACAGATTTATTGTTTTTGACATAATCCTCAATGGACCGGTGTTTTGATCTATCATGATACACAATCCATTTCTTGCTTAGAGTACAGACCACACTGTTTTTTTTTTTTTTTGTCTCTTGAATAGCCTGACGGTTGAGTTTGACAGCTGGGGAATGGAAGAGAGAGTATGGTGAAAATAGAAAATCTTGATTCTGAGCATGGAAGGAGGGTGCGTGTGGTTGGCGAAGGTGACAGATCCTATTAAAGTCAGACAGGCTAACAGATTACTGTAGTGCCTCTTAAACAAAAAGTTCAAACTAAGCATGGCGGAGCATGTATGAAAGCTAAAACAAACTATTAAAAGACAAAATTTTGTGAATTGTAATGAAGCTGAAATTAAATTAAATATAAACCTTAGATTAAAAATAAACAACAGAAATGTCTAAATGTTGCCTTGGTATTTTTAAACTTAAAATAAGTTTAAATTCTAAAATTACTAACTAAAATACAACTTAAATAAAAACAACTATATTTAGAAATAAATATCAAAAAAATTACAAAAACATTCTAAAAAAAGAAAAAAAAGAATATTAATAATTGATAAAGCCTACAATAGTAAAAAAAACTATTAAAATAACACTGGTACAAATTATATAGGATATTAAAGCTACAATTATCATGCAGCATGTGATGAAAAAAATGTCAGATATTAAGGCAATAGTTCAACACAAAAGAAAATAAAGTTTGGAAAACACACATGGGTGAGTAAATGATGACCGATTTTAAGTTTTCTGGTCAACTATCACTTTTACTTTAAAAATGCATAAGAAATAAGAAAGGAAAAACAAAAAAAACATGAACAACACATAAAGCCTGCATTTTTTTTTTGCAGGGATTGCTTGACAAAAGCAACCTTCTGGCGTGAGTTCCCCCTTTGCTCTTTAAAATAATTCAGTTATGAGGGGACCCCCAGCGTTCTTGGGGGCCAATGCTTTGATCTCTTCCTGGTTTTCCCCTTGTTTGGTTGAAAACCCACAGGCACATCACAAAGGTGCAAGTGTAATAATTGGCTGCAAGCAGTCTAGATTCAAAAGCAGCTGCCCAGACTACATGAGGGAGCAGTTCTGGCTGAAATAAACAAATGCTTCATTAAACCACAAGAGAGAACAATCTGGAATGTCTTAGTTTTATCAGCAGAGGTGGGATTAGGGTTATTTTATGTGCACTTTCAAGAAGGCCAAAAACAAAAGGCACTACCATGCAAACAAGCCCATTTTCATAAATTGACTTTAAATAAGCCAAGAAGCATTTCCATGTTTTTATAAAGGCCATGGTGTCTTATGAAAGAAGGCATTCAACATGATGAATAAAGCACAGATTAAAAATGACTGCTCCTCAGTGTGATTTAAACAGGATTTGAGATTATGTGCCATGTTTGTATGACAACATTGCGTCGTAATCTTTCAGTGCGTCAGAAGTCAACTCCTATGCTAATCTAAATACCCTTCTCTTGTCTGACTCGCAGATTTTGAATGTAAACTGTGATTGCCACAATGGCCCTGCTGTCAAAAAAGGCCAGCAAACAGAACAGCCGTAGTTTACATAGGCAGTAAATCTGTGCAGGGTGGGCCTCAGCTTTTCCTTGGATTTTTTTCTCTCTCCATGTGCTGTCCGTTGGAATGGCTGCATCTGTGCGGTGACAAAAACTCCTGTGTTCGAACCCTTGGCACATGCAGTGACAAAGACACACGCTCAAACCCCACACGCTTACTCTGCGCATGCCTTGGAAAAGGGTGACGAAGCCGAGGGCTGGGTGGAAGGGTAATGGGGTGATGTTGGGCAGCTCTTCCTTAGAGGGTGGGGTCACCGTCTACGCCACGTTCCCAGAGCTCATGCCAGCCAGAGCAGTGCCCTGTACCAGGAAACACTCTGCAGGGGTTTGGCCATCTGTGCCTGGCCTAGCACATCAACTTGGCCAACTGCCGTACACCTCTCACATCGCCTGTTATGCCCTGATCTACAACTACAACACCAGCCATACATCAAAAGCTCGAGTGGGTGGTAATGCCACGTTATATTTGTGCTCATAATATGCCTGAATGAAACTCAAGTGTATCTCAAAATAAAGCTTTGCTGCAAAATTCTGATTGCCTTAATTTGATGTAGTCACTAAGCAAATCCAACTGCTGCCTGAAGTGTAAAGTCTAGCTAATAATCTTAGCCCTGTATGACTGTCATTTGAGCAATTGCTTTGTTCCTTTTTTAGATAAAAGCATCTTTAAGCCTAATTGTAGACTAATAATAATAATGACAATTATTATTTTCATTTATATCTCTAAATGAGTTCACTTAAGACAGAAATGTGTTTATCATAAAATAATTTATTTAAGTTTTATTTTTATATACAAAAAATATTATTTATATTCTCCCCAAAAATTGACTTTTTAAAATTATTCATTTTGAAAAATAAAGTTTAAAGCTGCCGTCAGCAACTATGGCTGATTGAGTGGACTTTGGCAACATTTTGAATGTTTACAACTCATATGGCCCTCCCCTCACTATCAACGAGTACCCTCCCACAGAGTTCGTGCTCGAGTGCGCGCGCACCAGGTTTTCTGTGAACGCGACCGTCTCATCAGCATTCATCAACACCATGGATTATTTGGAGGTATGCTGCCCTGGCTAATCTACCAATATATTGCAATTGCTAACAGGGAGAGCGATTTGAAAAAACCATTAGAAAAATATTTGATTCAAAAGCAGGAGTCGTAAACTCTCCAAACACTCCCACAGCGTCGATCAGTCCATGCTGCTCTGATGCATCTCGAACAAGCCTTCCATCAACATTGGCTGTTGTTCCGTCTACTATTTATGCTCATGGCTTTGCAAACCTGACATTCGGATATCCAAATACGGCGAATCCAGCTCGTCCGTGCAGCTCGCCGGAACTTGCATTAACGGAGATTACAATCGAGCAGCTATTAGCATGATTAGCTGCTATTTAAAAAATGGCGGTTACAAGCTTCCATTCGCCTTGTTGGTCACGGTAATCCCGCCCCCAGCCACTGACGTGAGCGGTCTTACTTCTAGACCAGCAATGATTTGGTGCGACTTAAGAACCACTTTCACTGGTTCGGAGCTGGTGTTTTGGTAGTGGAAAAACAAAGAACCATTTGAAACTAGGCTCTGGCTCCCAACTCAGCACCAGCTCTGCCTTGGTGGAAAAGGGGTACGAGAGGTAGTGGGAGGGAGAGTCTGTTGTGAGTTTAGTGGGCACGTCAGCCAGAGATGTGTGTGTACAGTGTGTGTACAGTATGTGTGAAAGAGTGTGTGTGTGAGTGAGTGATACTGACTGCCTGCTGAACATAGGGTCACCGAAAGCAGGATCTGAAGGGCTAGTGTTCCGTGCTACAAAAACCCGTCGGACTGAATCGGAAACAGCTCATTTTTTAACCACTCACCCAAACTCCACTTTTGCCAATGTCGCACCAAAGGGGAATGCCAATATTCAAGCATTTAGGCAATGGTTTAAGCTAGATTTTCCAATGGTTTGTGTTGGATAGGTACCTGGATCATACCTTTTCCCTCAATCTAGTATTCTTGGGCCAGTATTGAGGCGACAGTGGATCGGGACATCCCTAATTTTAGGCATCATACATTTTCTACTGAGAAAAGCTGGGCATCACACACTAAACTTTCAAGTTGCCAATTTAGTGGAACGGTACATGATGCGCTAGTTTATGATTGAATCAGAAAAAAATATATAAATTCACGTCGGAAATCAAGGAAACATTACACGTCACATCCTGATGAACCAAAAATCAAACAATCCCGGGACACATTATCAGTGAATTTTCCAGAATCTCTGAGTGAAATGGGCTTTAGAGTGTTAACACAACCAATCACTAGCTGAGTAAAATGCCCCCTTACTCTTTCCCCAATTCATTCCTCACCAGGCGAGAAGGAGCTAAAAGAGGGTTGTGAAAATTTTGTCTTTGCTGCTATTTGGCAGTAAGTTCTCAGACAACAAGCTCTCACTCTCTCTTCCTAGCACACTGGGAGGCAGACCTTGCTGTACTGGCTGTTAATCCATTTTCCTCCGCATGTCCTATACATGTGATATTCTCTACTCACAACACGACTTCTTTTTTCCGCACATATATCTCCTACTAATACTTTGCTATTTATTCTTTGACAGTTTCTATTTAGAAAACACAACAAACAGCTATCTTTAGAGTAGGAAACTTAATTTCTGTAATACTGTGTATTAACAAAATGTGAACAAAGATCCAAAATTTACCAGCAGAGACATGTGGATTAGCCAAATATTCGCAGCTTCCCAAATCGCCTGAAATAAAAAAACTACAGTCATCGTTTCCAAATACTCAGTATGCGTTCTGTTCCTCATTTTTACTTGCCACCAGAAAGCACACTTCTGTGGATCTGAAGTGTCAGTCTAAAAATAAGCGACTGGAAAGCCTGACCTCAACGTGGTGCTGCTGGACAATGCAAGCATTGAGCTGAACCCACACCTCCATTCCTGTCCATAGCTCTCTTTCAACCTCACCCTGCCCGGGTAACACTCACGAAACCTCATGACAAATCTTATACAATATAGGAAATATTTTCTATAAGGAGGCAGCAGAAGGGCAGTACAAGCCCATGCAGAGAGTGTAGTCTGATTCCTGAACAAATGACTTAAGATATGACCCTGTTCATTTACAGAACAATGGCTGATCCAAATATGCATGCTTCCCTACAATATAGTAGGTAAAGAAGTATTATGTCCGCATTCACAGCATTGATAAAACAGGTAAAATGTACCTGAAATGACCTACTACTTTTGGCAAGTTTCTGAAGTCTGCATTACTTTACTATCCCATGAGGCAATGGATGAAGAGTTGTCAATGGAACTTCTGCTGACAGGCTCAAAGGTAACATGACAAAGGTGAAACGTAGTACATTTATTCAAAGAAAGACCTACATGAAGAGAATATGCGATCTTTAAAATGCAGGCAGGAATGTCTGATTCTGAACTAATGATTTTAACGAACTAGTTTGTTTTAGTCAATCAAAATCGGACAGTCAAACAATCAAGTTTAGTAATCAAAAAATATCTCAACGTAATCTGACATTTTCTTTTTAATAGCATATCCTCCTACTTCCCACATATTTAAATCTAATTATTTTTTAAGTGATTTTTACCCCCATCTAGCTGTGAAAAGGTATATGACTATCCAGTGAATATTAGTTTCTGTTCCTCTCAATTTTCGACTTTGTAACGGTGGCCAATGTAGTCCAAGATTAACATGGCTTCCAGTTCTAACCTCATGTTAAATCGAGTGTTAACACAAACGAAACGTGAAGGCAAAGCTTGAATTAATGGTATGTCCCTCTTTGGCTAATGTACGTTCAAGATGGAGGGGAACATGGCGCCCAACATTAGAACCCCTTACGCATATTTATTTTCAATGTGCGTATTATACACTCACAACGAATACTTTCATTACTTGTAACGAAGGAAATAGACATTAATGAGCACGAAAGAACTGAAGTGTTTTTAGCTAAGAATAATCTAAAAGAGTTACACAGTGTAGCTTTAAATGCTGTGCCTGTGTGTTCATATTCAAAGTCTCACAATTTTCCCCTGTGCACTAAGAAGTGTTTCCACACAACCATCTGTCCGTTCAGTACCTGAAATGCCAACTTCACTGTAAACGTCATTCATGACTTATGCAACCATATTCAACACAGAGCACAGCAGCTGTCTTAAGCCTTGTCCTGAATGTACTTGATGTTTTCTTGGGATTTGTCTGAGAATTTTCTGTTTTCAGTCATCCCCCTGCCTCTTGTTTCTCTGTGACTCACTCGCTCTTCACCCCAAAGGACACTGCTGCTACCCATCTGTAAACCACAGAAAGACATTTCTTCCTGAATGCCTGCTTCAAAACGCCAGAGGACCATCGGGAAACAATTACAATTCCTGTTTACAAGGGGGACATTGACTGTGGGAACAGTCCCCAGGGGTAGACGAGGAAACGAGATGCATAAACCTTAGATGATTCCGTGTGCTGAAACAATGCTTCTATTAAAAATACTTCCTGAATTTGCAAAAGTAAAAGGTACTGACAGGGTTAGGTTGGGTCGGTGGGTGCCTGGCTGACATAAAGAAGTATCTACTTGGGATGTTCTTTTATTGTAAGAGTCTTGAAGATCTTAATAGATGCGTGCAAAATTTGCATATCACACGTGCATATGCACACATGCGTCAAGTTGGACTGTTCACACCATTATGCAATGAGAGCTTCTCCTATCCGAGTCTCAGCATCCCCCACATCCTCCACTGAGGCGAGAGCAGCAGTTCAGTTCAGCACACCACACTACGTCCTCCTGCCTTCCTTTTCTCCTGTACAGCACTCAGGTATAGGGCCACTGGGTTTCATCCCCTCCTTGGCAGTGTCCTTTTAAAATATCTAAGCAGCAAGTCAAACTGAAATAAAAAGGCAGGCAGGATCATATAAGATAGCATCTCTTTCTTGGCAAGATAAGCTGCATACTGTCATGCTAATAGTAACCTGTGAGGCCTGCAATGGCTTTCTTCATTAGATGAATGGCCGCTATATTGATTTTGTTCAGAGCAGCTTGATTTACTGTTTAAGAGGAACGGAAACTGCAAAAGACGAAATGTAAATTGATCCTAAGATAACTGATTGCATATTAAGTAGGGGAGCATTTGCCATTTCATTAGGTTAAAGATCTACAGCTTTTTTACTTCAACGCTCTCTGGTAAGACTTAAGCATGCTTGCTAACTGTTTAAAATATGTGAGGTGGCTTTCAAAGTTATTCACTACTATTTTCAAGCCAGTGCTGAGGACAAAAGAACCTGAGCATACTGGACTTGTGCTCAGCTGGTGTCTATCCATCTTCATCCCACACTCTGTGTTATCTCACTTTTGCACAAAGAGAATCTTCCTGGCATTTGAATGGACGGGCCGTGCCAACGCCCTCCGGGTCTGTCTCTGCTTCACACCAAAGTGCAATTCACCTCATCAGCTCAAAGCCTTTGGATTTCAAAGAAAATGTGACACATGACAGCGCTCCCCTGTAGTCATTCTGCTTCTTGGTGAGAAACATGTTAAAAGATGCTGGATAACACAAGGAAAACATTGCAGTTCAAAGTTTCTAACGCTAATAAAGACAGTCTAATATTGTAAATAGCAGCCAGGTGAGTCACGCTCATGGATATCCTTGTCTCTGACATCTGCTTGTAACAGTATACTGTACTCCTAATCAGAAGTAAGAGTTCCTCTTCTGCAGGACCTAACAATAAAAACTGCCTGCTAGTCTGGTAGCCAGTGTGTTAACAGGATAGTTAACAGAACTGTAACTGCGTTGCTGCTACTAAAAATACTGTATTCTGTTTGTGCATTAATTTTTACGCCTTCAAAGATTAGGTTTTTGTAAAATTGGCAAAGATTGTGCGAAAACTAAAGGACCAATCACTAATGTTTTGTATCCCGTGCTGTAATTTTCACAGCAAAATTGTGTTTATGAAACTATCCGTAAAATTACACTACGGTTCAAAATGTTTGAGGTCAGTACGATTACGAAAAAAAAAGAAATACTTTTATTCTGCATAAGACACACTGAAATAATCAAAAATAAAGACATTTCTAATTTTACAAAACATTTTTATTTTAAATAAATGCGGTTCTTTCCAGAATCTTTGGAAAAAATTTTGTTCACTAAAATATTTTTTCTTTACAAATAAAAATCTGCAAATGAGCTAAAATTATACTGCTTATAAACATTACTATTTAACACATTCTTATTGTATGCTTTCGAGTAGGAATGCATCGATATATCGGCCACATTCATTCGGTATCGGCCAATATATGATCATTTTTAATGTTATCGTTATCGGCCCAACAAAAACATTTAGCCGATATCTAAAAGTGGATAAATAATGTAATATTTCTGTCAGCTGAGGCACTTTAGATGTGCACTGTTCAACATGATGCTTTTAAATTGCTTGAAATACAATTGAAATCACTTTAAAAAAGGAAAATATTTAAAGTGCAAAATGTGCAGCGCAAGTCTGTCATATCGGCTACACAACATTTAAAATAAGAACATCACAATTGTGTTTCTTGGCTTTTACTGAGGAAAATCAAAAATTGTCTAAAAATTTGAATTTAGTATTTATCGGCCAAAATATCGGTTTTCGGCTTTCAAATGTAAAGAATTATCGGTTATCGGCCAAATTGTCATCTTGGTGCATGCCCCTACTTTCTGAGACTATCACATTGCAGTTTTAATTCAACAAAACCTAATCCAAACCTTAGCCAGCTAGATAGCATGAGTCAAACTCTCTTCTAATCGAAACTCTAATCATATTGCTTTATGTGGGCAGACACAAATCCCACAGAACAGTGATATTGCTCACTTTTTCTTTGCCTACACTACAGGAGATGTATCAAGTGAGCTTGCACCGACTTCACGCTCCATTGAAACTCACAGAAATCCAATTATTTCTTACTATTTTTCCTTACAAACACCAAAGTCTGTTAAATCACTGCATAAAGCATACAGTACCATAAAAATAAAAGCAAGGTATTTACATGACCATTTTTATTCATCAAATAGGTCTATGTCCTGATTGGGAGATTTCCACAGCAGCATGTGACATGACTGAAAGCTCACGTCCTGTACAAAGTAACAAACTCTGACACACACATTATAACCTCATGATCATAAATTAGCAGTTTAAGTTAATTACCTCTTTATATATGAGTCTCATCAGGGCAGATTAACTAACCGCAGCAAGTGGCCGTCACAGTGTCTGATCAATACAGGCAGAGCGTGAAACAAAAGTAGACAATAGCTTTGGAAGGGAAGAGCAGGAACTGACAGATGAGGGATTTAATGGAAGAGCAAGCAAAGGGATATAAAACAGATATGCTGACCATGCAGTTAAGAATGCAGAAAAACACAAGATGCCCACTCATTTGCACTCTTAAGAAAGAGTGAGTCTGGTCAAAGCATTGAGTTGCTATTATTCAGACATGCTACAAATTGCTAACCAGTGTCTCAGATTAACAATGATGTCATCAATGATGTCATCTCTCATTTACTGTCTTACAGTAACAACCAATTTTGCTTATCTAAAACCATTTATTTTTGTTATATTCAATATCGTTTAATAGAAAAGAACAACAACAACATGAAAAAGTAATAATCATGACTTACCTAGATCTCCATGGTAACTGTTGTCATGGGAAGCCCGATTGGAAGCTATAGAGTCTCCATCGTGGGGCCAGATTTGTCCTGTTCTCCTTACGCCGACAATGGTGGCTTCAGACACCACGACATGTTGCTGCCGGTGCCGTTTCTGTGTCTGCGGTGTAGGGGGCTGCTGCTGTCAAACGAGTGCTGAGAATTCTGGGAGTTCTGAGAGGTCGAGCGACTCTTCTCTCGGAGTGGCGGCGGTACGTGCTGTCGTAGGGCTGGGCGAACACATGACTGGACTGTCCCGAGGAGAAGTCTTCCTCACTAGACGTCAGGTTCTCGTTGGAGCTGCAGTCTGGCGTGCAGCCGCCTCCTCCGCCTCCCACGTCCCTCGAAACTTCCAGGCGAGAAGACCTCCTGGGCCAGGTGAGAAGATGGTCGCGCTTCCTCCATGGTCCCTCATCAGTGACCTGACCATCACCACCATCTCCTGACATCATCCCTCCGACGCAAACACTAGCATATGGCTGGAAATCTGATGGCTGCCATGGCGGCGGCGGTGGTTCGGCCCGTTCGGTCTCAGCAGTGCTATAGCGAGGACTCTGGTCCGCCGTCTTCATACTCTGCGTCATATCCGCAGGTGCTTTCAGTAGAGCGCCCCCTATAGACAGGCCTGGTGCGTAGATCACCTGCGACTGTAGCAAGGTTGCCCGGAAGTGAATGAAGTGACCTTTTGCGTCTCCATCTGCATGGCTTGATTCCCCAAGAGAGCTCACTTTGTCCGAGACCTCACGGTCGTTGACTTCTACTCAGGCCCCTGTCATGATGAAATTCCACGTTGGTGTAAAACGGTTTCTCCTGGCCTGATTTCCCTTCGCTGGCTGAGTGAGAGTTGGCTCGTCTGATCCTCTCAAAGTTTCGAACGTAATGCAGCCACCCCAAGCCCCATGCCCGGCTTGTCTTTCGAGGATGGGATCTGAGGGCAGCTCCTTGTCAGGGGTGGATGGGGCCTGCGAGGGAGACTGACGCCCCTCTGTGTGGACGGTGAGAGTCCATCGGTCTCACTCACTGGCCCTGCTTGGTGTGCCTCAAACGACGATTCGAAGCTCCAATCCATCGCCATGGGAGGCCTGACTTTCTGGCAGGGGGTGGTCGTGGTTTCACTCTGGTCTCCCCACAGGCTGAAACCTGCTGCGCTCTGACTGTCCGTGCTCCTGTGCATGGAGATGCTGGGAATCGGCCCCAACAGCTTGTGGGTCCCCTTCTGTCATGTGAGGTGGCTTCCTGAAACCCCATCTCTGTCGGTCATAGCTCTTTCTCTCCTTGGCCAGCAGCGTCTGAAGGTAAATCATCCGGAAGCGCTCTTTGTTCACCTCTCATTTCCAAACGTCTTATAGATGCTTTGCACTTCTCTAGTTCTAGCCTCATTCCGCCAACAGATCTTAGCTCCATCTTCGGAGGCTCAGACTCTGGAAACTGTGCTTTCCAGGCTTCAATGAAACCCACAGGTCTCCACCATTGTGTTTTCTCAGGTTGAAAATATCAAATTGGTACGAAACACATGGTCAAGTAAGCTCCAACTAAGTGGAATTTAGCCGGAGAAAAGCAAATATGATGAAAGTATGAAAAGTCGGCAGTTGCCCGTTCATAATAAAGGATAAATCTTTAATAACACTTAGTACAAATGTTTACAAAACACGATTTCCCTGGAATTGTCACTTGAAGTCTAAGTCTTTCAGTACCAAATATTGTCGTCGTTGTCAGTTGTTCAACGACAGAAGAACGACAGTTATTATTGAGCATATCGCGCGGAAACAATAAAGGCACGCGCATTCTCATCTCGCGCACCATTCCGACGAGACCACTTGCAGAATATCACGCGCACAAATCTCGGTCCCCAGCACAATGACAGCATCTGTTCTCCAGAGCGCACGGAATAAACAAAATACTCCTTAAAAAGCTTTTCAAATTAAGCTGGTCGCCATAAACAAATTATACGGTCCGGTCGTGTATGTGGCGATGTATTCCAGTTTTCCTGCGTTGATAATGTAATATCGCTTTTATCACCATTATGCCCAAAACCCTTCGTGCTTACGTCTGTGTAGATTGAAGGTTAAAAAAAATCACTCTCCTCGATTGTTCTTTTAGTTCCCGTTGATGAAATTCTCTGAAGACACTCACGATTATCCCATTTTGTCGCGGATAATTAGACTGTGCATATTTGGAGAGTCTGCTGTACGTAATGCCTCCGTGTGAACGATACACCGCTGCTGCTGCTGCAGGAAAGGGCGGGACTACGGCATATGATTGACAGCTCTCCCAGCATGGGTTCGATTTAAAGAGACAGGCTGCTTCACCGCATCAGGGAGATTGTAGTATGTGTGTGGCGTGGTTTAAATATCAGACTTTTTACATGAGTTAGGAGGAATGAAGTCTGAATGTGAAACGAAGTCGCGTTTACACACGTACAGCCTTTTAACTGTGTTTTTATCTGTGAGAGAAGGAAAACGCACAATACTTTTACTTGACATGCTGTCACTTTTTGTGATGTCCTTATTGCACTAAATATAATTCATGTTTTTTTTTTCAGTTTTTTCATTTATTTATTTTACATATAGATCGATAAAAAGTAAATAAATAGAGATTTCACGAGCTGTGGTCAAGCAGTTCAAAGGCTAATGCAACGGTAGGCCTGTGTGTCATTTGCAAAACTAAAACCTTCCGTGTCTTGTCTTTTTAAACTATTGCTATTGTCAAGTCACCTTTATTTGGGCTATAACGTTTTATACAATTCTAGGCCAACAGATTGTTTCAAAACAGCTTTACAGTGATAACAGGAAAATTATGCTTTTCGGCTGTTGTTCAGCTGAAGTCAGTTCATTCCTATTGTCAATTAAACAGATTTTGGTCACTGGTTACATAAAAGATGCAGCTGTGTTTACAAGAGAAATAAGATGATGTCATTGTAATTGGACCATATTCTTTAGCCAAGTTTAGTCTCTGACGCCTGCAAGTGTTCAATGTTAGATATTACAGCCGTAAGGGACTGCTTAGGACATTTCTATACTCAAAATTGCCTGCTTTCAATAATTAAACACATAATTACTTATTTATGTATTTATTGGCAACTCATATGAATGAATGGCTTATTTGTTTATTTTAGGGCCAAGAACAAGTGGCACAGATTTTTTTCTCCTGGCCAATGGCACTGATTTAGGTAATTTGCATAATAGAGTGAAGTAATAAAAGAAAATCCTACTCCATCATTTAATATATATTTTAAATTTATTCAATGGCTTTTCCTAACAGATACACATGGAGAAACACAAAGCATGAACATCAGCATTGGTCAAATTAACTGCAGAGTTTATTTGTAAAATGATGTGTTTAATCATATCATACATTTAGCAGCGATGTACACAGGAAGTTGCTATATAAATATAGATCAAATGATTTGGCTAATTACAACTGAAGGCATGCATTATACTTTATAATACAAAAAGTTACAACAGAAAAAAATGCAACAAACTCTCCTTGCATCAGCAATAGGCAATGGTAGACATTGTCATGCATGGTAGATGGCTGATGCTGCTGCTGCTTGCTTCTATTCTCATCTTTCTGTCATGAATTCATTATTAGTGAGTTTTATTATTAAGTCCACTCTTACATGTCATGATCTGCAGCTAATGGTGGCTATTTTCTCTGAACTGCACATTCAACATGCAGGTTCTTATATTCAGCTAAATGAAGCCACTCAAAAAAGACATGCACAACACAGAAGCCTGAGGTTTCACAACACAAGCAGAGGCAGATTCACTTAGCACTAACTGCCAAAAAAATACAGATAAAAAAATGAAATGCTAAAGTGCACTAAATAAATATTTAGCATATAACCAAGTATAAGGTGTAAAGATTGTCAGTATGACTACTTCATGACAAAAGGAAACATAGAAAAAATGGCAATAGTGTTTTCATTTGACTCTTATTTATGCCAACATCCAAGTTCAGTTCCTGAGCAAGTCAGACCACAGTGTACGGACCATTGTAATAAAAACTAAGGGTGAATTCTATTCATTTCATTCAGAAGACAAGAGCTGGAATTATATGGGGTAAAGGAAATGTAATTTGACCATCAAGTAACAATACATTATATATTTCTTATAAAACATCATATATTGCAGTGGAATGCACTCAAGCTGATATGGCCATGTGTTAAGTGCAGCCGTAAACAGCCGCAGATGTCGTCAGATAAGGAATTTAGCAGTTACATAGCAGGGTTGGTCCATTGTCAGAAAACTTGAGGCTTCGGATTGTTGTAACGTGTGGTGAAAATAATGGAGGAATGTGTAGTGGCAACTGTCAGTGACACTTTCTTAAAGCGTCAGTTCTTTCCAAAAATGAAAATTATCCCATAATTGACTCACCTACAAACATAAGCTGAGTAATATTAAAAAACATCTGGCTTCTGCTTTATAATAGGAGTGAATGGTACTTGATATTTTGAAGGCCAAAAAAAGCACATCCTTCATAATAGTAATCCATACAGCTCCAGTTTTTGTAAAATAAAAAAATAAAAAAATAATTAATTAAAAAAATCCATATTTATAAACTTTATAAACTATAATCATTGTGCTTCGGGTAACAGCCGTTTGCAGGCTCAATTTTCGGTAACAGACGTCCGAAATTCTCTTACATTTCTCTTTAAAGCTACACTGTGTGATTTTTACCCCCATCTAGCAGTGAAAAGGTATATGACCATCCAGTGAATATTAGTTTCTGTTCCTTTCAATTCCGATTTCGTTTTAACTCCTACGGTGGCCAATGTAGCCCAAGATTAACATGGCTTCCAGTTTGACCTCGTCCATGAGTGTTAACTCAAACGTAAACGCAAAGGCGAAGCTTGAATTAATGGGTATGTCCCTCTTTGGCTAATGTACTTTCAAGATGGAGGGGCAACATGGCGACTCAACATTAGAACCCCTTAACCGTATGTATTTTCAATGGCATATTATACACTCACGAGAATACTTTATTACTTGAACGAAGTAAATATACATTAATGAGCACATATATTTTTGAAAGAACTAAGTGTTTTTAGCTAAGAATAAACTAAGAGTTACACAGTGTAGCTTTATAAATTCTCGTTTAGACTTCTAATTCATGACCAGTTTTGTTTTGTTCTATCCTCTGCGCCTCCACAATCGTAAATACATCATGCATCCCGGACTGAGATCACGTACGGCCGCTTAACCAGAAGCCAGATAGTTACGGTTTATAAAGTTATAAATATATTATATTTATATTATAAAGCTTGGAAGAACCAGGTGTCTGGCGGAAAAAAAGAAATCATATACCTTGTATAAGCTTAAAGGCATACTCCACTTTTTTGGAATAGCCTCATTTTATCACTCTCCTAGAGTTGAACAGTTGGGTTTCACCATTTTCAAATGCATTTAGCGATTTTTTGATATTTAGAAAAATATCAGAAACCAAACCGTTTTCTGGTCTCATTCACTTCCATAGTATATTTTTTCACTACATGAAGTAAATATGAGACCGGAAACTGCCTGGTTACTGATATTCTTTGCATATCAGAAAATCAGCTGAATGGATTTGAAAACGTTAAAACTCAACTGTTTAACTCTGGGGAGTGGTAAAATGAGCCTATTTCAAAAAAAAAAAAAAAGTGGAGTATCCCTTTAAGGGTGAGTGAATCATGGGATGAATTTCATTTTTGGGTGAACTAAACTTTTAAATGACCACTGAATGCTAATAAAGACTCGTTCACACCAAGAACAAGAATAATATAAATACTATAACGGCAACAGAAAAACGATATAGTTGGAATCACTTTCAGAACGATAAAATCATGGACAACCGTCCTGGTTTAAAGAGCTTGAGCATTTGAAGTGACAGACAACAAAGCTGCAGAGTAAACAGAATGATATCATCCGCTGGTGTGGACGCTACAATTATCGCTATAGATATCGTTCTTAGTGTGAACGGGTCTTAAGGGAATGTAAATGGTTGTTTGTTAAAATACTGACACCAGAATACCACACAATGGGCATAATCAGGAACATGCATCCATTTCGGCAAGCAATTAGTGTGATGCAATGGAGAAATGCCAAAGCTCAGTTTAATGAAAAGAAAAAAATTCTTGAACCGTTTGGGTATATGTGTACAAATATACAGGCCGTCTTGCCAGACTGGCTGGTGAGGGTCGAACAAGAGGCTGCTTCACAAGGAAACCCCTCTCAGCTGTCAATCTTGTGCTCAGCTATGTAACTAAATCTCTGTACATTAATTTCATTTATTCAAGTATATCTGCTCTTAAAACTTGCCGTACTGCATTGCAGGAAGGAACAGACCAGCTAGTAAAATGAAGACACGCATTTTAATTCAAATGGTTCATGAGTGCATTTTCTTAAAAGTAGAAAAAAAGGGAGCATGAAACATTTTTGGTTTTGCATTGTAAAATTCATGTTTTGAATGCAAGACCTAAACCTTTGCTTGATTAATTTTCTACATGTTTATCTCTGACCCAAAATAAACGGTAACATTTACATCTTTTGTCCAACCCACCCCACCCCACAACAAAAGAAAACCTCTAAATTAAGTTAATGCAAGTTCATTCAATTATAAAATACAGTGAAAACAAACACACAAAAAAGAACTTAAAACAGATTGGTTAGGGCCAAAAGAATCTGAGTTTTCAAACAGAGGCACGCCTCATGCAGTAATGGTGTACAGGCGGTGTAAAGCCAAGCGCGTGTGTGTGTGTGTGTGTGTGTAGGGGGGGAGCAACCAGAGAGAGTCTAATCTGACAGTCCTGAGGTAGCTGTACTCTGCCTAGTGCAGAAAAACTGGCTTTACTAATCAAACGTGTCAGGAAACAAAATGTATCTCCATAAAAATGGAAGTTATTACACATAGGGAAAGACATACAGGTACAAATCATAAATGAAAAAACCACACAAAACGCATGCGAAATACAGAACATGCAGCTTTCATCTGAGGATTAGACCATGAAGCATTTAAACGTTCAGACCCATACTCCCTTTCCCATGCTGCTTTGCAACACCATGCTTGTCCATTGGCTCTGAGCGATGTTCACACCGAAGACACAAAGGTAAACATTAGTAAACAGTTCTTCTGACTTTTTTTCTCTCTCTCTATATCTTTTCTACCCAACCTACTCTCTGTTAGCAAAATGAACAAATAACAAATGAACCATTGCATAAAATAGTGTTAAATGTCTGTACACAAGCACTTTTCTCAATTCGGCAATTTGAACACATGATACGGGGAAACAAAGTTTGGATATTACCGTTATTGTTACTGGTTTGAAATGAGACGAGACAAATGATTAATTTAAAACGTAATAACTAAGGAAACCAACAAGAAGACCAAAAAGAATATTAATGGTCGTGAATACTTGAAGACTTCAGGTCTGTATGGTCTCCTCAAATCACCAACGGACAGTTAAAAAAAAAAAAAAAAAGAAAAAAGTTATTTCTATCTTAAGGTTATTTTTGTGTTAATCCTGTCCTTCTCGTACACATTCGCTGTTTGCGGAGGCACACTTTAAACGCACAACCACACATACAGACACACGTACACACATCAGTGCTCATTTCAGTCAAGACCAGAACATTTCAGCCAAGTTAGTGTCAGTGCTATAGAGCCACAGCACCAGGGGGAGTGAGAGAGCCACAAAGGGCCAGGAAATGCCCTCCGTGCAGGTGCTGAGTGAGCAGGCCATGCCCTTGGGCTTGTCCAGCTCTTTGGGCTTGTCCAGGTAGTTTCTGGCTGCAAACTTGAGCAATTCATCCAGCAAGATGACGGGCAAGGAGATCTTCAATACCATAAGCCACTGGGTCACGTTCAGTGGAGTGATCTGGAAGATTATCTGTGGAGAAAGCCCAGGGTAGAGTCACTACACAAACATTAGGGATGTGCCCAATGGAAAATGAATAACGCATTCTAAAGGAACATGGTTAGGCTTGCTGTGGTAGTCGGTTAGATTACAGTACATTAGATTTCACTTAATATGAGAAGACAGCAATTAGAGATGACTGACAGGATGATGGGCAGAGGATTTTGTGCACAACTGATCCTGAGCATCACTGACAAACATCTTATCTTTTAAAATTAGAGGTGTCTGACCTCAGTAGTCACAACAATAATCAGGCACATCGAATTAATCGAGTTTGTCCAATAATGGCAGACAGGAAACAAGGAGCTGGCTGATGTTCAGGAAGTAGTGCAGCTGTGCATAAAGCCAATTGCTGAAATTAAATGTATATTACATAATAATCACTAAATTGGAAATGTGAAAATACAAAGGAAAAAAAATTATCCTTTAGATTGATTCATTGATTGTGTAATCCTATTTTACTATTTTTCACAAATAAAGAAATGCTACAAATAACAGAAACCAACCATAGGAAAAAAAAAAAAAAGTTCACACAATTCTATTTTCCCTCCTCTCAATTCTAAGTTTAAATCACACAATTCTTTTTACAAGTTATAATCTTGGAAATGCAATGAAGTCAGAATTGTGAGATATAAACTATAAATTATATTATTATAGTTTATATCTCACAATTTTGACTTTTTCTCTCAGAATTGTGTGATAAAGTCTCACAAAAATGTCACAATTGAATAATTGCATTGCATAATGTTTTTAATTATTAATTTTAATTGCATAATAGTTTATACAGTTAAAAATATTTATAAAAGATAACAGATTACAAATAAAAGTATAAAAAGACAACAAAAACAAAAGAACCAATATACTGAAACATGATCTTACCGGCAGGGGCTCCACATAAAGGATAAAGAAGTGGAGGGACATGGAGAGGCAGATGGCTCCTAGCAGCCACACATTATCCCAGGGGGGCATGCGAAGCAGAGACTGGTTCTCTGAAACACTACAACAGGACATCAAGAAGATAACATTGTGAAATTAATTGACTGGTTGCATATTTATATAATCCAACTCACTTATGGCCGTCAAGTAGTTTCAAACCTGAATGAATAAATTTCTTTTGAACACTAAAGATATTTTTGAAGAATATGGGTAACTAATCAACTTTTTTTGTGTTCGGTAGAAGAAATAAATTCATACATGTTTGGAACAACTTGACGGCGAGCAAATGATAGAATTTAAATTTTTGGGTGAACTATCCCTTTAAGATCAATTTTAGCTGACATGATTGTAATTGGACAGCCAAATTCAAGGATAAATAGGGTATAAAAAGATTTGTGATTCCTCAAAATGTCAAACTATTCAGTAGAACTCACTGAAAATGCATGAATTGACAAACTGAATTATAAAAATATAGATTCATATAAAATAAAAACCATGTAAACAAAAATAAACGCAACAATTAATATTATAAATTCAATTTCTAAAACCTTTTTTTGGTAAAATCTTACTAAACAAGTCCTTAGATGAGCTTTCTTCATAAAAATGTTTTCTATTTGCATTAAGTGGAACAGTCCAATAAAATAAGATCATTGTTAAAAGCAAATGACTTCCAGGTGTAAACAGCAATGTCTCACAGCTTGTGATTGGATGAATCTTAACAGCAGATGACAAGATGTGCCTTTATGTAGTGAACTTCCGATACTGACCTGTTGAGGGCGTTGCACATCTCAATGGTCACTAGTACGGAGAGAGCCATAGTCATTGGATAGGGAGACTCAAACACATCACACTTCAGGCCCTCAAACTCAGGGTTGTCCGGTGAACACTGAAGGAAGTGGCTCTGCAGTGAAGAAAACGGTAGAAGCGAATCAAGACATTGGAATGCATGTGATTGAAAAAGAGTATTAAAACGTAAGGGGAAGTTTCTAACCAGTTGATAGAGGGTGACTCTAGGCCCATCATCAGCAGCAATGAACCACCATGCAGCAGCACCTACAGTACCAGCACCTACATAACCTTTAGGGTGACATGGAGAAATAACATGTCAAATCTTTCTTTACCTACAAAAAAACATATTATATAGAAAATAGTGAACTCACAGCCAATTATCAGATATCTAAAGAAGAGCCAGCCAGAGATAAGCGGCTCTCTGGCATTGCGAGGGGGTTTGCTCATGATGTCCAGGTCGGGAGGGTTGAAGCCCAGAGCGGTCGCAGGCAGACCGTCCGTCACCAGATTCACCCACAGCAGCTGAACTGGAATCAGAGCTTCGGGGAAGCCCAGAGCTGCCGTTAAGAAAATACTGCCAGAGAGAATACACATAGTGAGTTAAGCGATTACATAACAACTGGAAGAATGTCAAAAAGGACTTTGGCAGTGATCGGAGTTTGCTCAAGGCATAAATTTCACAGTTGTCATTTATATTGTAACGCTTTTAGGATGGAGACTGAAATTGTGCCAAAACAAGACTGAAAAGAAACTAACTTGCTCCGTTTTGGCACACAGGATGAATAGTAAACTACAAAGAATAAAATATAATATATAAATTATAATAAACCGGATAGTTCCGGTCCGGTCATTCAACAAACATACACCTGTGACTGCATTACATTAGTATTACTGTGCAACTGCCGTTTGTGATTCTACATGTGTTGCTTGGCAACCTCTTTGGAACAACATTACTTGGCAAATAAATGTGTTATTTTTGTTGGTGGTATTTTTTATGAATAAAATAAATATTAAAATGAATATTTTTTATGGAGTAACCATTTTATAAAAGCAATAAGCCCCTTAAAGCCATGTTTTACAGTGAAATTAGACCATCTAAGGGGGTTTTAGGCACTCTCGCAGACTATTGCTTTAATAACCATTCTGGTATCAACACCAATAGATTAATAAAAAATAATAATTTTCTCTTACTGAAAACCCTGTTTCACTAAGAAATAGACTAATATTTAAAAGTTTCATTTACAGTACTGTATTAAATCAAATCGTTTTACAACAAGAACTAGAACTAAAGATGACTAACCCACAGTTTTGTTATGGTCAATGTTTTTGTTGTTCATCAGCTGGAAAAATCATTGTGAAATTGCTTCAAATGATATTGTTCCTCTGTGTTGTTATTGTTATAGTTGTAGTGAGGACTTAGAGTAATAAGTAGAAATTCGTGGATATTTAGAAAAGATTTTTAGAACTATATCTACTCTATATCTTCATCGTTAGTTATAATTATAGTCCTCTGCGTGAACAGGCCTTTATTCGGAAAGGGCGCATTAAATTGTTACAAAATGTTTTACTTTTGATCAGTATAAAAGTGTTTACTATTTCAAGTAATGGCTGCTGAAAATTCAGCTTTACCATCACAGGATTAAATTACATTTGAAACATATTCATTATTATAAAAAAAAAAAAAAATATATATATATATATATATATATATATATATATATATATATATATATATATATATATATTTTCCAAAAAAAATGTTTTAATAATGTTTCATAACATTACTGTTTTTACTGCATTTTGATCAAATAACTGCAGCCTGAGCATAAGTGACTTCTTTTCAAAAACATTTTTAAAAATCTTAGAGAGTATTTTTTTATGGTACATAAGATCTCACAAGTTAAATAGATTGCAATAGCCATTTTATGTTGACTTGTAATGTTTAATGTTTACAAAAAAATTAAGTTAGCAAAAGGTTAGGATCCTCACCAGACCACCTTGTCGACATTTGAGGAGATGAGGTAGCGGATGAATTGTTTCATGTTGTTGTAAATGGCTCGACCCTCTTCCACAGCGGCCACGATGGTAGAAAAGTTATCATCAGCAAGGACCATCTCTGACGCGGTCTTAGCCACTGCTGTGCCTGACCCCATAGCAATGCCAATTTCAGCCTTTTTCAGAGCAGGTGCATCGTTCACACCATCTCCAGTCTGCAGGAATGAACACAGCAAGTCAAGTCAGTCGAGGGAGAAATATTGTCAATATAAACATCTAGAAGAAATCTTTCCTCCATCTTTATCTGATTTAATATGGGATCGCAATCTGATTTACCATGGCAGTGATCTCATCGTAGGACTGCAGGAACTCCACAATCTTGGATTTGTGAGATGGCTCGACACGGGCAAGCAACGGGCAGTGATCACTGCCTCACGCTGGGCGGCAGCAGACAGGTCGTCAAACCTCGGCCAGTGTAGGCCATGCACGAGACATCATCATCCTCACCAAAGATGCCGATGCGCCTGCAGATGGCCACAGCTGTGCCTTTGCTTGTCGCCAGTGATCATGATGACTCGAATGCCCGCTTGACGACAAAGTTTGATGGAAGCTGCCACCTCAGCTCTGGGTGGGTCCAGCATGCCCACACATCCCACAAAGGTCAGGTCCGTCTAAATGAAAAACAGCAATTATAATAAACGTCCATTTTTTATATGCGATCTGGGAAAACCCACCACATGGTGAAATTTTACATATTACAAGTTGAGACCATATACATTTCCAAATCTGTTTTATTTCTTTTATCGGTTGTCTGTAACAAAAGTTATGGTTATCTGAAGTCGGCTGATCGCTATAACTTTCAGAAATGGAATTTTGAGAAAAACAGGTTTAATTACAACGGTCACTGTCCTGCTAGTGAGACAATTGGTGCTCCATTTTTTATTTCCTTTTTTCCATAGGCTATTACATATTTTAGTAATCATCATAGATTAGGTATCATTTGAAAGCTTACAAACTCAAATTTCATCCTGTGAAAAGCATTTTGAAATTAGATGATTGAGAGGCGAAGCAAGATCTTTTAAGCGAACAGCTTCAAACTCTGTTCTCTTGTGCTCCGCATCATACCACATGATAACGCTGGATTAAAATAAATAAATAAAAACTTGCGGGCTGTTGTAGTTCACCCTGGACTTTATTCTGTTATGTGGTTTATTTTGATAGGTGAACTGTCTTTGTAGTGTTAAGAGAAGGAGAACTAAATGGGAGATATTGTGTTTTGCCCCTCCGCTCCGCCTGCATGTACTTAAAGTGAAACACAGTCTTTTCAGCTGGACATTATAAATCGCTATTTTTCTGCACTGAAACTAGTGAATTTTCCCAAGATATATTCAGAGATGATAAACAAGATGTTATAGAATAATAATTTAATAAAAAAAAACTATTTTGACAAAAAAACTGACATTCAATCTATTTTTAGACCTTACTGAAAATGTACCAGCGTGACATCTGACGGGTTTTCCCAGATCGTAGAAAAAGAAAAAAAGAAACACATTGTTGCACGCAAAATTTAATAATGAAGTCTAAAGTAGTGTATTGCACACTTTGTATTTAACAGTACTACTATATACACAAGTGCAAAAAACTAAACAAAGAGCCTAATTTACTTTTTTACCAGCGGTATTCCCTTTACACAATAGCAAAATATTTCTTGTAAATCTCAATTTAAACAATAGAATCAATCAATTTTTATATATAAATACATTTTTATAGACACACATTATTGTGATTGTTGTAACACAAAAATGCTCTTCTCACCTCATACTCTATGAACCGGTTTGCAGTCCTCCAATACAAGGCTCTCTTTGCTCAATGGGTTGTTCTCGGGTGGCCAGAGCCAGACAGCGTAGTGTGTCACGTCCTGTGCCGTAGTCACGGATCACAGACAGGATCTTCTCTTTAATACCTGCTGTCAGGGGGACTTTATTCCCACCCACACGGATGTGCGTGCATCTGTCAATCACTCCCCTCTGGAGCACCTGCATCCCAGAAAAGCAACACGTTTAAGGAAGCTGCAGGTATACTGTTGTACCACAACACATTTCAAATGTTAAGTAGTCCAGTTTGCAAAAGGTAAATTAAATACTGAAGTGCTAAAGTCTCCATAGAAAATGTGGTGTTACCTTAACAAACATCTTGCCAATGGATGAGCGAGCTTTGTTGGGAGTACAGTACACTGACATGGACTTTCTGTCTTGGGAGAACTCCAGAGTGAACTCCTTCTTCATCAGCTGCTTAATGACCTGAGACAAAGAAAGATTACAGCAAATTACTCAGAGATAAACGCTGACATTACACCAAACACAACCAATTTGGAAATGAATGTGGGCTTCCACAACCATATGACCCACTAGGGTTGCAACCAACTCATAATCTGCGGTAGGAAGGTTTGACGTACCGAGTTACAAGCGTTCGCCAACTCAACCTTGGAAAGGCCTTTCAGTTCTGTGTTCAAACACGTTCATTTCTCCACCAGACATGTTAGAGCAGTCTCAGTAGCTTCTCCCACCTTCTCGTACACTCCTTTGGCCTGACAGACAGAAACTCTTTAGAAACTCTTCAGAACTGCTGTTTGATAAACGCAGCACTAGGATCACTATTCTTGTTAAAATTGATAAGCAGACATTTGTTTTCATGTTATACAATACAAATGACCAATGTTCAAATTCTATACCATTTTGTATATATATATACATATACATATATATATATATATATACATATATATATATATATATATATATTATACATGTATAAAAGATGATGTATTAATTTACAAGGATACAAAAAAATAGAGAAAAAATTTAAATGATATTTAAGCAAATTTATTCATTAAGTGACACCTGTATGTTAGACAATATAGTTCTGCACATTAGTTAGCTGCCTTTAAATAATAAAAAGAAAATGATGCATATACCAGAAGATGTTACAACTAACCTCGTTGAAATCTAGAGAGGAGTCGTTACACATAGCACAGATGCTGGCCAGTTCAACCAGAGCATCATACTGGGAGCACCGCACTGGTTTACCCTCATGAAACCTGGAGTAAAAAAAAATAAAAACAAGGTTGCTAAACAGAGGTGTCTCATGCACTTTGAAATATTAGTGCTGCACATGGGCAGTAAAACTCACACTTGTCCATCAGGGGCGTATGTGGAGCCAGAAATGGTGAACTCTTTCAGAGAGCAACTGTTTCCATTTGCCTGATCAACAATGAACATCTGTAACAAAAGACACACAAAAAACTCAAAATCAACCACCAGGTGGCAGGGCATCCCACCACAGAGGATATCTGACTTTAGAAAGCATCTCATGAAAAGATCCCTCCTCCACCTGACCTGGATATACTAGCACTACAGATGTAAACACTTTACATGACACTCACTTAAAGGTTCAAAGGGCCTTTAAAACCAAGCAAAAAACACCCGAACATAAGCAACTGAGCATTAAGGATATTTTTAAGCACAAAGGAATCAGACCCCCCAATATGTTAAGGAAGTGAAGAGCATAAAAGAGATGAGTGAGTGGGATGGTAAAATGGAACAGCGTTCTTGCTGTTGTGATAAAACCCAGTGGACAACAGTCGAACCACAGAGACAAGAGTGTAGGGGAGAGAGACACGCACTAATTTCGACGATGCTAGGCACTATGCAGAAAGACATTAGCAGAAAAACAAAGGGTAAGTTCACCCAAAAATCACCCTTGTGTCGTTCCAAACCCAATAAGACCTTTGTTTAGTTTAGGAACATGAAGATATTTCTGATGAAATCTAAGAACTTAGCTACCACTTTAAGCCCCAGAAAGTTAGTAAAGACATAATTAAAATACTGCAAGCGGTATTACATCCGCTTTGTTCTTTGCAAAAATCTTTATCACGCAACGGACGTCAGCTCTCGTGTCAACACACATGAATTGTGGTGCTCTCTTGAACGCGTGTTGGAGAAATATTTTGTAAATAATTTTTGGTGCAAACAAAGCAATCGCATCGCTTCATAAAATTGAGATAAAACCACCGGAGCCACATGGATTACTTGATGATGTCTTTACTACCCTTCTGGGGCTTGATTGTGGTAGTTGTGTAGGCTGTCAATGGAGGGATATAAAGCGCTTACATTTCATCCAAAACCTCTATATCTAAACCTCTAAACAATATCAAGCGTAACACTTCCTAAAGAAAAAGTTATTGGTGATTTAAGGGGCAAAATATGCTGATATGATACTTGTGTCGCTATGTCATGTGGTTTCCATGCACTTCTAATTAGTGAATTTCACGACTTTAACATGACTCACAAACATTTGTAGAAAGGCAATTTTACTAGTTAAGGACTCATTTTGATTTATAATGAGTCACTAATGAGAATTCAGACCATTTTAAATTCAGAATTAATAAAATAACTTAATTCGCTAACAAATCACAAATTTCTGTGGCTTTCAAACAAAGGTTACTTAACAAGAGCAATAACTGGGCAAGAAAAGCACATTAAAAAAGTTGGATGAAAATGTACTTTTGACACCCTCAAAGCATTTTTTTTGCATCAGGATGTTTTATATATAATGTAATTCTGTAATAGAAATGCATAAGTGACAATCTCACCTTAGAAGGAATGTGAAAGCAAAAAAAAAAAAAAAAAAAAACACTTTCGCTGAACTTGACTGAACTTTCGCGGCTTTGGAACCTGCATACCTCGAGTATGCAAGGTTTGGGATAAACAACTGTTCAGGGTGTATGTGAGGCCAAGTTTAAGCTGCAGTCCGTAGTTTTTTGGGGGTTAAAAATTATCCAAAATACAAATTTAGGAAAAACTACATAACCAGCCAGTGTTCAAAACTATCTCCTTGCCATTGCTCAATTCAAAGTGGTAAGCTTGTAATAATGTTTTTAATTCCAGTGGTACTGGTGGATTTCCGTGGGAGATTCGAGCATGTCTTTGCGTCATTACGCCACATATGTACACATAAGGAGGCGTCTCGGCTAGTAGGTTATATTGCGCTGAGGATTTTGGAGGTGGAGATTTATAGCCTTTCTCTCACAGCACTTGATATAATTAAACATCAATTTGATGGCGGATCCAGAAAGGTTCAAACGACAATCGCCAGTGACAACAGATTCACCCGCTGTAAAATTCAAAAGACTTCGTTCGGACTTCAGAGTGGCAACGGAAAAAAAAAGAGACTGCAACCGGACCATGCCAAAACACATGTTGACGTTGTTAACATTAACAATTTGAGAACAAAGTATAACTTATAAGCGGTTGTTAGATTCAATCAGCGCGATTTACTGCAATGTCAGAACCAGAACAAAAAGTGAATGTTACTATTTTAGATGACATTTGCCAGTGTGTAGCATAGTTGTCAACAACAGAACTTACTTATTTTAGAAGTAAAATAACGAGTGTTGCTTCTTTCACTTGGTCCTTCATGAGTGCGACCAAAGGAGAAACCACAACGACCACAGGCTTTTTATTACGTCCCATCTTCTTAACTTAGGGACCGTCAGAGCCAGCTGACAAATGCCTTGATTGCAGTTTTCGGTTTGTCTATTAAAATTAATGCGATGTCGATTAATTTTAAAAACAGACGCGACAGCGGAATCTATACATCTCAATTCTCCAGCTGCAGTCATCTCTGAGGGAAACCAGTTAAGCGCTCTTTGATAACGTGATGATCTTCGTCCCTGCAGATCATCTGTCCATCATCGTATAAAGCCCGCCCTGGCAAACTGATTGGCCCGTTCATTTTTTGCCTGATCATAATTACTCCTCATTATTATAAATACTCCTAATTACTTACTGGATCGAGTCCATAACCGAACTTTCCGAACCAAAAAATATTGTGGGCGGAGTTCGGGCTGTCATCCAGGCTAGCGACAAAGAGGAAAAACGGCGGACTGCAACTTTAACCTTGCTTTCTGAAATATCGCCTGAATTACTAATATAAGTGTACTGTTGGTTACAGTGTTTACCTCCTTTTTTTAATAAATTTCTTTATTAGTGAAAATCCTAAACTCGAATTAAGAAGTTGCTAGCTAAAGTACAAATATTTATTTTACGTTGTTTTTTTTTTTAAGTTATGATTTGTTTTAAACACATCCTGAGCATTTCACAGAATAAATCAAGCATAATATTTAAAATAATTTATATTAAAAAGAAAAGCAAGCCTCCAACTAAATGTAACCTTTACACACGCAAAACTGATTAAAATCAGAACCGCTTCACAGCTTGCATGCTTGACTGTACAGCCCACAGCAAAGGCGCTGCTGTGGATCACACACACGGTCAGTTATATAACACTACCGCAAGTAACTGACTACCGCATACTGATCAGCTCTCACAGTCAAGCTGGAGAAGAGCAGATGAGGAGGATGACAAAAGATGAGAGGAGATAAGTATACAGGCACACGATGAAGGGGAGAAATAGAGCAATAAACCATGTCAAACAGGAAAACAACATGAAAGGAAATACACAGGCAACCTGGGGTGGTCTAACACAAGGTCATGAGAAACTAAGATAAAACTAAATAAAATGATTAATCATGGCAATATCACAGCAGCATATTAACAGCTTTCCCACGACTTTCATTCTGAGGCCAAGTAACGTACTTAGTGCTAAATCAACACCATCATGAAGGTCATTTTTTATTCATGAGCCAATTGTCTATGCAGTAATATCACACTCTATTGCCAAGAAATAAAATAATGGGCTAAACAGAAGTCATAATAGCAGAGGTTATAAGTTACTTTTGATGAGGCCTGAAGCTGCAAGCCCACTTTAATTGTGTATAATATTCCCAGCATTCTCACCCTGCAAACGGACATCTGGTTGGTGGTAAGTGTGCCGGTCTTATCCGAACAGATGACAGAGGTGCACCCCAGGGTCTCCACAGAGGGCAGAGAGCGTACGATGGCATTCTTCTTGGCCATGCGACGGGTACCCAGAGCCAGGCAGGTGGTGATGACGGCGGGCAGGCCTCGGGATGGCGGCCACAGCCAGTGCGACGGCAATCTTGAAGTGATGTGCAGCCCCACGGATCCATGAGCCACCGTGAACGGGATCGTTGAAGTGTCCAATGTTGATGATCCACACGGCAATGCAGATGAGCGAGATGACCTTGGACAGCTGCTGGCCGAACTCATCCAGTTTCTGCTGGAGTGGCGTGCGCTCCTGCTCTGTGGACACCATCTCATCACGGATTTTGCCAATTTCGGTATTCACACCGGTGGCAACCACTACGCCCACCGCTTTGCCTGCGGCAATGTTGGTACCCTGTAAAAATTTAGTAAAAAAGGTGAGTAATTAATAGATCATATTCATAAAAAATCTAAAATTCACTTTGAATTTACTAGTTTCTAGCAACAAACTTGGATTCTAAAACATGTAAATTAGGATGCATGATATCTCAGAACTAAATTGGTTTTAAAAAAATTTATCAGAATCAACAAATGTTGGATATAATAATTGAAAAACCATATTGTTATTAAATAACATTGTTAAAATATAATTAACATCTTAAAATAAATGTAACATCCATAAATCTATATTTTTTGTTAAACTTTATTATAATGTTGTATTGCCTAAATTAACTTGCAGCATTTAAAGCATTTTGGTTTATTTATTTAACTTTTTTTTTATCTAGAAAAAAACTATACATTTTTATATTGGCTGTTATCAGCCATAACATAACTTATTGGTTATTACGCTATTACAGATATGATGCAAATACACAATTATATATTACCGAGACTTATAATACCATCCAAATGTTAGTGGGGTCGGCAAGATTAAGAAATTATACTCAATATTCAACAAGGATACATGTGCTTTTGAACTTTCTATTCATTAAGAATCCTAAAGAAGATTTATCATGTTTTCCACAAATTAAGCAGTTTAACATTAACACACCTTAACTCAAGAAATACATTTCTTGAGCACCAAAGTCAGCATATTAGAATGACATGAAATATGTAAAGTTATACTAATATACAAAACCGTTATTTTTTTATATGTATTCAAATATATTACTGTTTAATAGTATTTGTGTCTAACCCTAAATATGAGCCACATGATCCACATTATACCACAAACTCTATGCTGACAGCAGTCATTAGAAGTCTGACTTACAGAGAAGAGCATGTTCTTCTTGTCCTGGTTCACAGCACGAGGGTCAGGGACAGGGTCTGTATGCTTAATTACTGACACAGATTCTCCTGCGAAGAGAAGATACATGTGACAGGTTGGTGAAATCAAAGTTCAAGTACAACTTGACTGCCCTCGAAGACTAACACAATGAGGATTAGGTTTCCAGTTCATCACGCAGGTGTCCCAATTCAAGTCCTTGATGTTCATCTGCGCAATAGCTTTAACAGTTTATTTCTGGTCAGGATGGCGAAGATTCCCAACAAAAAATAGCCATGGATGGAGCAGCTAAAAGATGTGGAAAAGTTGAACAGGCCGTTGCCAGATTTAAGGCAGTGAAGCAAGACGCACAAGAACACTTCCTTTTCGTCTTTCACTCAAACTGGACTGCAGAGACAGTGCACAGCTGACCTATCTTTAAAATAAGCAGCAATGAACCTTCTCAGAAAAAAAGCCTTATTTTCCGACCTCATATCAACTACTGAAGTGACTTTATAAGGTGGCTTACTTTAGCAGTGTTTCCTCACTGCTGTTCAATCTACTAAGCTAAATCTGAATTGCATCTGCAATGGAAACTATATTTAACTGTGGTTTTGTGATGAGATAGAAGGGTACTGTCTGTGACTTAAATACCAAAAATAAAATAGCAAAGACATCACAATCTAAGATGTTTTGTCTAAGAACATTCAGCATTAGGACAACTGTAAAAAAAAGTCAGACCTGTGTATAAAAATCCTGAACTGTGGATATTAGATGTATAGGGGCTTTTGCACTGGAGGAACCTTTTTATAGTTTCTAGATCTATTGGCGGAAGTACTATTGGAGTAGGGTCTAACCCAGCACAATAAGAACTACCAATGACGTAATTGTAAGCTGATTACGAACGTGAAACACCAGCACCCACCATAAAAAAATAAACTAAAATAAAAACCCTGTGCAAACAAATTATAGCCTATACATTTACTCCACAAATTAACTATTAACATAGAAACTGGTGATTGATGGATCTCTTAACAGTTACTACACTGAGGAGAAAATCCAACACGACTTGGACCAAGCAAATATGATCATATACTTCTGCTCAGCTAGAGACATTGGCCATCAACCACACGGCAAGAGATGATACTTTTTCATGTACGGTCTACTTTTTGTATAATCTATTTTGACTAAGACCAAGTCTAAATAACAGTCAGCCACATGCAACAAGCATGGCTTACATCACTAAAGCAACCAGGAAAAGGGCCCTTAGGGAACTATTAAGATCTTGGGGAACTCCCAGGTGGCCAGTTCCAAGAAATACCCAGTGAGAAAGCCAAGGTCAAAATTTCTTACTGTATTTGGATCAAAAAGTAAAAAAAATAAATATAAAAAAAACACACAAAGAACAAATACTTTATGGACAAATACTTTTACTTCCATTCATGTGCACGTGAACCCAGGAGAGTGGAAGCCAGCAAATTAGCAGAAAGATGTTTGACCACAACATCATAGATTAACCTCTTTGGCTCTTTACAAACTAAGAATACAAATCTCAAAGAAGTAGATTCTGAATTTCTGTTATATGGGATTCATTACTCATAAAAAAACTGAATCTCCAGACTGTGACGTTACATCATGTTGCTTATAAAACACTACAATGTCCATAGTAATTGTACCTACTCAAAGTCTAGTATGACTACATTTAAAAAGACAACTTGAGGTAATGCCAGTTGTTCTCACCTGTTAGAATGGACTGGTCCACCCTCAGGGTAGTTGACTTGATTGAAGTCAGAGCCAAATGTCAGCAGGAACTTTATCACCCACTGAAAGGAAACAAAAACATGCTGTTAAGATAAGATAAATACAGTGCTCAGGAGCAAATCTAAACACTGTCATGCACTTCCAAATTTATAAGAACAATCAAGCAGCAGCAATAAAAAGAGCAAGAACAATTAGGGAGAAGGACTTGGATCCTTATAAACAAAGCAAATCAGGCTCTACAGATCCAAGAAAAGCTGTACCACTCAGGGTTCAAGACTGCAAGAATGACCATTCAAGACCATGTGCGAGTTAAAATTTTATGTGGTCGCATGTGCGAGTGGACGCTTGCGCAACAGACAGTCGTTTTATCAGCTGCTGCAAGTCCGTAACTTATGTTCAAAACGAACGAGGAGGCATTACAAATCCATTTTCCAAACCGTGTTTTTGACTTATCCCTGACTTACTACAGTACGTCTATAATAAGTGCTTATATTTGGACTATTTTATCCAGGGTTGGCTTAGATGCGCATTTGCCCAGTGCCTGCGTAACTCGCCCATAGACATTAATAGAGAAGTAGCTCCGACTACAGTGTTCTTCCTCAAGACACGTGCAGTTTATTATTGACGAAGGTAGAATTGCACACTGATGGTGAAACGCGGCCAGAAAGCCTTTGCTAGCTTTGATCCATAAAAACCACTATTCATCAGTGAGCATGCATTGATTAATCCCATGGCATGTAGCAAAATAAAAATAAAAGGTAAAGCCAACTGAGAAAGTTGGTAGCACCAGTTCAACCAGTGGAAAAGTTAGTCTGGAGCCCTGCCACTGATAACAACAAAGGTGCCATTACGCTTTCAAACAATGCTTGTAAGGTACTGTGCCCAATTTAAAAACCATGAATCTCCAAGTAAAAACCTTTTGAAATCAAGTATCAGCTCAATGGTTAATGGCTCTGCAATCGGCAATCGGATTGCTGCTTTCGAGGGATGAAGGCCAAAAACACATCACTTGACTAAAAAAAAAACAGTACAAACCATGTTATCATGAGTTGGTTGGGTTTAAATTTCAACAGTTTTCTCAGCAACCTTTTAAGGTGCACTTGCTAAGTCCTTAAGCTGTACAAAACCAAATATCACAAGAATTATGGCAATGCATCTCATCCAGTCCTTATTAAGACGACGTAGGAGGACAATACTCAACATCTTCAGATAAAACATGCACTGAAGAGGTTAATGAAGCATCAGCGGCTTTGAAACATTTTGGTTTCAAACTTTGACGTAGACAAAAATAGACTCGACTTCATTCTTTCCACAAACAGAGGGGGTTTAGTAATTGCTACTAGGAAAAGAGCAAATGTAAATACCGTAATCTTTTCTAAAACAAATCTCTAAATGAATAAGCGCGTTGGACACTTAAGCATGCTAAAACACTTGACTTTATTAGTCATTTGAGATGGTGAATGTTTAAATCCGCCTGATGCGTAAATCAAGTTTATGAAAGAGTGGGCAATGACAGAAAATCTTTTTACAGGATGTTCTGGGTGGAAAGAACTTCAAATAACTTGAGGATACTGTCCTAGATGCTTTGCCTTTTCTGGACTAAGTTTTTACCAACATGCAGCCACACCAATAGGCCTCTATGCACTTTTTAATGGAGTGGGGACATGGCGGGTGGCATTAGACCAACAACCAAAACAGCTCCTAAAATGGAAAAGTTATTTTGATATGAACTATGGAGCACGGTCAAGCAAACACCCAACGTAAACAGATTTTGTTTGAGATGAGATTGTTAGTCCATAGAATGTATGCAAGGTTCCTTCATTCCTATGGGTTCCTAGTTTATATATCCTTTATAGTTTACATATACATCAACAGTATGTATTGCATATTACACAAATTGCCATTGAACATGCTTTATTAGATTTATCAAGCAGACACTTAGAGACGTGCACTTAAGATGGCTCTAGGGGTTCTTTGGACATTTAACAATGTTTTTTTATATGATCCAATTTACAATAATACACCTTTAACCCTTTAAAATAACCATAAACTAAACTAAGGAATGTGGTACATAATTCCAATATATATAGTTCAAGTTGGAAAAACGGTCATGTAACAGGGTAACCTACTTAAAGTAGACAAAGAAAGAAAGTCGTACAAGAATAGATCATTGAAAAATCATTTTTGGACCACCTAATATTATTCTAATAACACTTGTTAATGACAGAGTTAAAAAGTTAAAAATTGCACAAGCCGCAGGCATTTTAATTAAAAGAATGCTCAAAAAACACCTTCAAAAGCCTGCTATGCTATAAAGCTATAAAGCCCCCAAAACACAAAAATCAAGGTCACTTTCACCAGATCAAAACAGGGAAGTTAAAAAGCTGACAGAGCAAGTGGTTGTGTCATATTGGCTGCTAATAGTGGTTGGAAACAAACCGTCAAACACTCGTCATTGAATGAAAAGCTTCAGCTATTTCCTCTCACTGAGAAACAGTATAGGGCCACATTTAGGTTGTGATAACATTGCAGCAATTCCAAAAGAGTTACACACACACACACACACACAGGTAAACAATAATGCCGTTTTTACTCCACAGTTTGTGCTAGAGATATTCACCTTTGGATTAACAAGCCAAAAGAACAGAAACAGAGTACTATGAAATACTTAAAAGCAGCCAAGATGATAGCTAGCCATGCTAATAGCACATTGCTATGCAGTTGCAGGTGGTTAAGATATAGTTAAGAACATTAAACATTAAAAACTGCGAGGAATTGACTATTAACTTCTTTATTTACAAGAATGATAATTTTCGATAGAAAATTCTAAACACTGCAATCGTCTACTACAGTAATCGCATTGTAGACTACCTGAGGGAGAAAAATGTCATTCATTCATTCATTGCTACAAGAGTGGAAGAATTGTCTAAACTTGTTTAATCATCTAAATCAACAACATGTTAGACCCTATACTGACTAAACTATTGAAAGAGATACTTCCAGAGGTTATAGATCCTCTTTTTAATATCATTAATTCTTCTTTGTCAATAGAATATACATCAAAAATTAAGCTGGCTATTATTAAACCTTTTATAAAAAATAAAAAATAAAACACAACTTGATCCTAGAGGATTAATCAATTACAGGCCTCTCGTGAATCTACCTTTTCTGTCAAAATTAATAGAGAAAAAGCAGAATCCTCGTCACAACTATGTTCCTTTTTAGAAAGAAATGGTATCTGCGAGGATTTCCAGTCGGGATTTAGACCATATAGTACTGAGACTGCTCTCATTACAGTTACAAATGATTTGCTCTTATCTGATCGTGGCTCTATCTCTCTTTTAGTGTTAGGACTAGGTATCGATTCAGATGTTCCAATTCGATTCACAAGCTCTCGATTCAATTTCAATTTTCGATTCGATATTTCTTTTTTAACACCTGATGTACTTGTTACAACACAAGCAGAATGGCATCTACGCAAATGTTAGTCTATTTATTCCGAGGTTTACTGAAGTCAGCCGGATGTGGGCCGGATCAGATCAGATGGTGGTTCTGTTCCAGCCTCATCAGCCCTATGAAGTAGAGGTCTTCACGGGTCCACTTGGATCCGAAAACCCGAAGGTCAAACCTGAGACCCGAGCAGGTTCGGGATCCAAAACTCAATGCAAGAACGTTACCATATTAAGATAATTCAGAACGTCCAATTTGAGCTGCTATTACGGTTCCAATGCCCTGTTTTAATCTAATTTTCTCTAAACAAAATTGTAACAATGGGATTGTAGGCTAAATAACATAATTTTAGTTAGTCAATGACTGGGAGAATTTGAATGAAAATCTGTTATAGGCTTCATTTTAAAAACAGCCATCGGTTCATTTTACCTTGTGGTGGTTCTAATCATCGTATGGTCCGTTAAATAACATTATGCCAAATGTTATAGGACGTAATGGGTTACTGTGATGTGTGATTGACATTTTAGCACCTTTATTAAGTGCATTTTTGAGAAATGCAGGGCTGCAGGTTGTGCACACTGTATATGCCGTTTACGTTCGGGATTCAGCTCGGTGTCTAGCTCAGGTCGTTTTTTTCCAAAAAAACAAAAAAACAATTATGGACGTCAGGATTTGGGTAAGTAGTGATTCAGGGTCGGGTACAGTTTTCAGGACCCGAGAAGACCTCTACTGTGAAGGCCTCATTGACACGATAGCCATGGGCACTGATCCTCAACAAACTCATCTTTATAGATCGGCGTGATGTCTCCGACTCTGAAAGTTCCTAATCCAATCTGACCAGTAATGCATCGAATGCATCGGACCTGTTGGCATCAAGACTGGTGAAATGTAGCCACACGTTTGATCTTTCACATCTTTTACACATATGGAGGTTGAGATGCTTACACACTACAGCTTCAAGTGCAAGTCACGTCTCTGGTGCTTTTCCATGATGCCTCGCTACACCCAATCATTCGGCAAACATATTGGCTCACTGATGTTTACGAGATGAAACCCCTTAGATACTGAACAACAAGACATCTTTTGATACTCAAAGGTATAGGTAATTCAGTAGGTGCCTAGAGAGTATTGAACTGGGTACCCAGCCCTACTTATAAAAGCTACTTAAACACTCTAATTGAACAAAGGCCTAATCCAAGCTTAATCTAAGCCCTGTCTGTGAAACCGGGAACAAACCAGAAAAACACCACAAAACTACAATAGTGATGTACCAAAAAAAAAAAAAAAAAAAAAAAAAAAATCACTGGTTCACATTAGCTCAAATGTTTTTGGGAAACCATAAGGGACATCAAGGGACTGCAAAATATGTTAGTAAGCAAACTTTAGGGAGGACTAATCCCTATTTCAGAGAAGCATTAACAGTTCCTTGTGTTGTCCCTGATTGCCTTTGGCTGGTTTGTGCAAAGAACATTCCCTTTCAAGCACGATTGGCTGGGGCTCCCCGGGAGCGCTTCCTGAGGGAACGGACAGCGCAAGTGCAGAGACGACCCGAGCACGTAAACACACAAAGCCGGATATGCTCTCTGTCTTGTCCTCCAAGAGCCTGTTCCCACTGCTGCTGATGGGACGGAACCGATGCCTGCAGAGGACAGTAAGAGAGGACAAAGTGCAGAACACCTCCCCTCAAACACGAGAGAAGAGAAAGCAGCCATCTGGCTCAATGATTATTTATTTTCATCAACTCGCACATCCTGTCTCTGTTCCTACTTTTACGTACAATGAAACCCCACCTGAGTGATCGCAGAGCAGCCTCGATTTAATACTTCTGAGGACAATTCCCATGAGTCCGAGCCATTACCATAGCAAAGGAAACAATCTTGGTTCATTAGCAAAGAGGCACAGTAATAGAGGCTGGAGGATTGCAAAAAAGTGTGTCACTTAGAATTAGAAGACATTAACTTGTGAACAGGAAGTTTACACAATACATTTAAAGGCACAAAAGGCCCGTCTACACTGGCAGCTTGTCACTTTCTCCCAGACGTGATCAGCATTTCACACTCCAGCGGTTAGCATGTGGCAACGGCAGTAAGCTAATTATTCTAATGCTTTCCATCCCTTTTTTTTAGGTGGCTTGCATCAGCAATGTGCGTCACAATATTCCTTTTGAGTCAATGGGGACTTTTACACCCGTCTCCACCCCCAGCATCCTCCTGCAATTACGGTCCTTGGCTGAATGTCTCACTACACTATGCTCAAGAGAAGATGGGTCATTTACATGATACCTTTTAAGTGAAAATGGAAAACTATGCATTTTGACTGATCATTTACACGACAACAGTATTTTGGTGGCCTAAAAACACAATCTTTTGAAAACAGGTTTCAAAGTGCAAGTTTTTGAAAAAACTATACCATTATGAGCATCCGTATTATGCGTTTAGTGTATAGGCATGTAGTTTTTCTTTACAAGTGGCAACTTTTCAGATTTTAGCACATCATTGTCATGTAAATGTTCCCTCAAACAGAGAAAAAGTGATAAGGCATCACCTCAATGTAATTAATTCGGGAGTTGGTACGGTCAATGTGCAAAATGTGTTAACTTTCATACATTTTAGCTCTAACTGAAGCATCTTGAGTGGTCTGGGGTGTTCACTGATTTGCTCAAAAAAAAAAAAAAAAAAAAAAAAAAAACGCTGCAAAAGATGCTTTCTAGTTCTATTTAATCAGAAACGATCTTAAAACAGGGCTTTAAGTGTAAAATACCGAACTTACCCTTTAAAAACAAGAAATTCTGCCAGTGCAGTAAAACATGTATTTTCAAGGGAGGGTTGCCAGATCTATGAAAAAAATAACAGCTAAATTCCCAATCAAATATAGAACAAATACCAAAACGCAAAATACCACGCTCACTACCATACCTAAAATACATCATCTACAGTCACTGTTATGCATTACACACAATTTCAAATAGGAAAGCACTGTAAAGTAGTAGTAAAGAGTCCACTTTCATAAAAATAAAATAAATGCTGTAGTCACAGCCAAAATCTTTGGACATTCTGTTGGAGGAGTTTGAATACTTCCCACATTTCCATCACTGGTTTTGATGTTATCACTTTGTGTTGCATTAAGAGTGATGAAAGACTATTTGAGAGTTCCAGGCTGATACGCATCTGTAAATCTGATTGGAATCGCATTTCAAACCACCTCCAAATGTGGTTAGAATCCAATTTGTAAATCCATTTGAATTTTTTTTTGCTGTCCAGAATTTCAAAAACATGTGGATAAAATCTGTATATGCCTTAATTTCCGTAATTTTCATTGGAAATCAAGTTAAAAAAAAAACTAAATTAAAAGTTATTAAGACAAAGCTCAAAATCCACTCAGCATTTGCAGTGCTCAAAAACAAAGAGCCTTTTCTGCATTTTGAAAGAGGAGATGCACACAGCTGAACGGTCAATTACGCCGCTGGTCTGCAGATGACAGGAGATAGACCAACAGCCAAACAGATCAGATGTTTCATGATGGAATCACTTTACAAGCTATCAGACGGCAGATGTATGAAAGACGAGAGGTGATAACAGATGTAAGAGGCTGTCATCTTCAGCAAAGCCCTGCAAGGTCATTCTTCTATGAGACTAAAGTGAAACAAAAGCAGCAACAGGGACTAGAGTTTATGACTCAGAGCTGAGGGAAGTGGAAAAAAACAAAAGATAAATGTACAAGTAATCTATTGTGATTTAACCAATTTAACAAGATGACACAGGCGCAGCCATTCACAAAGTAACAGGACAAAGGGATGGGGGCTTACCACTGCTATGCTATCACAACAGCTGTCACTGTTGTCAGATAGCTGGAGGATTTAAAGTATAATTTATGCCTTTAGCACAAACAATGAGGCAAGAGTTACATTAAGATGTAATACTTAAGTTCAGGGTCTGCTAAAATTCCTAACCTTAGTACAAGAGAAATATGTAGCAACTTATGTTTACATGCAGTTATTGACAGTACTATTCAAAAGTGTTTTTTTGTTGTTGTTTTTTTTTGCTTTCTGAGGTCTCATGTTCACCAATGCTGAATTTATTTGATCATACATGCTGTAACATACTGTGAAATATCATAACTTTAAAAAAATTAAGTTATTCCAGTGATGACTAAGCTGAATTTTCAGCATCATTACTCCAATTTCAATGTCACATGATCCTTCAGGAATCATTCCAACATTTTTGTGGAAACAGGATACATTTTTTTCAGGATTCTTGATTAATTAAATTAAAATAGTACTGACCCCAAACATTTGAACAGTAGTGTAGACTATGAGGTAAAATTGCATTACTGAGGTCTGTTGGTTTGTCATCTCAAAATGTATCTGTTGGAAAACTAAAGCATTTCAATGACATTTTTAGGAAGCATCTCTTCCAATAGCTTAGTCGGTAAAGGGTCTAACATACATGTTATTGATTTAGATCATTTAACGAGTTTAGACAATTCTCTAAATTGCAATCCTCTCCTATAGCAATGAATGTATTAAATTTTTCCTGAGGTAGACTACAATGCACTGACCTAAAACTGAAAGGTCAGTTTTTAAAAAAAAATTTATTTCCCTGCGTCATGCGGTTGCGTCACATTCCAAATCCTGCGGGTTTGATTAAAGATAGGTCATGCACACCTCATCAGGAAGAAATGGACCCTTGCTTTACAAACAACACTACACCATCTGCTGAAGGTAGTTCGTCGACCTCCCAGCAGAGGCTGAAGATGCACGTGGATGCTGAAGATTCTTGCGAGATCAGCTGTGAGCTCAGTGTCGATGGCGAGGTTGCACAGCTGCTGCCACTAGACGGACACTTAACATTCCCCTCACGAGACTCTTTCCACCCTGCAGTCACCTCCCTCTTTGTTTTCCTTCACAACCGCCTTCTCGCAACACTTTTCCACCATGCTAGAAGGGTTAACCTAAATCCATTCTACCAGCTTTACCCATCCTATAAAATTGTCTTTGAGAATCGGACCCCTCTACGACCTCCCTCTGTCCTTTACAAGACAAAAAGGAATGCAGTTCTTTCTTTCTCCATCTCTGATGTAGCAACAAATTAAATACAGTTGTCCTGCGTCACTCTACAGCACTATCTAAACCAATCAACATCCCCCACACCCCCACCAAGTAAAACAGGAATAGACTTTTCCCTCTTTAGATTCAAGTCCCTGGTTTAAACTAAAATGGATGCTACTAAAAGTGAGGCTCCAGCCTGAGACTAAACTGATTGAGCATTGTTACAAGTAATGATTTAAATATAGCCACCACGGGAAAACCTGTATATGGAAGCAAACAAAGTTGTCAAACACTGTCTTGTTAGAGACGCAACAGTGCTTTCTGCATGCAACCATTAACAGTCAGAGCCGTGGTGTATCAGTCTGAGAGAAAAAAAAAAGTCAGTCAAAAAGATCTGCGAAATAGCTTTTGAGACACTATTCTGTGAGCAACTTAATCTTGAGTCACATGTCCAATTCGAAATGAACCAGGAACTGTTACTGTCATGTACACTTTAAATAATTAACATCAAGTAAAAACTACACAAAAAAGGTACACATTCTTGGAGTTTTGTTATTGTATATAAAAAATAAATACATTTGGCTGCTAAAGGTTTCATTCTAGCAGCCTAGTCATGTTCCAGGTTCTGCAAATTAATCTTCTTTATGTACTTCCCATAATATCATCCCTTAAAGGAATAGTTCACTTAAAAAAAACTAAACTTTTGCTGATAATTACTTACCCTTATGTCATCCAAGATGTCCATGTCTGTCATTATTCAGTCGAAGAGAAATAAAGGTTTTTGATGAAAACATTCCAGGATTTTTCTCCATATAATGCACTTTACTGGGTACCAAATGGTTCAAGGTCCAAAAGACAGTTTCAGTGCAAACTGTTCAAAGGGCTTTAAACTATTCCAGACAATGAATAAGGGTCTTATCAAGCAATATAATCAGCCATTTAAAAAATGAATAACAAAGTTTTAAGTTTTATAAGCACAAATGCTCGCCTTGCTCTGTTCTGTGATGCTGCGTTGTGACTCTCCTGTTCAAATTACGTTTGAACGTTCAAATGAATTAATCTTTTTCCGTGTCATTTGGTTCATTCAACAAGCGAAATCAACGAATTGACTCAGAAAAAGATTTGTTCATTTTGATGAACAAGTTTGAACAGGAGAGTCACACAGAACAAAGCAAGGCGAGCATTTAAGCTTCAAAAACTTAAACTTTGTTATTTTTTAAATGAGCGATCGATTTCGCTTGATAAGACCCTTATTCATCGTCTGGAAATTCGTTTAAAGCCCTTTTTCAGTTTGCACTGAAACGGTCTTTTGGACCTTGAACCATTTGGGCCCTGTAAAGTGCATTGTATGGAGAAAAATCCTGGAATTGTTTTCATCAAAAACCTTAATTTCTCTTCCGACTGAAGAAGACATTTTGGATGACATGGGGCGACGATAAATTATCCGCAAAGTTTTTTTAAAAGTAAACTACACCTTTAAATGGATCCTTAGCAACTTCACCACCCACATAGTGGCATTGTAAATGGAACGTTTAATTTTTCAGGACCCGTGCTGTTTAGGCACCCCTCACAGGTTATGTAACAAGTACTCACCTGGTCACATTACCACAGGGTATTATTAGTCAGAGCCGCAAAACACAGGCTCCTCCAACCCTCATCCTGATGATGATGGAGGCTCTACTGCACCATGCGGCTCACCTCTCAACGCTGCCCGTTTCATCTCATCATGACTAAGCATCTATCTAACTCCACCTGAAGCTGGTGAGCACACATCTCATCGAGCCCAGGACGGACACACAACAAGGTAATAAAACGGTTACACAAGCACACAATGCAAATTGTGTGTGCTGAAGCAAAAATGAAAGATATGTTAAGGGCACTTATGATAAAGTGTTTTGGTTATTATAGTCACAGTGGACTGCCACTTTGACACTAGCTGGAAGAGTCTAGCAGCTTTAACAGCCATTGAATGTCAAACACTGAAGCAATAAGGAAGCGCCTAATTATCTATTCCAGTGAGCAAAGAAACGTGGCGTTACGTGACGCAACATAGAGCAAAGGGCACTCCTGATAAACCCTATTCAAATGAATTCACATGGGAATCCTAACTTTAAAAGTTAACCAAATTACAATGCACATGCTTTTACAGTCATTCTCTAAAATAAAAAATAAATAAATAAATAAATAAATTTAAAAAAACTCATCTTGCATTACAAATAAAATACCCGATAAAAAAACCCTCTGGAATGAGAATGTTCCCCCCACAATTATACCACCTTTGAACAGAAAAGTAGCAAATAATCTCATACTAGAATTCCTTTCAAACAAATAACAGTTGCATATAATTTCATTTTGAGTGTCTAAAAATATATAGCCAATATTATTATTTTTTCACTAATTTTTTTTAAAAGAATGACTGCAAAGATTCATTAAATTGATCTAAAGTGACAGTAAAAGACATTTATAATAACAAATTAATTTCCAAAAAAATGACTTTTTTGAACAAATTTCAAATCAAATAAAAAAAAACGGTTGATAGTAATAATAATAAGAATTTTTTCTCAATCGTTCTGAAGAAACAGGATACTGAAGCCTGGACCAATGATGCAGAAATTATCTCTGCATCACAGAAATAAATTACATTTAAAAATATTTTTTAAATAGAAAACAATTAAATTGTTATAATATTTCTATTACTGTATTTTTGATAAAAAAAACGCAGCCTTGGTTCTTACCGATCTCACAACTTGTGAATGGTAGTGTGTGTGTGTGTATATATATATATATATATATATATATATATATATATATATATATATATATATATATATATATATATATATATATGTCATTTGAAGACTTTCAAAATGATTAAATTCCATCAATACAAAAAAGTGACAAGCCAGATATGTACCGCCTCAACTTCCTGCTTCGATGAGGAAATACATCAATAGGACAAAAAATTGTGACTAAAGCTATATTTGAGTTTCACAAAGACAAAAAGCACAGGAAATGCATACCAAAATTTAACATTGGCTCTCTTTTCTCAAGCAATAAAAAGATGAAAAGAAGAAAGAAAAGAATGACAAACTTCACAGTGCAATTAGTTAATTTGCTGTTTTCTTCAACTACCAGCAGAGTTCTAATTTGTACTCTTTAATAAGTCTTTACTGCGAAACGCATGAAACACAACCTCTCCCGAGGCAACCGTGTGATCACACACAAAGGTTCAGAGAGAGTTTGTCACTGTAAGCCTAAACCACTGGGAAACCAACCTGTTCACACAGCAGCCGCACCATCTGGATAATAGCACTGCTACTTTACACCTGTTCTTGATTAGTTTTCTACTGCTGGTAAGACTTTCAATGTTCAGACTCGAGTGAATTTGAATAGTCACTTCAACTCTTACCGGCAACTTCCACAATGTCCCCGGGTACAATGTCCCTGGCTTTGATCCTCTGTACAGTCTTCCTGTCCTGGCGATAGACCTTGCCCATCTCGGGCTCGTACTACCTTGAGAGCCTCAATGGCATTTTCAGCGCTTTCTCTCCTGCAAGCAGAACATGAATAGTAATGAGACATTTTCGTATTCCTGGGACATTGTACTTGTAGGTATTAAAAGTATAAGAACTGGGGCTTCAAGGGGTGTACAGAAAAGTTCAGTTAAAAAAGATAACATTTTATTGTGTGTTTTAATTATTTAGCATTATAATATCATACTGATGGGTTTTTTTCACAATTGGACCATCGTACTTAAAGGGGTCATGAACTGAGAAATCAAATTTTCCTTTTGACATCTAAGAGGTCATATTATTAAAAGAATACCCTGTAAGTTTCAGAACTGAAAACGTCCTTGTTAGTCCAATAAAAGCTTTTATTGACACCAGCTTCAGCAAACGACTTGTTTTTCAAAGTGGGGAACTACGACGGTCAAAGAAGGATAAAACACCACCCCCGCAGAAGATGGTCAACGCCAACTTCAACACGGCCAGTTTAGCCCCGCTCACCGATTTCACGCATTACACGCATAGCTAAATGCAAAACTGTTATCCACTCACAGCTGTGGGCGTTTACTTCCATGTCTTCAGAGCAAGACGCCCATGAAAACAGAGCGTTTTTCAGGTAGGCTAAAAACCAGGGTACAAAATAGCCTATTACTTATTCATTTTGATGTTTTCTGAATGCAAAAACAAAGCGAACGTCATAAGTTGACCTCAGGCAACAATATAATAAAATTTAAAAAGCCAGTTCAGTGACCCCTGTAAAGGTCTGTCAAATTAAAATAAACAAAAAATATTAAATAAAATGTCTGAAAAGAGCATAATTATGCTATAGCTATAGAATTATGCTATAGAACGCCAAAATGCTAATCTTGAAAGGATCTAATTACTGTGAATGTGTGTTAAATGGAGATGAGAACTAAGACTACAATATTATTAGCAGCTACAAAAACAAAATTCAAATTACCCAAACTATTTCATATGCAATCTAAATATTCAATGGCATATCCTAGAGATGGTAAGACACTCCAAGGCTAAACTGGCTGACCTCACTATGAGAATTTTTGTCTTGGATGACTGAGGAACCATCAGATACGACTGAAGGGAAACCGCCTTTGACGCTAACCTTCTTATTCTAATGTTAAACGTTGTGTTTAAAGTGACCTTTTGCTTTCAGCATGATTATCCCAAGGGACACACTTCCTAATAGTGGTTGCCTGCTTGGCAGAGCATTTGGCAGCGATACTTCCTGTGGTTTCTCTTGCATGATGGGAACAAAAAGTCTTATGTCAAACAAACAAAACTGGCGTGCCTAAGGGCGAAAAACCAGTTACATGTCCGGACCAAGACAAACGAAGGGGGGTTGGTGATGGTCGCCAAGACATTTAAGGCAATAAGCTATAAATACACATGCCACATTATTAACTGCTGCTGGAGTTCAAGGTATATCTCACTAAAACAGTTTGGTATTGCAAAATGCTTGTTCCAAACCACAATGCTGTACATCAGTGATAAGATAACTAGATAACTAAAAAAAAAAAGTTGACAGAAATTACTAATGTGTACTGACAGTTATGATGAGAAAAACCAGAGGGTGGAAAGTCACACCATTTAGCCACTGACTGAGGCCTTGCGATTCATTTCACAGTTAATACGAGCAGAACTGAAAAAAGGAAGGCCAATCTAACTGTGTCTTTGGATTCAGACGTCATTAAAGCGGAGTATACTGCCCCAAAAACACACTCGTTTCAAGCATGGAGTATTTCCAACAGATTGTGTTCTGCCAAAACGTGGATTTAGATTGAAACAATTGCCAAAACATCAGTGCAATAATTAATGAAATGCATTTCATTCATATAGTCTATGTGGCATGGAAACACCATCCAAAACATATTCCTTGTTGGTTGGTTGGTTAACTAAATGCCAACTTCCGTGGCTATTTTCATTCCGAGTAACAAGTTGAAAACTATAAAAGAGCGAACTAAAAACTTAAGGTTTCTAAAAATTGCTTTAGAAAAAAACGAATATGGATTTCAGGGTTATACTGTTTGCAGTAGAAATAATTTCCGTGTTTTATCAAATAAAATCAGTGTTTTTTGAAAAAAAAGTTCCACCGCCAGAAGTTTCATGGCCCACAGAATGTTGTTGCAAGAAAATCTGAACATGGAATTTATCAAAAGTAAAATAAAAATAATAAATTAAAAAACGGTTTTATTCTAGCTTCATGCAATTCTTTGAATGTGGGCAACTCTCATAAAAAGGCAACATTGAGCAAAAAGCTTTAAAAAAAAGATCAAAACATAGATGGAGTAGATCAAGTTCATCAACACACCAAATGCCTGGACAGTCCTGTAGCTCATCCTAGGTTGATATTTCATTCAGTAACATTAGGCAGTTTTGATAATGCGGTTTACTGTTGATGATCACGTAAGCAGATGCATAAGTAAAATAATCGTATGTTATCGCTTGTTTCTGCTTTACCTGTGTTTTGATCAGCAGATTCAGTACTCTATTAGAAGATGCCTAATAGCATCCTCTACCATAAAACAGAGAAAACACAGAAAGCTGGAAATTTCCATCAATGTCAGGGAAAGAGTTAAGAGATACTTTAGTGGCATGTGGCAAGCACAGCAAAGGATTTTCATTTGATATTAAGAATTTGTGTGTGATTCCAGAATTACCTATATGTATGTCTGATTTGGTCCCAGCTATTACTGAAAATAAAGATGCAACTTTTACCAATGACAGTAGGGATCATTGAAGAGAAGGGGCCTCTTTTTGAGATTAAAAAGTAATTGAATATTGAATAAAAATTAGGGATGCACCGGTATGAAAATTGGCCAGATACCGATAATTCTTTTTTCTGAAAGCCGATAACCGATATATCGGCTGATATACTGTAAATCCAAATTTTTATCTAATTTTGAGAGCCTGATTACAAAAACAAAAGTCTCAAAATTAAATCCATGTCCCAAGCGCACAATTACAATGATGTTCTCATTATAGTGTTGTATAGCCAATATGACCGATTTGCACTGCACATGTTGTACTCGAATCATATTTTCATTTTTTAAAGAGATTCCAATCATATTTCAAGAAATTTAAAAACAAACAGTGCTCAACAAGTCTCTCAGCTGAAGGGAATAATACATTATTCATCAGCTTTAATATATTGGCCACATTTTCTTACCAGGCCGATAACAATAACATTAAAATGAACATATATCGGCCGATACCGAATATGCTGGCCGATATATTGCGCATCCCTAATAAAAATGGGAAAAAAACAGCATTTATTTAAAATACTAATATTTTGTAACATTACAAATGTATTTACTGTCACTTTTGAACAATTTAATTCATCCTTGCTAAATACCTTAAAAAAACAACCATGTGACTGTCTCCCAACATTTAAACAGTAGTGTATACTCAACAGATCAGACTACCTTTGTACCACCATACTTCAGTATGCATTGGTTGCCGAGAACATACTCGGGTCTTTCTCGTGGATGTTTAATGGGCCTGTAAATCTTCAAGAGCTGGTGCATGGGCCGGTGCTCCCTGAAATGAAGTTTGCCCTGGGCTAGCAACTGCTACTCTCCGCTCTGATTGAAAAAGTGGCTGTATGAACCAGAGGATAATTAGTCCTCTCGCCTCTTACATCACACCTGCCACTAGGGATGCAATTCACCAAAAAAACTGGGTATGAGCCATAAGGAATTGTAATGGGAACATTTGTAGGCCACCTGTGAGCCAAAACTATATGAAGAAAACCTCACAGAGTGCAGTTTTCATTTCTTTGTCAAAACAATTGCTTAAACATTAACAACAGTTTATGATTTTAAATATTTTTGTGGAAACCTGAACTACTTTATTTTAGGATTCTATGATGATTAGAAATATCAAAAGAACAGTTTATTATTAGAAAATGTTTGTAACATTATACAACATTTACGGTCACTTCTGATCAATTTAATGTACCCTTGCTTCAAAAAAATCAATATCATACTGACCCTTTTGAACAGTGATGCATTCATGTGTAAGTGATAATACATTATTGTATAGATAACTCCTGGACTCAGTTGTGATTTCATAGGGTCTTTAAAGAAATTTTTCCATTTATATACACTACCATTATCTGCAAAACTATCGCCCAAGGCATTCAATACTGTGCCACAGCTGTGCCCTTTAAGAAGATCATTTGAAGAAGTAGAAAACTGATAGGAGGAGACAAGGCTGAGGATTCTCAGGCAGTCTGGGTAATGAATGGTGACCAAAATAAAATGATAGAGAGAAATCTGGGACATGGGTTTCAGGGCCGCTGAGAGGTGCCGGAGAAAATAGGGTCTTGGCTCTATTCTGGATTCCACTGGGACACCAGGACTATCTTTAGAAAAGGGCAGCGGAAAAAAACGGCCACATGTTTTCATTTTCATAACAAGGCTAACTACACTTTACGAAAAGACTACATTCGTTACAAAGCACAAGCAAACTATCAGCGGCTGTCAGAGACAGCTGGTAATGGAAGACAGTAAATGTAAAGATTTAAAGCTCATTATGAACACTTCTCACAATTGATACCACGTCACCAAGGCTGCATTTATTTGATCAAACTACTGTAAAAACAGTAATAGTGTAAAATGTTACAACAATTTTAAAAAACAGTTTTCCATTTTTTAAATATTTTAAATTGAAAATGTTAAATTGAAAATGTACGATATACTGTCCTTGTCCAGAAAGGGAATAAAGGCATCAAACTAGTCCATGCGTCATCAGTGGTTTAGTTAGCATGTTTTGAAGCATTCGAAAATACATTTTGCTAAAAAAATAACAAAAACTACGACTTTATTCAGCATTGTATTGTCTTCCGGTTCTGTTGTCAAGCCGCGTTCAGTGAAGCTGCTGACGTGTTATCTGTTGCGCCCAAGCTTCGTTTGAGGGAGATCTTCGCAAACATGTCTAAGGATTGACACAGAGGAAGACTTGCATTTTTTTGCCCTGCCATATTTATTTGAACACGAATACACGGACGCACCAGATTACATGTCAGCAGAGTCACTGAACGCGGCTTGACAACAGAACCGGAAGACGATACAATGCTGAATAAAGTCATAGTTTTTGTTATTTTTGGACCAAAAGACTATTTTTAAGACTTTTTTTTGGATTTAAAATCATTTAAAGCAACGCCAAGAAACTTTTCCTCTCCGGTCGCCCTACAGGTTGGAAGCGGAAATGATCATTACCGCTGTCGTAAATAATTTTACAAGCTCATTGTCTATCCAGCGCCGGCTTAGGAATGAACCAGGTAGAATATGTTTCATGATTTCATGAAAGCATGATGTATTGCGACATCAGAAACAAAGAAAAACAAAATAATGACTATCCTAACGCATGACGTAAAGCAAGTCAAATGTTTCATTAGAACTACAGAAACGCGACCCGATCTGGCAATCTTACATAGCGTGGTTATAGCACATATTGGACCACATAGCGAAGCATAAGTGTCTTTTACCCTGTTACGACTTAATGAACCACTGAAACTATTTTGGAAACATTATTTCCAAAGGTAATTTTTTTTTTTTAAATCTTACTTTGTGTTGCTTTAAGCCTGCTCTTATGAGGACAAAACGGACATTGGCATAATTTGTGTGCGTTGTGGTTTGTTCAACTCTATAATTACGTGTTTTTTTCTGTGGGTCGTGTGTGTGTGTGTGTAAAATAGGCAGGACTTTCAGCGCATTCACATTAATAAGAGCATGATCATACAATGCTAGTCAACGGGGGACAGAAAAAAATGGATTCTGCGTAATTGTGTAAAATATTTTTTGCGCTTTAAACTGTTTTTTTTTTTTTTTTTTTTTTTTTTGCAGTGCCGCTTTGGGGAAGTGATTCCGGTGTTGCGACTGAACACGGTAACACCAACTATCATAGCAAGTCTAGACTAGAGCACGCCTATATGCAAAAATCTATTGTTTCCACTTGGTGTTCATATTGTTCAGAAATACAGTATAAAACAAGGCAAAGCTTAAAACAAAAGGAGTCCAAACTTACCTGCCAGACACCTACAATGGCGTTGGCTATAAGAATTAGCAATATTACAAAAGGCTCCACAAACGCTGTAATGGTCTCCTCTCCCTCTTCAAACCAGGCCAGTACCTATAAAAGAAAACAGGAAAAATAATACTTAATTTTTTCCATGCTGACAAAAAAGCCTTTATCAAATGACTGAATAACACCGAAGAGTTTTCCAAGACAACATATAAACACTTGAGTGCAGCATGTTTTTACACCGTACCAGGGCATGTCTCTATATCTTGCCAGGAGTTGTGGCTGTGAGCCAGGTGTCAAAACAGAGTGTCGTCAGCAAGTGCACAATAATTACTATTTAATGCATGCCGCTTCTAAGCGGTCACAACCAACCTAGAAAAAAAAGTACTTAACGAGCCAGCCACGTGAATTTACAGGCATGCTGACACTGTCCAGACAAGGTCCAGTGAACGCTGAAGCACGGAGTCCTTTATGTAATATTATCCAATTAAGACAGACCAGCTTTCATCAATATAGACTATATAGGCTTAAGCTCACCTGGACCACACAAGAGGTCTCACTGGTCTTTTCAAGAACATCATAACACCCGTCCAAAAATATAATAGTAAAGCTCATCTTTGCAAACATCACAAACAAGCCAACAGAAGCAATGTACAGTCAGTGCATAAATACAATGCGAGTATTTTAAACACCAACCCACATATTCTAGTGAGGCAAGAAGCTTTCTATTCCCCATGCAGTATTCTGAATATTTTGTTTCTGTAACATCCTGTATTTTTTTTCTCCATAGGGTACGCTAAGACAAAGTTGAATTTTTGTTTGATTAAATCCTTGACCTTGTACAACAGATTTCTTTTGCAGATATTTGTTATCATTCTAGTGATCTATTTGCGTACATAAGCTAGTTCAGAGACAAACTGTTTTCTTATCAATTATGCATCTGGTAACATTCTTTACCCAATTTACGTTCAACAACCAGCACGCTCATATGAAAAATTATACAGAAACTTGAATAATAAATACATATTACAGATAAATAAAGAATAGACCATCATTAAAAAGTATGGTATGCGTTTTTTGTAGAACAAGGCGGCACTAAGGCCGTGTCTCCACCAAAGCGTTTTTCCACACGCCTGGCGTATGTTTTCAATGGGAGCGCCGCATTTTTTAAAAGCCATGAGCGTAACGAGGTGCGGAGTGTTTTTTTTCACACTGACGTGCACGAGCGCCCAGCGTTTTTTACTGGTCTCCGAGAGCTGAAAAATTTTCAACTTTGGATAAAACGCAGCGCTCATCACTGTCACTTCTTACCCAGCCGTCCAATCACAGTGGAGGAGGGGCGGGACTAATACCATACTGACCAACTGTCACAAAATTCTTTCTGTACAACGACATCAACCAGCAGAGCTAACCGAACTAAACTGGTAAAAAAATAAATTTTTAGTATGAAACAAATTATCTGTGAAATCAGTTAAGCAAACTGTGCTGCGGATATTCTGTATCATAGCAACGAAACGTCTCAATGGCAAAAACGCTGCGCTGCCAAAACATTTTGGTGGACACACGGCCTAAGTTGATCAAAATTAAGTTCTTTTGACCTTTCCATTCATCAACAAATTCTCAAATTTACACTAACCATAAAAATATCAAGCAGCACTACAACTGCACGACTACGACTGCTAAAGACGCCGTACTTTGGGCACTTGAGAGCGTTTTGGCAGCGCAGCGTTTTTTCCGTTGAGACGTTTCGTTGCTGATCATACAGAATATCCGCAGCAGTTTGAATGTTGTGACAGTTGGTTGGTGTGGAATTAGTCCCGCCCCTCCTCCACTGTGATTGGACGGCTGGGTAAAAAGTGACAGTGATGAGCGCTGCATTTTATCTCTATCTCGTATCTTTTAACTCCCAGCGACCAGTAAAAAGCTGGGCACTTGACGCTTCAGCGAAAAAATAAAATAAAATAAAACGCTCAGTGCCTCGGTACGCCTCATGGTGTTTAAAAAACACGGCGCTCCCATTAAAAACAATTGAAAACATACGCCAGACGCATGGAAAAACGCTTTGGTGGACACATGGCCTAAGTAGAAAACTTTTTTGTAATAATAATTTCATAAAATTACTGTTTTTATTGTAGTAGTGTAGCAAACAAATTGAAGCCCTGTTGAGCATAAAATATTTCCTTCCAAACGTTTTTTAAACAATCTAACCAATCTCAAACTTTTTGAATAACATAGCATACGTTATTTACTTAATTTGTAAAAATTATAATTCGAATAATCCATTTATTGTAACATTTCAAGACAATTTTTATTTTTTTGTATTAATTGTTTATATACTGAATTTTGGCATACACATTTTTTTATAGAACAACTGTCATACTACAAATACTTGTCTTTAATAGCAACTTAATTTAAATTATACCAGAAAACACAAATGAAACGTTTCTGTTATAATGACTGACTTCTGAATGTTAAAGGGTGCAAAGCACAAAGGCTTCATCTTGCTTGAAATTCAGTCCATTAAATGAGAAGCCACTCAAAACCATTCTGACTTCATTTATAAAAGGCTCTTGTGGAAAGAGCTGTGGTTGTAAATTCCAGTTGCTGTGCTTAGTCCTGATGGGATAAACTGTTCTGATTGAATAACACCCTTGCCTTGTGGGAATAACAAAGGCGAATGTAATAGCAAGTTAACGCATCTCTATGAGTGGTTAGGGAGGACATTCAAGCATAAGCTTTTGGACCTTGTTTAGACCTGTACATACAGTAAGGTGTAAATGTGCCCTAAGCTAGACCTTAAAACAATACACAGGACCAATTCAGGGGCTACAACCTTCCCCGTTGCCAGTAGGACAATGTCACAACACTAGTCACCAGATAAGAAGCTGTGGAACGAGCAGCCAATAAGAACTCAGCATTTAAGAAAAGTCCCCTCCCCTCTTTTTACACAGTTGTCATGTAAACAAGCATGCTGTATTAATAATAATAATCCTCAATGTTGATGCAATAAACAATGATTTTGCAGCAAACCCAGAAATCCAAACAGAGGAAGTGGAGGACTAAGTTGGTTCAACGCAGTAACCTAACCTCTGGACCATGTTCTCAGTTGAGAGCTCTCTAAGCCCTCTCGGACTTGCACCATGCCTGCCATTCCAGCAGTGAAACATTATCCAAACAGGCATGTGTTAAAGACTCCAGACAGCATACATTAACCACTGAGTGAACCACTGTAGATCATCACCTTATAGCCTGATGACAGCATATTGTAACATGATCAAAATATCGCGAAGAGCATTTATAAAGCACTCTGACACCTTCAGCATGGTACACATTACACAGTTTTAAACTGTCATGCAGACAGTTACAATTTTTCAAATGACCCAATCAGAAATCATAAAATCAAAATTGCTATGCTGCACGGCCATGAATTAATTACATTATTAAAACGACAAAATGTACATGTACACACATTTTTTAAATATATAAAAAACGGTTATGATTAGCTTGCAGATTTGCCATTTGTACATCACAATTTTTTAATATGCTAAATTATTATATTTGAGTGAGGACCAAAACCAGGAGTGGAACTGGAGCGGGAAACTTTAGGTAAGTAGTGAGGGGAATTCTGCTGCTCCGGTTCACTGAACGTATGTTGTTCCAGACCGGTTTAGATAAACATGTCGCTGGGTGGCAGACAGCCAAAACCATGTCATTCCAAACCAAACCCATAATATTTAAGTTCATCTTCCAAACACAAAAGCTGATCTTTTTAATGAATAATCTCAGCGCTTTCAGCCCCATCCATTGACAGCTATGCAACTACCACATTGAAGCTTTAAAAAGGTCATAAAGTCGAGAGATTGTAAAACTAATCCATTTGAATAAAGCGGTTTAGTCCAAATTTTCTGAAGAGGCATAATTTTGATGGAAATTTGGACTAATCCGTTAGTTTACAGATCTCTTCATGAACTTTTTGAAGCGATTGTAGTGTGGACTGTCAATGTAGGAAAAGAAATCTCCCAGATTTCATTAAAATATCTTAATTTGTGTTTTGAAAGTCTTACAGGTTTGGAACTGACATGAGGAAGAGTACTACGTTAGATGCTAACTTCATTGTACTCTGCACAATGATAAAGTTGAATCTGATCTATCTAACCTTAATTTATCTAATCCAGAAAAAGGGAAATTATAATAAGAAAAGCTAAACGATTACTGTATTCAAATTAATATTGATTTGAGGTACTTACAAAAGATATGCAAGCTGCCAGTAGAAGAATCCTCACTAAAAGATCCTCAAATTGCTCCACCACCAACTCCCACAGTGATTTTCCTGAAAAAATAAGCATGTGAAAACATGATAATAAAAGACCAAGGCAAAGAGGCGTTAACTGAATACATGACAAAAGATTACCTTCTTCCGCAGGCAATTCTGTGGTACAGCCAAAGATTCACAGCATGGTGAGAGAAAAGAGAGAAAAGGTAACATTAGGTCCTGAAAATTCAAGTACTAATACAAAATATTCTGCATCATTTACGCTTTAAAGACAATATTGGTATTTTAACGCAAAAAAAAAAAAAACTATGTATTTACAACACTGGTTACTGGCCAAATGTGTGAAACATCACTATACTCGTGGGGGCGAGCAACAGTGACGTCACACGTCTTTATTACGGACTCATGCCGGCTGATGGATATCGCCGCATGTGCGCCAGCTCTTGTACAGGCCTAGCAACCCTCTATCATCTCGATCAACATTGCGAAATCACCTAGTAAACTGCCAATCCCAGTCTCCTCTGTTAGCATTAGCCCAGCCACGTTCGTTTGCTCACTCACCGTTCGGTCCCCATTTCTCCCGCTGCCGCTTCGCTTGCTCCAGGCCGAGTCCAGTGCTCTCGTTCACGGAGAAAAAGCTGTAAACTTCCTCCACGGTTTTTGTATGTGCGTTCTCCATCGTGGACGGACGGACACGCTGATATTAAACGGACTTGCAACCCCCAAACACGGGCTTCTTCAAAGCCTACAGTCCTGACTCCAAGACCTTCGGGTCCACGAAAAACTTGATCCAAAATCAACCGTTGTGACTTTAGATAACAAGTAAGCGATTATACGCAATTTAAACTTTTTAGTTAGTACGTTTTATTAGAAGAAAAGTTCCCAACCCAGGTTAATTCAACCAAGAATTACGCAACAGACATCGTTAACACGTTGGATGTTCTTGATCTTGGAAATTTCCGATGCCTGCAGGGAGCCTTAGTGTCCTTATGATGTGATAACCTCAAAATTGTATTTTGAATCTTTCATCGGCTCGTTCCCTTAAACCGCAGCCGGTGTTCGCAGCTCTAGCACCATCAGCACCAATCGCGTGTCTCTGCTCCGCCGCTCTCCTGATCCGCAAGCAAAGCTCTCGCTGTCCGCATGTGGAACGCGTTCATTGGCTGCGCGGACTCCGGAAATCCCGTTTCTTCCTTTGACTTTTCTTCGTCACGTCAGTGTGTGGATCAGCTGACCCTCCTCGTTTTAGCCGACGTCATTCCAGATGAGAAGGGTGTAGAAGTGAAGCAAATAAATCCTATGCACAATCTAGAAACGAAAGCGGTTTTGATTCCTGCCAGGCAGGGATTCATCAAAAGGCGAATTTACCGACTCGTTCGGTGCCTCTTTCTGCTTTCCGTAGGTTAGGCCGGTAGGTGGCGAGAGTGAATGTTGATGAGTCATTCGCGATTCGCTCGTTTACGACCGAAGGTTTTATAATTTTGTAAAAAAAATTATATGATCTGTTTTCATTTTTTTTATAGTTGATTGTTTAGTATTTTTGTTGTGTGTCTTTGTCATTTTAATTAGTAATTGTTTATTTTTTATGTCTTTGTTGTTAGTAGACCTAATCCTAATACACATATATTACACATAATACATATACATATATATATTAATTTTAGTACATTATGTTAATGAAAATGAGAAGCGTTGCCTGAATGTCATGTGTTGTAGCCCTAATTTGAATTTTTTTCATTAAAACATTTGTTGATTTTTTAAAAATCTTTTATGTTTGTTGTTTCGTGAACTATTTGTGTCCCAATGTATCTATTTTCCTGGAGGATTTTAATAGAAATGTTGGCTTTTCTATAGCCAAGCATTCACAAATACAATAAGCCTTGAGAGAAAATCACCAGAGCAGAGTAAAAGTATGACAATTTGCTATACAACTTTTATTGAGACAATAGGTAATAAAGGTCATTCCTGAATTTGAATCTTCAGGACAAATGATATCAAATTATTTTACACACACAAACCTTTCATGTAAAGAATAACATATGAATGGGTAAATTACATTTACAGTTTATAATTTATAATACTAATATAAAACTGTTTATAATAAATTATAATTACTGCATGTGCAGTTCCTTGTTTTGGGGTTCAAATGTTGGTGTCTGTGTGTCTGACACGTTTCTTTTCTAGGGATGGCTAAATCTATTTCAAATTAAAACAGATCATTTTTATTAGATTTGGACTCATAGAGGATAGAGGACTCATTTTCTTTATAAGGATTTGTACTTCACCATTACCCAGTCGTCATTTGGAGAAAAGCTTATAGCTGAATACACAAGATAAGGCCACTCACTGCACACTGTCTCACTGATGAAAAGGAGGAATGAAACAACATCATAAGATTAACTTGGACCCTGGGTCTGCAGCCATTTTGCAATACTACAGGCTCAGATAAAAAGATAAACAGCTAAATTAGTTTTTGCCAAAGCTGGGTTGCCATGGAGATGTTTGATGTTTCCATGTTTGCTTGTTTATAAGTCAATCTCATTGTCAAAGATCTATCTGGAATATAAAGTTGCAAGAAACATTCACTAATGTTCCAGCTCTGAAAGTTATTTTGATCACTTATGGGTAAATGCACAAAAAAAAAAAAATCCATATAAAAGTTCCATATAAGTCGATTTGGCTCATGGAAACTGAAATGTCCAAAAAATCAAATATATAAATAAATGAAAAGGTATCTTGCATCTCAGATTCACAGCCCATCTGTGTGTCAAATTAATAACATCTAACATTAAAGTTTTTGTTTTTATTGTGTATGTGGACACCCATACTGTATGTATGCATATGTATATGTATATATATATATGTATATATATATATATATATATATATATAGACACACACTCAAACACAAATTATATAACAAAACTTTTATGTTAGATGCGATTAATTGTGAATAATTGATTTAACAGCACTAATTATATTATTATAATTTTAAATTGTGATTTTCAAGCCTAAAAATGTAATTTTGTGCATTTTGTAGTTATGTTCATAATTCCATGGCATTGAATGTTATCTAAAATGATTAAAAATTCCTTATACAGAAATCATAAATGACCAGAAAAATTATGAAAATCAACTAAAATCAAAATCCCTAACAGTTATAATGCAACCTGTGAATCTAAACTGTGAACATTAACTGCTAACATCCAAAGTAAGCTTTATAAAGGATAAAACAAAATATGTTCCTTTTTGTATCGTAATTGCATTCACTGAAAGGTCACCTGAGTCAGTAATAGCCCATTTATCACACACCTCTTGACTGACACATTAATTGCAGCAGGCTTGAGAGAGAAAGAACAACCCAGTCAGCATCTCAATGCTGTGCAATGAATGTCAAGCTGTTTGGCCCAAGCTGTAGATGCACTTTATTATATCTGACTGTAACAGGTTCCAATTAGCTACAAGTATCTTAAAATGATAACTATAGCATTTTTCTATCTAAGTGGCTTCAATTGTTGGGTATGAAAGTTGAGTTGGATTGTTTGAATCAGTAATAAGTTCATGAGAAGAGTCAGATGTTTCCGTATAGAGTATGCTATGTGTGTGGGTAGCATAGGCCTACCGTCTTTTCTCTGTGTAATACAGTAGGGTGACATTTGCATACTAAACATATCAACAAAAGATAAGGCACATGACAAATCTTTAGTGAAGTGCGACACAGATCTGAAGCAAACCGTTCCTCAAAGTGTGTGTCATCTGAGAAGACACGGCAGGAAGAATACACAAAGTCGCCTTTTGTTACCTGAGCATGGTTGTTTATTCAGAAAACTATCCCCTTGTTTAAGTTTCACGGATGTGGAATGCACCTACTGTATTTGCTAACAACTCTTTCCCATATTCAGTCTATGTTTGGTATCAGTCCCTGGGCTGGAAGCCAAATGTTTGCCTTTTATGGTTCTGTAAAAAAGCAAATGTAAGATTCTGGCATGTCAGGAGGATTGTAAAGCTCTCAAGATACAGGATGGGCAGGCTTTGTGAATCCACTCAGATTTGATTTAGGCTGAAGTTAAAGCTTGGGTTTGATATATTAATCATTATTTTGATCAAATGAAAAAGCACACATTATAACTTTATTATTTATTAGTAACTAAATTCCAGCCAAACTAAACCACAAAATGTCTTTTACTGAAGTGTTACTCCATAAAGGAACGTTTTAGGAAAAAATGTATGTAAGCGGACACTGCCATCTAGCGTATTTTATTTGTAATTGCATTACACATCAGTATTGCATTGTGTCAAAACAAATGTTCGTAATAATAATGATAATGTTAATGTTAATAAAAGTAACGTAGGCCTACTTGCAGAAAATGAACAGTAGTATATTTTCCCCTTTTCTAAGCATTTTTTTCTTACAATAAATAAATGAAAAAAACATTTGATATGATATAATACAAAATAAAAATAGCATTGCACAAAATTATAAATATAACAATTATCGTAGGTAGTCAATATATCATAGATAAAATGTATTATAAATTACCCAAAACTATTTTAAATAGTTTTAGTCAACAATAACAACACTTTAGCCGTCGACATCTTAAAGGGAAATCAAAAACATTTTAAAGTTAAGAAATTCAAAACTTTAAAACATTATTTGAGAAGCATTTTATTTGAGTGCAATGCATTTTATATAACAGCGATTTTTATTCTGTATGTTTAAATTCGTATATAGAAAACTACTTTAAAATAACGTTTTCAAAATGGAAAATGCACTGAGGATGTACACCTCATATGGACTGCCATTACAACAAAATATTAATAAATAAGAAAAAAAAACCTGTTGTATTGTTAAAATCAAAACATTCGATATTCGTGATCGCTTTCTGTTTCTAAGAAAATATATCACACTATTTTCAGCAGAATAATCAACAAAAGTGTGTCTGTTTGGACCCTTTTGCTTTGGCTGTGTGCTCAATACCTAGTGAGCTACCTACTTAGACAGCGATTTTAGGCGTCAGCATTTTTTGCCATGATAACTGAGAACACTCCCAACAGAGATGACTAAATACTGCTGTAGTGAGCACCTACTTAGTGACACACATCCTTGAGGCACACGTTCAGTTCCCGGCGCGAGCGCATGTGAAGTAGATCTCAAATACACACACACTGTCCAAAAACTGCGTGTATAACAACTTTGATTTAGGCGACTTTACCTCGTGCTTTTTTCGTTTGAAAAACTATTAATTTTGTTAACATTAGTTGAAATAAAATGACTGAGCAATCGGCCCTGCTTCTGCGAAAACAGCTAGCAGGTATGTGGCTAACAGTTAGCGTGAATAGTACATGATGTCACTCTAACTATTTCTTATCCACACTATCTGTACTTGTTTAGCAAAATTACACAGTGTTTAACGGAAACCATTGTGACAGTGTTTGTGTAAGAGCTTATGGGCTTCGTATTTCTACTTGTGAAGTAATAAGGTCAGAAGGTTTGGCTAGCATGCTAGCTGAATAAGTTGGTGATGTTGATCACAAAGCTTATACCCTGCTATTTAAGAAAATAATCTAGTTGTAAACATGGAATTTTATATATTTTAAAAGAATGGTAATGGATTGTAAAAAATTAAGTTGTAGGATATAGTATCAGTTGACACGTGTTAGTATGCAGTAAATTATTGGCCTGCCAAGTAGGAAATGATATCAACACATTTAGGTTTTGGTCTTATTAAATACAATTAGATGTATATTAGTAGATTACGATATTTAGTATCAATCTTTACATCTGTATTCCTACATATTAAAATCAATCTTTTTTTTACAAGTGATTATGACATTACTAAGGTGCAGTATGAAAACTAGACATGACATTTGCAAGATTATTAGTGTTCTTAAAGGTTAACATTAAGTCAGCATTAGATGACTAAAAATGTAATCTAATTTCCAATATTGGTGATATCTTACAGAGCTCAACAAAAACCCAGTGGAAGGTTTTTCTGCTGGTCTGATTGATGATGATGATATCTATCAGTGGGAGGTTGTTGTGATTGGCCCTCAAGACACATTATTGTAAGTAATCAATCCTGTTACCAGGCATGTGGCGCTTGGCTTGAGCTGTGAGAGTGGCCAGTTGACTAATCTAATCTCCTTTTCTGTTTTTGACTTATAGCGAAGGTGGATTTTTTAAGGCGCATCTCAATTTCCCTCACGATTACCCACTTCGACCATTGAAGATGAAGTTTATTACGGAGATTTGGCATCCTAATGGTGAGTGCATGTCAGTTTTGGTAAAAACACCTGTAGAACTGACACTGATATTATTCTTCATCTCTTAATCAGTTGCGAAGAACGGAGATGTGTGCATTTCAATCCTACATGAGCCAGGAGAGGATAAATTTGGTTATGAGAAACCTGAGGAGCGTTGGCTGCCCATCCACACTGTAGAGACCATCATGATTAGTGTGATCTCCATGTTAGCTGACCCTAACGGTGACTCGCCAGCCAATGTGGACGCAGCTGTAAGTTTAGTGATTTTTGATGATAACTGAATCATGTTTTGTAATAGCAGTCACCATAAAATCAAAATGTACCCTTTTTACTTCCTTGATACATTACTGGTATTATTATGCAATTCATCACGGCACATTATTCTACAGGGAAAAATGGTTTGTCTTTAATCAAAATTATTCACATTTCATGAAAATGTATCAACTTGCTCAGCCTATTATGCATAAAATTGTGAAATTACTTGCTTTTTCAAACTGATTAAAAACAAACAAAACAACAGCAGAAATGGATGCTAATTGCAGTTAAAACAGCTCAAACTTGACATGAGACTAGGCTTAAAGGTCCTTGCACACAGAGTCCGAAATTTCTGTATTTTTTTTTTGTATTCGTCATTCGGTGGCTCTGAATTGTCAAAACACCATTCAAAAAGCTTGCTACGGATGTGAAAAATGCCAAAAATCTAACCTGATCCAAGTTTTTTTTTTTATGACAGATGAAAGTTTGGGAGGCAGGCAGTGTGTTAATGTAATTGACAAAGGTTGTATTTATTACATTTTCGAACATTTGAAGTAAAAATTTCCCAAAACTCAAAATACTCTGATTAAGTAGTACAGATACTTGAAAAATTAGCGTATGTACAGTATTTTATATATATATATATATATATATATATATATATATATATATATATATATATATATATATATATATATATATATATATATTTTTCCTCTGTAAAAAAAAATATATATATATATATACATACATATACATAAACATTGACGAACCATGAATACTACTGAACACTATGAACTAACCATGAACACTACTCCATTTATTATTGTTGATACATTTTAAATTGCCATAATTCAAAATGTATCAACAATAATAAATGGAGTAGTGTTAATGGTTAGTTCATGTTAACTAATGTATTTAATGTTAATAAATTCAACAAGACTTTCTCTATCAGATTTTTTGTAGGTTTTTAAAATGGCAAATATATAAAATAATATAATGGATACAGCATTAAAGGTATGGTTCACCCAAAAAGGAACATTTCATCATCATTTACTCACCCTTAAGTTGTTCTAAACCTTTATTAGATTCTTCTGTTGAACACAAAATAAGTTTTTTTAAAGAATGTGGTAACTAGACAGTTGACACCACCCATTGACTGCCTTACTATTTTTTTATTATTACTATTATTATTCTTTTGTGTTCAACCAAAGAAAACTCAAACAGGTTTTGAAACAACGTGAGAGAAAGTGATAACAATTTTCATTTTGAACTATCCCTTTAATAGCACAAAAGGATGGATTTGAAAAAGCATTCCCAATTAAGATTCCTCGTCCTGACTGGAAAAAAAAGAAATGCCATTGGTAAATTCAATAGTTCTCAATTTGTGTTCTTCGGAAGCAATAATTAAAACCTTCTCATTTGTGTTCGGCTTGCAGAAAGAATGGAGAGAGGATCCCAATGGTGAGTTCAAGAGGAAAGTCGCCCGCTGCGTGAGGAAAAGCCAAGAGATGGCATTCGACTAGACGCCCCATCACGGTTACTTTTGTTAGTACATATATTATTATCAGTTTCCATCTCCATATCTTGAGATCAGAGACAGACGTTTCAGGATTTATTTCTGCATTGATTTTAAAGCTCATATCAATTGAATAGGTTTAACCGATGTGTTGGATCACATTTTTCATCACAATACTTCATTCACAGAAACTGAATTCTTAACCAGCCCCCCTAGATATGGCAATTACAAACCTTAATAGGGGATCCGATCACCTTTATTTTTTCACTAGTTATTTGGGGTAGCACCAGTTAGGGATATCAGAGCAAAGCCACCGTTGGATAATTTTTTTTTCTTTTTTATCTGAATGTGTGAGTAATAGCACGTTTTGTTAATGTCTATTTTTTCCTCCCCCCACCCTCTAGTGTGTCTGAATTATTTATTATCTTAATTATGATGAAATGTACTGCATGACACTTGTGTTTTGACTCGCTTTTTTATCTGCCACTGAGCCATCAATTTTGAACAGTCTTTTATGCAATTCTTGCGTGTTTTGTGCGTTTATGGTACTAGTAGAGGCTGACGGTCAGAATCAATGCTGATTTTCCTCCTCTCTGACATGTCGGGACAGCCCTGTTCCCTTAAAAAAACAATACCGCAGATGTCTCTCAAAGGGCCATCTCTTTCTATGCTGCCTTAAGTTGTTCTCCTATCAAAAAGGAAAATTGTATTCAGTGATGTCAAGTCCATCTCAATGTATATTCAGTATTTGAGCTGGAATCCTCTTTTGGACAAACCAAAAAGTTACATATTTGCATGAGACAGAGAATATATTTTGTATAAATGGTGAGCTCAAAAGCTGTATTTTTTGTGTATGTAAATATGTATTGTACATTAGCTCTATCAGTCATATGTTTTGTGATGTCCCCCCCACATGTAGTTTTGTAACCTCATTTATGACTGTATCCTATTCACTCTTCTGTTCCTGAAGGCCTCATCATGTACTTGCTCATTAAAATGTAGTATTTGTCTTACATATCTACTGTTTGTCCTTTAGTTTTATTCTCAGTCTTACCTTTGTTCTTGTCGTTTGTCTTATGTCAGTCGTGTAAAAAGCAGTTACCTCAATAAGTTCTAAGGGTGCATACGATTCTTGGCAACACATCTTATTAGAGTGAGATTTGTCTGGTTTTGTGTACTAATGCAAATGTAATTTTCTTATTCAAAATACAGAAAACGATATTAAGCAATAAGAGTTACATTTTCAGTTGGTCTCGGCCACATTTTGATTTGAATCAGTGGTCCTTGGTGGCATATTGATTTGAGCACTATGTGAATGTCATTCCTTTCTGGAGCAATCATTTTGTTCTTTAAGTTCAGATAAATAAAAGCATTATTATGAACTCACTACATAATCAAGCAGTGTTGTATTTGTTAACTAAAACTATTAAAAGTAGATAAATTATTAAATGAATAAACTATTTAAAGTTTATTCATTTAAAATCTAAATATTAGATGGAAACTCACAGAAATGTATCTTCACAACTGGAGCACATTTAAATTGAAGTACTAAAATGAAATAAATGTAAAACTAAATAGAAATATTAAAATAAACTAAGACAAATTACTAAATGAAAACTGAAAAAGCTATTTCAAAATATGAATACTATAATATACTAAAATGAAAATTGTTAATTGAAATAAAATAAAAATATTAGATGAAATCTTGAACCGAAATTGGAAAAGTTGCCTTGGCAACTAAGAAATATTTGTAAGTACTATAATGATAAAAACTGAATTAAGAAGTTAAAACTATAGAAAAAAGCACATAACAAAGGTGCTAAAAACAAATCAGCTCAAATATAAGGTAATTTGAAATGTTTGGATTATATATATATATATATATATATATATATATATATATATATATATATATATATATATATATATATATGAAGAGTTCAGATGCAAAAGCCTCTAAGTGCCATTTGAAATTTTCTTCTAAAATGACCATTTTTATCAAGCTTGTATATTTAAGTTCAGTAATTTCACTTAAATGACAATTAATAGTTAATCTTCATTGCCATTTAAGTGAAATTACTTAAAGCTTGATAAAAATGATCATTTTAGAAGAAATTTTCAAATGGCACTTAGAGGCTTTTGCATCTGAACTCTTCATATATATATATATATATATATATATATATATATATATATATATATATGTTGGATGCGATTAATCGATTTGACAGCAATAATGTAATATTATAGCACTAATACTAATGTAAATATTACTAAGGCAGTCTGGCACCAAGTGTATTAGTAGTACGTCCTAATTCAATGACGAGATATGCTGTTTCTCTTTAATTTATTTTTATTTGATCGGCTCCTGCTTTCCATGACAGGCAGGAATCACAAGTAAAAAAATCTATTTTTTTCAGAATCAGAGTAAACACGCTCGCATAGACATTAAAGAAAAAAACAAATCCATCCACATCCCACGCAAAAGTACCAGAGAGACCCTGAGTGGTTTGTTACTGACCAGGTGCAGACAGACTTTTGTTCATGAACTGTTTCTTCACAAAGCACACCCACCACTGAAGACCAAAGACATTTGAATGATTATCATCACTTGATTTATACATTATTTAAATAACATGAATTTCAAACATCCAAGAAAATGGATAAATTAATAGATAAAGAAAGTATATACATATAAACAATATTTTATATAACAATTTTCTCTTATTATTTGCATTACAGTAACAAGAAAAATGTGCTTAATTTTAATTCAAATAATGGTCAATGCAAAGAAGAAGGAAAAAAAGGTTTTTTTATTACTTGATTTGACTGATAATATTAAATATAGTCTCACCTTGCTTGGTTTGTCTGTCTGAGGGTCGAACACACGGTCACACAATCTCAGTCCCGTCTCCTGTCGGATTTGCTGCAGGTAAGCCCTCATCGTTTCTGTCAAGGGGGAAAAGATGGTATCTGATCAATTTGGCGATAACACTTATAATAAACCTATCATAGAGAAGGTCTTAAGTCAGTGTATGTGCAAATGAATCAGACTCGGTCAAGTTTTGACTGTTGTGTCATACCTTCCTCCTGTTTGTTGGAAGGTTTAGCGTACATTGCATTCAGAGGGAAGCCAGGTTCTCCAGGGATGGGAAAATTGGTAATTCCCAGCGTGTACATCTCCTTCTCTCCTTGGCCCCTTGAACTGCACTAGAAATCATTTATAAGATTGGAGTTAAATACTTATGAAGATTTAGCTGTGAGAAAAAACAATAACACCATGAAATAGTAGGTGCATATATATATAGCTTTTTCTTTTCTTTTTTATTCTTCCAATAATTACCTTTTGGAGCTTCTTGAGGCACTCAGAGATGTAAAGAGTGATGTAGATCAATGTCCGATCAGCCTCATTCTATCAAAATTAAAGAAATAAATATTTTTTTTATAATAATTATATTAGATATAAAACAGCTCTACAGAAGAAAATAGTGTCATTATCCAGTTCAATAACAGTGTCAATTTTGCAAAGTTCATTAATTGTAAAACAAATTCAATTCAGTGTTTGTTTGTTTGTTTTAAATTATCTGTGCAGACCATTCTTTTTTCTTTTTAAATACATAAACTCATGATCTTTAACCAAAAGAACTTCCCCTCATTTGCAGTGACCTCTTTTTTCATTCTTTGATGACATATTTACTGGCGCGAGGGCGGGACAACTTGTCACTCACATGACATCACCAATAGCAAACCACAACCATCCAATCAGATTCCCGATGGACAAAATCAAATCCCGCCCTAAATTCTTCCTTGAAAAGCAGTTTCACTCAGATATACATCAGGGAACTAAAGACTATTGCAAATTCCATTTCATATATATATATATATATATATATATATATATATATATATATATATATATATATATATATATATATATATATATATATATATATATATATAAACGAATCAAAATCTGATATTAAAAAGATAAAGAGTGTTTGAGGTAAAGACTCAAAAATATGTGTATACAGGGAGGACTTTTATTCTTCTCTCAGGACAGTACTATGAATTCATGTTAAGACACGCCACGTACATTTTTCTAGGCTCCTGTACAGACATTCACTCCTTACCTTAATTTCATAGTTCTTGAAGAAAACATTGGCTTTGAAGTAGTAGATGGCCTCATCGATAGTATCTGTGTCTTTGGCTGAATATAGAAAGAGGAAGGAACAGCTGATGTCAAATAGGCTTTACTAATGATGGCCATTTAAGGAAGAATCTCACAGTATACTGCCTAGAATCAAGCAAACTTTCTTACTTTCTTTAGGAGCAGGACCCTTAAACTGTGTTTTAAGGGGCAATAACGCCATATTCCCCACCAGTTTGGTGTCCGTGTCCATCAGGCTTGAGTGGTAAGCCTGAAGAATGGGAGAAAATCAAAGCCAAACATAATTATTTTTGTAATATAGCACATTTTATATATTTGTATTTTATTTTAAATAAGCGATATTTGAAGAGAATCAGTCAGTTTTCATTGCACTGAATGCAAATAAGGAAATCCAGTTGTTGGCATCAACAAATGCAACAAACCTGTTTCCGCAACACATTTATGATACTTCCATACATATGTAGTGTGCAATAAAAGCATAAAGACCAATATATAATGTCTTGTAAAAGTGTTAAGTTACATTTGTAGAAAAAATGGCCAGAGTAAGATGATGTGTAGGTTAGCGCTGTGGCTAATAATGCTAAAATATCTTTCTTATTCGCTCCAGCTCTAAAACATGCTACAGCAGGTGCTTACAAAGAAAACATTTGTGTATATCGTTTAAATCATAACGTTTTAATATTTTCTTACCGGCATTTTGGTACGATATGTCCCAAACCTAGCAGGCAAAAATGAAAATGTCAGAGCTGTGCAACCCGCCGCTTCCGCTGTCCCACCCTACACAGATACCGGAAGTCTCCAGTACAGTATCCCGTCATAACCACTAGAGGCGCCAAAGAACAACAGCTTTGCTGCTTCACTTTTTTTCCACCACAAAATTTCTTTGAAAATCTTAAATATGTGTGCCATCAAGATGTCCAACCCATTTTTACATCACGGCAGTCAAAACCTTGCGAGCTGCTTATCTAGACAACATAAGTGCATAGCCTAAGGTTTTTAACAAGGAAGTAATCAAGACTGGATGGCCAAATATAAAAGGTTAACATCCCACTATTGAACAACACTTGAACACACTATGGCATACGTTTTAACGTTTTGAGACATATGTATTGACCGAATAAAAAAAAAAATTAAAACCACATTGTCATTTCCTTATTTTTATTGCAAAAATAAATAGGCAATTCTAAAAAAAAACTGATTACATTTGATAAAACTCTGCTAAGAAGATTGAGACACAGCACAGGTTTGGGCAACCTCCAACTGATGATATTATGAACATGACAGAATATAGTTTAAATAAATGAAACTCTTATTTAGCGGAACACATAAATGTAGTCTGGCTTCATGTGGGATTTCAAGAATCTGCTGTGCCTTGGAAGAACTCATCAAAATTCGTGTTACTGGGTTCCTCATTCAATTCCTAGAGAAATGAGAAAACAGAATGAATCAGTTTAATGTTTAAATTTATAACTTTGTTGTAATTTGTTATAAAACAACTTTTAATTAAAACATTTTAATTTTTATAAATGTATACAAACCTTGGGCTCTTTAAACTCCAGGTCTTCACCATACTGTATGGAGAAATCAATGTGCTGCAGGACAATGTTGATGCCCTCCTCATCAGTGCGATCAAAGGGCAGGAATTGAACCATACTGTAATCATCAATCTAAAGAAAAGTGCAATTTTGACAATTTACCAAATGTTTGTAAAATTTTTACCACCAGATATTATCAGAGTGAAGATGCTATGGTTGAACAATTAATCTAAATAAAATCGAAATTGTGATAGGGCCATGCGATTATCAAATTGCAAATGCTGTGATTAATAAATATGGAGTGTGAGACTTCAGTAAAGAGCTTCAACAGATTTGTAATAATAATCGTTTATAAACCTGTAGCCAACAAAGTATTTTTTGTTTCTGCTGAAAAATAAAGAATTAAGACAAACAGTTGTAATTATTGTAATATTATTAATAATAAAATACTCAATTTGTGTACAGTGAAGTATTATTATTATTATTTTTTAAATATTTGAAGAGTTCAGATGCAAAAGCCTCTAAATGCCATTTGAAATTTTCTTCAAAAATTTAACTTAAATGACAATTAATAGGTAATCTTCATTGCCATTTAAGTGAAATTACTGAACTTAAATATACAAGCTTGATAAAAATTGTCATTTTAGAAGAAAATTTCAAATGGCACTTAGAGGCTTTTGCATCTGAACTCTTAATTTCTTTTTTTAACGATAATAATGATCTTTTTAGTCATACTGAATAATATTTATTATTAGCCTCATCTTTTGATAGTCATATTTATATATAATTAACAATGATTTTTGGTCAAATTTAGCAGCCCAACAAACAAGTACAGCAAACCTAAATATTTTTTTTAAATGGATTTTTAATAAGGAATTTTCCTTAAAATCGTTCAGCCCTGGATATGCACTTGAACTGTACATATACCAGTATTTATCAATTCCTAGACTCAAGGAAGAATCTTTGTAAATATAACTTACCAAACCACAAATGGCCTTGGTTAATTTTTCGAATTTCTTGCTTCTCAAAGCAACGGAGTTGTCCTCCATCACAGAATACATATCCGGGTCTAGATACCTGCAAATAAAACAGAACAAGAACAAAAACACACTGTTATAACACTCAAATGCAGGTTTAAAAAGTGAATTATTAATGAATCTCATTTCAAGATCTCTCAAAACATACTTCTCTATTTCCTTCTTAGCCTTTGGATTGAGTAGATCCATTTTAGTCATTATGTTGACTTGTGCGATTTCTAGTAACACCATAGCACTCAAGGCAGCCATAACTCCAGAGATAAACTAGAAAATGAATTACAACAAATATAAAATGTAGGTTTTTACAATTTCAATAATTTCTTAATCAGAATTACTAAAAAAACAAAAAAAAAAAAAAAATCCAACCCACACTTGCCGAAAGAGACTTCACTTCCAATTCATAGAACTGTAACACTGTTTTTACATAATTTGTCATTGCTGTGTGACAAGTATCACCTTGAAGGTCTCGACCATGAACTGAGAGTCGACCAGAAAGACGCCACACACAGCGAACTCCCATTGCTGTAGCTGTTCCACAAGATGCTTCATTACAGGCAGATGCGTGTACAGCTCAATCTGACCTGCAGTCAAGAGGACACAATGCTCTTTACTGTTCCAGTGCCAGTCCTCAACAGCACCATACCATCTACCACATCACCTCTTACCAGGGCAATCAAACAGTATATAGTCATCCTCCACATGACCAAGACTCTCTTCCAGCCAGTCAAAGTTGTTGGCGAAATACTCCATGCAGAAGATCAGTCCTCCATTGGGGCCGAATCTCAGGGAGTCATCCTCCATGACGTCATCTACTTGGATTAGTTCTCGAATATCTGCATACAAGTGCAATTGTATAAAAACACACTAGCTGTATTAAACAACTTATAGAAACAATACTATTGAGCACAAGTTCCATAGAGTTCTTTCTATGGTTAAAAAACCCTGCCAAAAAACAAGCTTTTGAATGTAGACCTATATGCAGTTTCCTCTAGGATGGTGTATTGATGTTAATGACATAAATGACAAATGCTTAAACAAGGGCAGATGGAACAACAGTTATAAAATACTGGGTTATAAAAAAATTAGGTAACACTTTCTCAGTTGGTAACATGAACGAACAATGAGCAATTATGAGTATTTATTTATCTTTATTAATATTAGTTAATAAAAATATAGTCATTATTTGTTTGTTCGTGTTAGTTCACAGTGAATTACCTAACGTTACCAAATACTGATTGATGTTAATAAAATTTGATTTTAATAATGTATTAGTAAATGTTGAAATTCACATTAACTAAGATTAATTAAATGCTGTAGATGCATTGTTCATTCTTAGTTTTTGTTAAATAAAGTAGGTAACTAATGAATCTCTATTGTGTTGTATGAATTTTTACAATTTTAAAGCATCAAAGCATGATTTTTTTTGTCATTTGCACCACTAATTCATGTTTGATTGATGATTGTAGGTAAAATTGTTCTTTACCTAGAAGTTTTCTTTTGAATTTTTACAACATGCAATGATTATTACATCACTCAAATATCTATTTTAAGACTGTTGGGCACTATTCAATTTATCCAAAATAAAAGTTTGTGTTTACATAATATATGTGGGTGCACTGTGTATAATTATTTTATAAATATAAAAACACACACACATGCTTGTATATATATTCAAGTAATATTTTCATGTATATACTGTATACAGATTTATATATAATTAATATTATATAAATATAAATATTTTATATATAAATAATATTTTTTCTTAAATATACATGCAGTGCGTGTATTTATATATATATATATATATATATATATATATATATATATATATACATACACAAAATAATTATACACAGTGCACCCACATATATTATGTAAACACAAACTTTTATTTTGGATGCGATTAATCATTTTACAGCCCTACTTAAAATAATTATAATGCAGTAAATTATATAATCATAATGAAATTAAAATTCATCCTATCAGTTTAATAAATTAATGTTAATCGATATAATATAATTTGTTTTATTGTGGTACTTATTATTTAGAAGTAATAATTTCCTTATTTAATTTTAAAGATATATTTATTTACTTTTTTCTCTTTCAGAATGTGCTGCTTGGATTTATTGTGCACGTGTTAAACAATTATAATGCCTGTTTGTTTTAAAGACATTATCATTAAAGGTTTTAACACAGGTATTAATTGTCTGCATATTACTGTCTACCAGTGAAAAGCTTGAAAACATTTGACTAACTTTGTTTCTCATGAACTTCATAACCTTTTTGATAGGAACACATGTTCAAAAAAAAAAAAAAAAAAAAGATCTGCAAGTAATGTTTATCTATGTACCGGTTCCTCACCTGCCATGACAGGATACTCAAAATGTTCTGCAGCTGGATCCAGATTCACCACCTGTACAGATCGGTTGAGGGCCTGGCAATGTTCTATCATTGTGGCACAGTAAGTACTCTGAAAAAAAGGAGAACATAATTTATTATTAATATCACTACACCATATTGAAAGCAACAATACACTGGTTAATGCATTGTACCTAATCACGCGAAATGCATATCAGACTCTAGAGTTTAGGGTTTTACTTCAGCACAGATATACGAACAATAAAACAAAAAAATCATAATTATTTGGAATAATAGTAAGTTACTAGCCTATAGCCCAACTAGTTACACTGGTGCTTATTTACCTTTCCACTTCCGGCAGGACCCATCACTAGTTGCGCGTATCGAGGCATTGTCAATTCTCCAGCTCCAAAAGCACGAGATGTTATGTCGTTTTCTCTTAACGCACAGAAAAACGTTATTTGTCTCCGCGATGTGTTCCACTTACGATTCCTACAGATGCCATGCTGTATTTTCGTCACCGAGTACGGAAGCCCGCTAGAGTCAAAACACTGTAAACGCACACGCGCATTATCGGATGGGATTTCAGGCCGTCTTATATCACTTGTATGCCACACAGATCTGAGATCTCACAGTTCAAGTAACACTCCGGCATGAAAAAGCACGTGAAATTTCTTGAAAACAACACCGATAAAAGTCGTCTGCATCACAAAAAGTCATTTTTGCCTTTAAGGTAAGATAGTAGAATATAATAACATTGAAATTACTTTAAGTTTATTATGTGGTTGGTTGTCACATACACATTATGTGTTTCCTATGATACTGTATACTGTTTTTACAGGTCATCTGGTCTCAACCATGTGCAAACTGGTAAGTTTTGTTCCATAAATTATTATTAATTGTCCAGATTAGCAATTACCGGCTTTGGGTCATTCATGTTAATTGGGACACATTCCTAGTCTCTCAAAAGCAATGTGTCCCAGTTAAAATCATAATAATGTCAGATAATTTTTAAATATTTTATTGTCCTATATAAGAATGTGTTGCTTTAATTCACTTGTATAATTCACATAGTTTAGTGCATTATTTTGCATGTGGTTGACAGTTGTACTATCCTATAGTTCCTGAATCACACCACTTCATTTTTATAGCAAGTCATTTGGTGCATAGGCTATATCTGTAAATGCAGTATACATCTGCAATAGTATGCATAGTATATTTGAACTCAAAACACAACCATTTTATCTCCCAGCAGCCTGACAGGTTTTTTCCATACGGTTACAGAGTAGCAAGCTTAATCTGTGTAAATTACAGAAACGTTACACCTGTAGAATTTGGACAGAGTAACCAGAGTCTCTGACCCAATTGAGTAAAAAAAAAAAAAAAAAGACAAACAGCTGTCATGTGCAGTAAACCATGATCTTGGAGTTTATAACTAGTTAATAACTAGTTTGTGAATTGTAACTAAATTCTCTCCTCATCCAGGAAAAACAAACTCAGTATTTGGACATAAAATACAACCTGCAACTTTACAAGTGCCAGAACAAGATCGGGACATTGCAACTATTCATATACCCAAGACCATGACTGCTGCTCCATTTTTACAGGTATTTCATGAAATTGTACCTTGTGCATCAATTTAAAAAAAGTTACTCTGAGGTCCGTAAAGGAGAAAAATGTAAAGAAAACGGTCATAAATATTTAAATGACCCATGGCAGATTATTCTTGAAGTGAAAAAAAAGTTATAGAGGTTTAAGTTAATGAAAATTAAGTTTAAACATTTTTTATAGCCTATAAAATATATATTTTAGAAAACACATTTTCGAAAACTCAAAATCTGTTAGAAAATCAAAGCCATAAATATAAGTTTTTAGATTGCCAGCAGAAAGAAAGCCTATTAGCAAAGACTGCATCATTTTATATTCAAATAGCCCTGATTAATAATTGCAATTTTAATGGGATTCAATGAGGACATTTTTGTCCTTAAGGTCCTGAGTGTAACCATTATGTATTAAAGGATGAAATAAAATTCCAATAGAAATACACAATTCTGACTAAACGTATGCAGGTGGTAAAATGATATATATATATATATTTTTTAAACCTGAAAAGGACAAACATGTCCTTATTTGAACTTTTCTGTTACTTTAACATCTCTTTACTCAGACACCTTGTGTTATTTTTTTTTATGTTGGAGTACCTTTTATATGTCTGCAGAAAACATAATTAAAAAAACTTCCTTAAGGTCAGATTTGCAATGATTTGGATGACAATATCCGATTTCAGCAGCCATAAGAAATTCACATTTAAATAACTCGAAACTCAAATTTAAATAAACTCTGGTTTTCAGCATCCAGGCCTGACACCAGGACAGAAGCGTTTTCTTTTCAGTATCGCAGAGGCCTACAGCAAAGAGCACATGCGGCAGCTAATATGTCAACATTACATGAACGTATTACACCGGTGTATCCGGACAGGTGAACCATCACATCATATAATATGAGCATGGGACTTACGCCTGCATTAGCAAGAACTTTTAATACAATGAAATATTTGACATATTATAACTTATTATATTCCCTATTTAGTGCCGGATGTGCGTCATGTGAATGTGAAACTGCAGATGTCAACATACACCCCAGAAGTAGAACACATGGCAAACTCTCAGAGTATAAACAAGAAAAAAAGTGCAAAGAGATCTTCGACTTCAGAGAAAGTCAAGAAAACAACTTTACCTAAAATCGTCAATCATCAAAGGTAAGTATACTGTATGATGCCACCTGGAAAACTTTTGAGAGGCTTAGCTGTAAACTTAACTTACAATTTAACTACTACACACAGAGTGTCTTCTGGATTTGCAAAATCAAATATGGGACAGCCAAGAAAAAGGAAGGCTACCATTGCAAAACATGCTTCTTCACAGGGTATGTTTGTTCTACTACAAACTAAAAACAGTGCAATATATAGGATATTTTGAACACTTCTAGTTTTTATTCAAAATGGAGTTAACAGACCTAACATTTCCAGGATCACGGCCATGGGAAGCTGACTTTGAATGTGAGGCGACTGAAACAGATTCGTATCTCGCTGGACACATGAGTGGCCTGTCTTTTAATGAATCGGAAGATGATGAAGACGATTTTAGATTTCTTACCTAACGCATCAATCTAGGTTTTTGTCATTTATGAAAACTATCTTGCAAAATCATTCTTAAAACATATCCTAGACATAAACAATCCAGATGTCCAAGACATTTCAAAATATTTTAATAATAATGTGTTAAACCTGTTCTGTTTTCTTAAAAAAAAATACACTGCTCATGTGATGTTGGGTTTTATTTTATGAAAGATGACTTAACATAGACCTTGAAAAATTAATAGGTGACATAACATATTCATAAGACTAATTCACACTAAAATGATGCAAATAATGCATTTTCAACAACCATCTGCTGAAACCACAAATGATGACATTCTGGTGACATATAAACAGTATTATATATTACATTGAAATATAGTGTAACGTTATGATACAGCATTTGTACCGAATGCTGATGTTCAGGTGAGAGGGAATGACAAGATTAGCATCCTGAAACGCGGCAGCCGACAGCATCGTCGTTTTTACGACTTTTTGTATTTCGATTCTCTCGACTTTGACGTCATCTCCAATGAGCTGATAGACATACGTTACCACAGTGGATGCTTGAATGTCCATCAAAACAAATGATGGTGTGATGTTACTGTAAAGAGACAATTCAATCACAAATCATCCATTTGATCAACTTTGTATCATTAGATTTAAACATAATAAAAGTAAAGGTTATACCTTTCCAGTGCACTATAGGCCCCTGTGGCAGATCCGGGGTTAATATAAAATTTGTTCTCATTCTCAAAAGCCTCAAATTTGTGTGTGTGGCCAGATATGAGAATATCCACATCCAGCTGCCTTTGAAGGAGCGCCAAGCTCGCCATGTCACCCCATGGGATGACTTGGTGTCCGTGGATCAGACCGATTTTAAACTGCCCCACCGTCACCACCTTCTGCTCCGGGTAATTCAAGTTCTGTCATTCAGAAACAAGAAAGATGCATGGTTAAAAAGTGCATAAAAAACTTCAAAAAACAGAAATAGGTAATAAAAGTCAACCTCATCAAAGTCTCCTCTGACGATGTGCACGTCTTCAGCGAGTGTTTTCAGGTAATCGTAGCTCTCCTTTGTACAAAGGTTTCCTGTGCAGAGGATGTGCTGAATCTTTCCAGGCACCAGCAACTTTTTGAATTTGGGAGGCAGGGTGTTGCATCGGTGGGGAATGTGCAGATCACCTAACACAAGCACCAGCTAATGGCAAAAGACATCTAGTTAGCGTTCTCAAACGTTAGTTGTTGGACACGCAAGGCAAGAGTGAAGGAAAGTGGGGTCGCAAGCAATGCATTGCTGTCTGAATAAAATCTTAAAGCTACACTATGCAACTCTTTTAGTTTATTCTTAGCTAAAAAGTAGTTCTTTCAAAAATATATGTGCTCATTAATGTATTTTTACTTCGTTCAAGTAATAAAGTATTCTCGTGAGTGTATAATATGCCATTGAAAATACATACGGGTAAGGGGTTCTAATATTGGTCGCGTGTTGCCCCTCCATCTTGAAAGTACATTAGCCAAAGAGGGACATACCTGTTAATTCAAGCTTCACCTTTCGCGTTTACGTTTGAGTTAACACTCATGGATCGAGGTCGAATTGGAAGCCATGTTAATCTTGGACTACATTGGCCACCATAGGAGTTAAAATGAAATCGGAATTTAGAGGAACAGAAACTAATATTTACTGGATGGTCATATACCCTTTCACCACTAGATGGGGGTAAAAATCACACAGTGTAGCTTTAATTAAATACTTTTGGGAAGAATGTTTTGCCTTTGGATGAGAGAGGAAATTTTCTTCAGACAACAATCAAGTCAAAGCTGATGAAGAGAGCTGCTTCTAAGACTGTTAGCTTTGTTGAACCTAAAACAGGCTGATATCAATCACATACAAGCCTAAATATAAATGTTACTCGACACAATTTTGAAATAGTATACTGACATCCTACACTGTGACTGCATCCAAATGGCATATTTCCAAACTATATAGGCTAGTATGTATAAAAAAAATAAAACAGTGTATGAAAATCTCAGAATTCAAAGAATTAATTAAACAGCAGGTAAAAAGTTCCTGGAGGACTTCTAACTTCCAGCAAGGTTCTCCAATGGACACTTTACCATCCCATGAGGCTACAGGAGAGGATTTGTCAATGGCAGGGAAGTGATGCAACTGATTGGTCACATGACAATAAAAACATGATGAATGTAGTACTCCGTTCGGATTAAAATCATTCTACACACATTCATTCTATACAGAACATACATTTAATTTAAGTACTTACTCAAGAGAGTATGCGATTTTGGATGCAGCCTTACTATTTCTGCAGTATGTAGCTTTATGATGTGTAGAATGCAAACATTCTCTATACTCGTATGCCATCTTTCATTATTTGATCGAATGTTAAGACATCTGAAAACTTTTTCATCATATTATAATGCAAAATAATCTATTTTTAACATGACAACAAAATAAAACAATGAATAAATTTGAAGAGAATACAGCAATAGCATACCTCTGATTGAAATGTTCATAGTTGCATGTTATATGTGCTTGTGTGCTGTAAGCAGTACTCAAATATCCCTTTCCAAACATAACTCATTACTCCCACGAGACTGGTATGTCAGACCTAGTCTCTTGATACTCTAATTACCCTGTGTTTAAAATTTACACCACAATGTTCATAAAATATGCAAACCACAAAACGTGTTGCTGTAATGCTTAGAAACAGGATGCCTAGATTGATAAGTATTCTGCTATTTTCAATCATTCTGCAAGCTGATAATTAGATTGCTAGCTATTGTATGATCGCAGACAAATTCATTTTAATTGCAAGCTTACTAGAAGAAAATAACATCATAAACCCATAGCAGCCTAACAGAAATGAGAGGAATGGTGCCAGATCCAAAAGCCAAGAGGAAGCAGGAGCACTACTCTAAGATTCAGAAAACCAGGAACAGGAGGGGTCTGGAGATGCACTTACTCTGTGACCAGCCTGAATACGATGCAGATGTCAGGAAGGGGAACAGTGGGTGAGGAAGGGTTTGAGGAAGAGGATGTGGATGCATGATCATGACAAAAAACAACATACAAAAGATTAAAGGTGATGCGAGACAGAAGGAAAACTAAGTGGATAAATGATATGGACTGACTGGAAAAGTCAACATAAATTAGATTGAATGTTAGCTGGATTGTGGTTGATGAATAGAGGACACTTGCAGAAGTGTTAGTGTGTTAGTGTGAAATTTGGGGTAAAAGCTGGGGACGCTTCCATAAGAAGACTGACTCTAAAATAATTTCAGTGACAACGGTTCGATTTAGAGATTTGCTGCTTCTCAAATACATTTTAAAAATGTTTCTCTTCACTTTACACGTTTACACAAAAATACACTATAAGCAGAAAACAAAGCACGCGTTTTAAAAGATTTGCTTTGTCTACATTCATTTTAATTTTGTAAACAACATGTCAACCTCATAATATATCATATAAGTTGCTCGAAGAACAGTTTTATGTTAGCCACTGTAGGCTAGCATTCTGTCACTGGACTCAGCATTCAGCATTAACACACTATACTGACTATTGCTACAATAAAACGCATAATTAGTTTATATAGAGATGAATATAATTCGAGTGTCAGTTATTTAATCTATTTAAAAGAGATTCTGACTCGATTCTGTTGGGTTGAATCACTGAAGCAGCGCTAGCTCGCTGCTGTCATGTGACCCTTCAGCGCTAAAATGCCAGCTTTTTGGGGAAAACACCCTTAATATCTACTCGGACGAATGGTTTTAAAAGAAAACCAAAACGTACGAGTATCTTCTGATAAAGAAACCTACTCTGATAAATATACACGTACCATTTTGTCCAGCTGCGTGTTTGAAACAGAGTTCAGGAAGCTGATGTTGACTGGTAAGGCCAGAAACTCAATGTTGCCAGATCGAACTAGAGAAATAAGCAAATGGTAAAAGATAGCTTGTTGTAGCTTATAAAACTCGCACCTGGCAACACACTTCAACAAGGCTAAAGCACCACAGCGCCATCTAACGGATATATTATTATATGTTCAGAAGTTATTTATCGGCCATATTCTACAGTGGAAACGTCTTGAAAAAACCTCTTGTGTCTTTTTTTCCACAAATATTGTATGTATGAAAGTTTTGGAATATTTTCCTCTCTCCAAATTTGTCACTACTGAAACACAATAATAAATAATTTAATAAGAAGGTTTATAATGACAAATTAATATTTTGTTTACATCTACCTTGTAAACTATTACAATTTTAACAATATTTTAAGTGTAATTTATACGATTTTTATCCAATCCTTATTTGAAAAAGGCATTAATCGTTCTGATTTCAAAGTTAAGGATTCATTGGTTTGAATATACATTGAACCAAACACTATAATAACATCTTATTGATAATTCAATATACTTTATTTTACTATATGTTTCGGTCACAAGAGCACATTTTCTTTAGTGACAGTTTTGTCTAAAATAAATCACATTAGCGAAAACATTACAGAAATCACTACTAAATCATATTATAACAGGCTATACTAATGATTTGCATAACTACTAAAATTTTGTTTATTTCCCCCATGATTTTGTGTTCCCTTTTGAACTTGAAGCTTGAAGACAGCTCATGATCATTCTTGATAATTAGTCTAAAACTCACTACTGTAAAATCATCTGCTACAAATTGTAGCTGAACATATTCAGGTAACAGGTTGGCTATATTGGGGTAAGCAGCAATGTTAACATGTAATTAAACAGCCTAGCGCTAGGCACAATTTAAATTAGCAAGCATTTTGAAACAAAAGTTTTGCAATTAGGCTACTAAATATAAAACCTACTCCAATAACAATGTGGTAACTTATTACATCGACCTGCCACTTATAATATTTATGTCAGTGTGTTTTCATTGTGTTAATTTGTTTACCCAATAACTAGGAGGTAATTTAACGTGGTTTTGTATTTTGCCACTAGGTGTCAATGCAACACAAGGAAAAAAAACGTGGAAAACGTGTAGATGTCACGGTTTAACCCCCTCAAACGTGAAACTAACACGTTTGCGTTAACACAGTGGAGAGAAACCCGGATGTTGACCTATTCTACACGCAATCGCCTCTGCCATAACGACCTATTGGTTTTCATTAAACCGAGAAAAAATCGAATTTTGTTTTATTGCTTTATCTCGACGGCAGAGGACTTATGTGAAGTGACATACTGCGTGTCCCGCAGCGCCGGTGAGTGCGAGCCACTGCTCTCACGAGTCATGACTGGGTGAGGGGAAGTTCGGATCATTTTACTGACTCTCTTGAGTCATTTGAGTCATTTCGTAAGTGGCTTGGCTTTAAATGTTATTCTTTTAACAGACAAATTCCCCGATCACATCCACCTACGCAATGTTGATTGTATTCTGAATTAAGAAATCATAATGCCGTAAACATAAATACTTACTTTAATTTGGGTGATGATCCGTTCATTGTGTCACATAATGAACAGATCGTCCGTTAATCACCGATCAGGGACAGGATGTCGTCGTCGAAACGATTTTGCTTCAGGAGAATGCAGTTTCTCTAAGTTGAAATTAATAAAAAAAAACCTACCTTCGCAGTACAATGAAACAAGACTGGCAACAATCTTCATTGAGCGTGACCTGGCTCAGAGAATCAATAGTGGATGCAGTGAAGAGCTTTGCTGCGATGAAGGCCCGCAGTGCACGCTTCTGAAACGTAAGTTAAGCTTTATTTGCTCTTTAGTCGTTATTTAAGATGCTGAACCTGCTGATGATATAATGTGCTTGCGGACATTTCATTTGTGTGTGTGTGTTTTTTTTTACGCACAGAAAGTTGTGTAAAGAAATTTGCAAACAACATTAATTTGAGAAGGTGAAATTTGATTATTTGGAAAAGTCCTGTCATGACTGCTGAAAGAAAAATGCCAGCAGGCATTTGCCTAAATTGCATAAACTTGATTATTGTTGACATTTTGGGCACACGCGTGTTGCGCACAATTTGTGTAATGTAGGCCTATAGCTTATTGGGCTTTGTGTGTTGTTGTTGCTAGTTTTGCGATATACATATGGCATATTGGTCTTTATGTGTTGTTGCTGGTTTTGCATTATATGTATATGGCATATTGGTCTTTGTGTGTTGCTGGGCGGCAGAAGCATGGGCAGAAGTGCACGCGCAGGTCCTGCGTGTAGGTCACGTGACAATGATAACATGGTGAATGTAGTACGTCCAAATTACATACTACACACATTCATAGATGTGTGATGATACTGCATGTGTATTTTAGATCTGTGTATTAAAGTTAAAGTAGTGTAATATACAGTACCTACTGCTATGCTGTTAATATGAATCAAACGACAAAAGAAAACAGAAATTGAATAACTTTAGTAGCTTTAATAAGAATATATTTCTTTATTGCTGCTGATAAATGCTCTGTTGAGGAGATAAACATGGTGGACTGTGTACAGCTCACTCAGGGCAGGGTCTATGCTAATAGGGTGGATTTTCTTTTATCATTATTGGGTGGTTGTGTAGGCTACACATTGCCAACACACATTTATGTTTGAACACCATGTAAAAGTGAATTTTGCATTATAGGTCCCTTTTAATATGTCCATTCATATAGGATTTGATTTGTGCAAAAAATGCACTTCACTTCACATATACTTCACTGGTGCCTTTGGTAATTCATGGTCAGTTTTGGCTCTTTTATTTATCTATAGAAAAAGTTATGCCACATATAAGTTTTCTTTATTAAAGCTCAAAAGGATTAAATGCAGATTTATTTTATACTGGCCAAGGGTAACTAAGAGTGATGCTACCGAATTATTCATACCAAAGAAAGCCTGACTTCTTCAAAACCCCACACATAAGCAGAAGAAAAAAAAAAAAAAAATCAAAACTCTCATGCTCTCAGGGCACAATTGCCTCCATTGCTTGCCAAGCCCCTATAATTCCCTTAAGAGGCGAAGAAAGAGATTCATTTGGGTCTCTGCATCAAAACACTGACTCATCCACCACAGTTTGGGCCTGTGGTGAGGAGCAGGGACCCCATGAGATCCAAAAACCCTTGGACTGATGTTCTGAAGACCGCAGGTGGTAAAAGACTAGAACAGAGTGTGAACCAAGGTTAGCATAAAATAACAGTAATTAGTTTGGAGAGGAACAAAATGTATGCAATTATATTCTTATATGCAAGCTTTAATTATCAATATTATTTTTGATTAAACACTTTATTAAGAAATTATTATAATGTATCTTGCTCTTTCTTAGTTATTCACTCTTTTAACCTCATAGTGTCACTGTTTGCTCAAGAAAAAAAAGGAGAAGCTAGGTTTGTCTCATTCCTTTATAACATCTCTTAAAAGTCTTTTAACTACTGTTTAGCTCTGATTTCTAAATGGATTTATGTGGTCCTGTATGTTTGAGGCTTAATGACAAAAACATCACAAAAGCTTCTGTTTTTTTTTCTTTTTTAAGCAGGTAAGCAGGATAATCTTTTAAACAGGACAGCAGATTTGTGATGTTTAGTTTTGTAATTTGAATATGATGTTGCCTTTTTTATTTGAAGTTTTTAGATTTAGTTTGGGACCATTGTTGACTGACATGTGACCCCCTATTTCCTCAGCATACATATTTATTAATATTTACTTAGCCTAGATGTCTCTTACAGATCACTGTCAGCTTCCTGCTGTATTTATTTATTTTTCAGGGAAAAAGTCTTTTTTGCAGTCTCTAAAATGTATTCATCTGAAAAGATTACGAAAATTATGTATGTAAAGACAAATTTTTTATAGAATAAGTCCAGTTTAGACAAATGAATGGAGACTGGTGCTTTCAAGGATGAAACATATGTAATAGGTATTAAAGGGGTCATGAACTGGCTTTTTAAATGTTTTTGTTTTGTTGTCTGAGGTCAACTTATGACGTTCGCTTGGTTTTTACATTCAAAAACATAAAAATGAATAATTTATGGGCTATTTTCTTCCCTAGTTTTCAGCCTACTTGAAAAATGCTCGGATTTTATGGGCGTTTCGCATTGAAGACTAGGAAGTAAACGCCCACTGCTGTGAGTGGATATTAGTTTTGCATATTATAATGAGCTTCAACTCTGTTGTTGGTTTTGGTTGGTGCACGTGGGGGATTGTTTTGAAAACCACTGTTGTAAAATGGCAACCGGAATGATTCGCCCATACATGTTTGAGTCCGATCCCGAATCGCAGGACAATGAACCAACAGCACCTCGAATACAACGGATACTTGTAGACACATACACATAATTATTCAGATTTCAAACGATCTGTAACAATGCAATGCTAGCCGAGTAGATTATTATTTCTAAAATAAAAATATTACTCACATAAGTGTGTTGCACCACTCCTGTTGGATCCAATATAGAAGGTAACGAAGACTAATCATGTTCCGTACAACAATGATGTTCCGTACAGATTAACTTTAACCGCAGATCGCTGAATAAATACTTCTAGGTCATACACAAAATGCATATCTGTGTTGTCTTCATTTCTCCCTCTTATATTATAATGAGTTTAACTCACCCGTCGGTGCACGTGGGGAAAACGTCCAATGTTGTCAAATGGCAACCGTATTCGCCCATACATGTTCGACCCAGAGTCTGTGTGTTGCACAATTCCTGTCAGATCCAATATAGACGGCACATCACCGTTCTTTTCTCTTAATCGGTCTGCAAATCCAGCCTTGAACTGTGTCTTGTTGACAAAACAATCCTCGGTGAAATGAAGCGACATACGGATAATGTTTTACACTAATCTGCTGGAACGTCATTAAAAACTAATTTTAACCAGGCATTCCTAATATTGGAATCCAGAGGAAGCTTATGCAGCGATTGTCTTCTTCCACAGCCAGGCACGGCACAACATTTTGTCAACGGAAAGTTTATTTCTGGTAGCTCGTTCCGGTTTGTCATCACAAGGTATGCTATTGTTTACCTATGCATGAATGCGCGAGTCGGTGGGCGGGGCTAAACCGGCCGTGTTGAAGTAGGTGTTGATGAGCGGGTGGGGTTTTAGTGTCATTGACGTCATACTTCCACACTTTCAAAAACGAGACGTTTGTTGAGGCTGGTGTCAATAAAAGCTTTTATTGGACTAACAAGGTCGTCTTCAGTTCTGAAACTTACAGGATATTCTTATAATATGATGACCTCTTAGATGTCAAAAGCTCAAGGAAAATTTGATTTCTCAGTTCATCACCCCTTTAACTCACTTGCTCACATGGAATAAAAATAAAATCAGAAGACTGCACGATATGAAAAAAAAAGCTGAACAGACAAGAGTCTGCTGACAGAATAAGAATGCGACAGAGCTCGTAATAAAACAAGAATCAACATTGGCTTGACTTTTTGGAAATTGTAAAAGATGCTGTTTGTAAAACCTTGAAAGGTGAGGAAGGTGTTTATTGAAATAGATTGCTCTCCAACACAGAGTTCATTGTAAAGCATATATATTGTGAAGGGTCATTTCATATGGTTGTTGTAGCGTTGTGCTGGAATCTATTTTCAGAGAAAGAACCATGTACTGATCCAGCAACAAAAACGTTTTCCGCCATTCAGCTTGAGATTCTCTCCATTGAAACTCTCTTATGAGCAGAAGGATAACCATATTCATCCGCACAGACAGTCATGCAGACCCAAAGTAGGGATGTGCACGAATATTTGAATTTTCGAATATTCGATATGTAATTATTATTCGAAAAATAAAATACTATTCAAATTTTGAATACGTTGCTTTGCTGGCCGTAAATGCAGCGAGCCCATGATAAATCCTAAGAACTAACTCGCAGTTATAATTAAATGCACTGGATGGCGCTGTGGAGTGTGTTAACAAGTTGTCTGCATTTGATCACATAATGTTTTCGTCTGCCTCACTAAGTTTGGAATTAACGTTACTTGAAAAGGATCTTACTAAACGGAATTACTTTTGATCAAATTATTTAATTAACCTGAGTTATGATATCATCACCATGAGAAATCACATGAAATCCAAACAGTCGAGTGAGGAAAGACAGCTGTTCATCATTGCATCACAACTGCAGGTAAGCGCAGCTGGACCCCGCGTGATCAAAGATGTTAACTTATCTAATAGCAAAATTATTTTGAGACATACTTCCTTTAAGTTTCGTTGGAGGAAGACCGGTTTAAGAACAGAAAATGCAAAGTGCTGTTAGAAACACCTTCTCTTTGTGTCTCTGAAACGGCTGTCAGCGCAGCGTCTTTTCTCACTCGAACATAAAGTGCTGGCGGCGCCCCTGCATTTAACGTTAGATATGATTGTTTTTCTCAACATAAACGTGAAACAATATAAACACGATAATCAGTCATTTGTTGACTCGTGTGTATGTGTGTATGTTCTGTACGATATCTGACGCGATCTGCTTTATTGGGGGTTTTTTTTCGCTCGCGCTGCTTGAGCATGCTTTTAATAATGCTTTTTTATATATATTTTTTGTTTACACATAGGCCTACTGTTTAATGTTTACTGTTTAAAACTTTAATTACTATTGTAAGCTTGTTGTGTATTGCCTAATTGTAAGCTTGTCCAGAAATGGTGACAAAAACGTAAATAAAAAAAAAACTCAAAAATAACGTCTTTTTCGTTAAACATAATTTAAATAAACTAATATTCGAATATTCGATTTTTATGAGCCCGAATATTGAAATGCAATATTTTGAAAAATGCCCATCCCTAACCCAAAGCACAACCAAAACAACGTTCTTTCGCAAAATGCATGCAGTTTTGTTTTTTAACTGCGAGAGGGACAAAAGTGACATAGTATAAAGGAACTGAAAAAACATCAAATTAATCACGATTGGTTAATCTATTGTCCTATTATTTATTAAGTTTTTGCTGTGTGTGTTTAATCATGCAAAATCTAAATCTATGAACCCCTGTGGTAGAGGTAGTCACAGCTTCACAGGTCACATTTCAGCATGACTTGTTTACATACAAGAATTGATTTGCAATTATTTTTTAATGTCTGCTTTATTGACAGCTACATCCATGCCTCATATACCCTTTCAGAATGCCATTGTTAGGGGTCTAGGATGCTGGGAGTTTGATTGACATTAGATCTGTTTGGGAATCCACGTTGCTGAAAGGCCATGTCGTTTAGGAATTCCAAATGTCAAGCGCCTCTCTGTAGTTTGAGCAGTGGGTGGGGACCAGAAAAGCAGTTTCTCAGCGACAATTTATGTCACCATCGACATTTAGTTTAAATCTCTGAGAGATTTTTTCTTCACCACAGCTGTTTGTGGTGAAAGAATAGAAACCATTCTGACAATTGGTGGTCATGAAGGATTTACAATATATGAAATAGTAGATAGATATATTTTTAAATGTGTGGTTACAACCCCCCCTGCAAATCTATCGTCAGAGCTAAGCACCCACAAGTAGTTTCCTGATTGCTTAAGTGGATGACATAAAACTGTTTGTCAAAACCAAGAACTTCTGAAACACTGTGCATGAGATATTTTCTAACATGATCAGAATGTTCCTGGATTGTACACCTCAAACTATCATTGTCTGAAATTGCAGCTAATGTTCCTTCATAACATTCCTCATATCCACAACATGGGGTAATTTTACTAAATTCTGTCGTGACATCTCTGTTTGGCATGGAAATGAATATAACAATGTTGATAAGTTTGGTCCTGGTATATTTCTGGTACGCTGCTGTTGGTTATTGCTTCTACTGCCAATACATATGCAACACGCTGCTGGTAAGCAAGTAAGACATGCTGTTGCCGTACAAAAAAAAGAGTATTCATGAATTACCTGTAGCATATCTATACAGGTGGAGCTGGGGAAGGTGGAAAGTCTCTAAAAGCATGCTGCAACTGCTACATCAAATTCTTTTAGGGATTTATAAGAATGATAGCTATTGAAAAGCATTGCAGTTAGTCGGTTTTTATTCATTTTTTCTTGTCATTTTAAGTTTAAAATGGTCAAATGGTGTGCATCGTATGCAACTCCAATACTAGGTTCCCGAGAGGCTGGGTGACGGTGTGTATTTTTTTACCCTTTCCCAAGCCACATCTCAACCGAGATAAGTGTCTCCTCTGAATAAAGTTATGTGGTAGCTGAGACCACAACACGTAACACCAGTCAACAACGTACAATCTTTAAAATCTGTAACGTAATGTGAAGCTAACATTAGAAAATGTTTATGTTAGCTTTTAGCTGTGTTGTGCATCATGTCACTTAGCTTCATTAACGTATATCTGTAAATAACCTGAGATAACAAATGTTAGAAATGTTGTGCTGATTAAGTACTGTAGCACCAAACGGTGATGGCAACGATATGCGGGATATCACGTTTTTACACTGTGACCTGTACATTTTGGCCTGGAGCTGAAGCTTTTCATCAACCTTCTCAACAGTAAAATTATAAATATAACCCTCCAATGCATAGTTAAGGCCCTTTAGGTAACTTTCAGGATGTTATATATTCTTTCTGTCTCCAAAAATCACCAATTGCCTCCTGTGAAATGTCTCCTACTGTGAAAGCTGCCATAGCGCCTGTCCCCGACAGTTTGTTGATGTTGAGTAATTGGAGGGGGCGTGGCTTAGCCATAGGTCAATTGACTGCAAGCTTGTAATCAGACCTGCCTCCATCCAATCAACAACCAATGCATAGAACCAAGCTCAGCCTTGCTTTTTTCAAAATCGGTTTCACCAATGCTATCTCACAACCAGTTCATACAACTTCGTACGAGTAATTAAAAGGTAGTCTATCTGTTCTAAAAATGCGTTAAAAGTAAAAAAAAATGGTGATTCACCTTAGCACTTATATAATGATATGAAAATAAAAGTGCCTGCAGGTTAATATAAATATAGAACACAAATATGAACTTTGACAGAAAGATAATGTTTCTTATTCTGCTTTAGCTTCAGGTGCCATCAAACTGGGTCTCTGGTCATAATCAGGTCCAAATCCGTCTAGCAGAATGCTAACGTGTTCCGGCCAACAACGGCCCAACCTGTAAGAAATCGAAAGGACATACGTACTCATTCATTAGACTTTTGGCCTATAATATATTGAACTTGCGGAATCAACAATAAAATCTATGTTGATTCACTGACAAGCAGCTGAAAGAGATACATTTAGGCGCCTAAAGTCCCAATCAGTCTGCACTCGCCTGTGAACACCTCCAGTGGAACTGCAAACAAAATGATACAGTGGGGCTAATAGGAAGTGCCAAGGCTCTCCGTAGGCCATAGACAGTAAAATAATTGGACACAGCGACCCCATTGATTTCAACAGAGAAAATTGATGTCCATTAAAAGCTGATCGCCAGGCGTACTGTGCAAGCTCAAACTGAGCCTGTCACGTGAGCAACCTGTTTGTCTTCTAGTAGCTGTGCTGAGGGAAATCTGAATAATTCCCTTCCGAATCTCACAGAGACGGAGAAAGTGATTGTTAGCTCTCCATGAGCTAGCAGCAGGATCAACTTAATGACTCTCTATGGGCTTCTCCCTCGACTTTATCAGACTTTATGCCTCCACGTACCCCTGATTGTCTGCGAGCTTCTACTCCTGTCTATGGTCATTTCTCTGTGCGACGGAGGTCAATTCGCTATGACGCAATCGTCAGCCTATTTTTACAAAAACTAAAATTTTTACAATAACGTAAGATACAAGGTAATGGAGCCTTTTATACATTGTTTTAGAAATAAATAATGGACAAATGGAGTCTTTGGACGGCTCAGATGTAAAGTTATTCGCTGTCAAAGTGATGGCAAAATGAACGGGAGTCAAATGGGATGCTAACAGCAGGTGAAGTTCTGCTACAATGGCGGTTCTCGCGAGACTTCAACTTCCGGCTGATGGATAACCCCCTTGCCGTAGACGGGATCTGGATATGTTTAACTTTATGCAAATGAAGAACAACTTTCAGGAGCGACAACCAATAAGAGCGAAGTCAGTGGAGCGCATCACTCTTCAGTGCTGAGTCTGACCGAGGCAAGTTGAACGAGAACCTAATTTTTGCAGTTAGAATCTGTTCTTTAATTTATGATATATCTCCGTGTACATACAGTGGTATTCACCATACTGACTCCGTGCCTGAATGGTTTCGGGAACCCAGTCAGGCCGGTATTTTCACGTATGCTGCAGTTAAATAGCCACGATGGCAAAGAGCACTCACTGTTTCTCATTAATCTTTAATATTATGCCTTTTATGTACTGATTACATTTATATTTAGACTTTTCCTTCCAAAATGTTTGTTTGTAGAGGCAAGGAAACATATTTGTTGTCTACAACATAGAGTAACATCCATAAATGTCACTCACAAACATTACTAGGCAACCGGTAGTGGGAACGCCTTCCAGCGAACTAATCGCCAGACACAAAGTCGCTTATAGTGTCTAAACCCACGTGATGGGTATAGGTTTAGGGGCAGGTATCAGGGATAGGTCATTTGTACGAATTCATACGAATTTGGTAACTCATAAAATATGTACGAATTAGAAAAAATCGTACGAATTTGTTCAAGTGTAGGTCGTATTGCGAATTGCTGTGAGATCAGGGGTGCGTTTCCTGAAAGCATCATTAGCCAACAATGGTCGCAAGTTTCGTCATTATCGGCATAGTTTAACGAGTTGGTGTTCCCCAAAACCATCGTTCCAACGAACATTCGCAATCAGCATCGCAAAGTTGTGTGGTTTGAACGACAGCTCTCGACCTATGCTTAGAGGCATCGTTTCTATATTGGACTACATTTGGAGGTATTAAATCCTTATCTTGAGCAAAATAAGCAAGCTGACATTCAGTATTTAGAATAAATACAAATCGAATTTACGTCTTTTAGTATGTCTAAAGATTTAAAGTACCGTGTTTGAAGAGTGCGCATGTGCGAACGTGCTCTACTATGTAAGAACGAGCCAAATATTATATATAGTAAATATAGTATAGTATAGTAAATAAAGCAAAATAACTGTGAACAATTAGAAATAGTCCTCAGATTACATGTTTGTAATTTATATTAAAAAATCTAGCGTGAACTAGGGTTAGGGTTAGGGTTAGGGGTTAGGGTTAGGGTTCAGGTTAGCATCTATTGGAAAGTTATAGAAACCCTATTGCATTTTATTCTTCTTTTGCTATTGGTGAAAATGCAAACTAAAATATATATATTGTAATACTAGAACTTTACCCAACAATGATGACTTCCTCTTCTGAGAACCCTGTAAATGTGAACAGGGTCAATATGAATAAAAAAAACATCTTTCATTTACTAAGTCTATTATCATGACTTCAACAACACTGGTCTTGTCTGACTATAAATTAATCAAGAACCAGGCATAATACGAATCCTCAGAGATTTTAGTTTTAATAATAATTCACACTAATTCCAGATAAGCTCTTATTAGAAACCCCTTTTTAAATTATTATTTTAAGCAGAAAGATGGGGTACATCAAATAGCAAAAAAATAGCAAAAAAACATTGTTCCATTTTAAGTGCAGATCTGAGAAAGTTTGAGATAGTTCAGTTTATACTGTCAGTCATTTTCCATTACGGGCTTGAGGGCATAACAAGCAATTTTGTATCCGTTTTCTTTCATGATACTGACTCTTGTCTAGTGTACTTGACATGGATGAGTAATGCAATCAGAAGCAACAACAGTTGTCATGGGAACCTCACTCGAATCTCAAGAAAGATAATAGTCAGAGATGTTTCATGTGTTTTGATATACAGACTAAAATGGACAGATAAAAACAAAAATCAGCAGGGACTAACAAATGTTAGTCTAAACAATAATCATATGAAATTCCCACATGGTGGACATTTTACTATTTAAAAAGTGTGGTCAAATGTACATGTGTGGTATGAGGAAAAATGACTTGCATTATATGTTGTGCTTTAAAACATCTGAATAAACCTCAGTCATTTTTGAATACATTTCCAAGAAAACCTCATTTTTGGATGGAGCCTACCGCTGTTCTGAACCATGCTGAAATCCAAAGAAGACGAGAAAATTGGTTTAATGGTTTCAAAAGTCTCGATTAGCTTACCTCTAATCTCATCCCAAACTCCCAAACCCATTTCCACAAACATTCTTCTTAACGACTGCATTCATTTTCTGCAAACCTACCAAAATGACTCTGCGAGCGCTCATTGATTTAAGATTCATGGTCTGGGTTATCTCCGTCCATCTCATGCCAATAAACACTGCCTCTTATTTTCATTCTCTATTTTCCCCTTCACTGAGCTAAACAGACACTGCAATCTTTCCTTTCCATTTGGAAGATTTACATGAGAGTGAGTTGTGATCAATGCATATAAGATTTTACAATTTGCATTCTTTTACGTGATATACCTAAGAATGTAGGCCTAACTTTTATTTTGTGTCAGAAGTAAGTCAGCGACATTGAAAACTCTTATGTCACTCATATTAAATGCTTAAATTAAGTTTTAATCAAATTAGTATTCATTTAGTTAAATGTAATTTAGAGATAGCAGATTCCTTTGCAGGCTTAAAAAACAGATTTGATTCAATGTTCAGTGATATATTTCTCTTCTTTCCCCAATAGGGGAAACTTAAATCTTATTTATTTGAAAGAGCTTTATAAGCTTTATGCACTGCAATGCCAGTAATTCATATTTAAAGTTTGTTGGTTTGTTCGGTTAAAGCGTAATCATTTTCATCAAGTACAAAATGTGTCTACAGTTTTGAATTAAACTTTTGTTTTCCTCGTATTGTGTTAATTGGCATTAGCAGTGGTTTGTGACAATTGACTTCAGCCTGTCTCCTAAATTCTTACTGGAGACCACGAAGAAAAACAGAACAGGTTCCATTTTGTCAACAGACACTTCTTGATTTGTTACAAAATGTCACAGCAGACATGAGTTTGTACTATATATCCATACATATATTTGTGTTATTCTGAAATGTTATTCAATGACAAAGCAATCTTGATTGTCCTTTAGAAATCCTGATGTTTTACTGGACTGAATGATGCTATATACCGAGCAACTATGAATGGACATCAAAGGCATTCGCTTGCAGTTAAATGGCCAGATCATTTCAAAAATAAAATCTTTGTGTGATGTTTCTCATTTATAAATAATACAGATCGCATTGGCATCTTAATTCCATACCAAAATGCAGTTTATTTTAAAGAGCACAGTATAAATGAGCACAAAATATTATATGCATATAGTCAGAGTATACTCATTGTCATTTTCCCAGAACTGAGACAGGCACATAATGCAAAATATATACTTGAAAAACAAATACATTCCCAACAATGTAAACAGAACTGAATTTCTCACTGCATAACGCATTAATATTCACTAAAATTGGATATAGTGAAACAGGTTTTTTCATGATTTTGATGTTCATAAGAGTGAAGATTGTCATAAATCATAATTCATAATTATTCATTATAAGCATTAGATAAATGATCGGGTGACAACAACTGACTTGTTAGCAGATGGATGAATTAATTTGGCTTTTTTGAATAAATTGAAAAGGATAACTAAGTTTATGTATAAAACAAGGTTCTGATCAGGATCATTATAGTGCTTTGTAAGCCCATTTATCAGTCCAATTGGGTTTCTGATGAAACGGGTGAAGGTCTCTGATGTCTTTCCGCGTGGCAAAGTAATTTAATTCCAGTTAAGCTTTTATCTGACTCCATTTTATATCTGACTCCATTTTATCACAACCTCAAATTTAGGTTAGTTTGCCAAATGGTTATTGGTCAATTATATAATAGTTTAGCAATACATTTGATTGTTCCATTTAACTTATATTTTACCCATTCATATTACGAAGCTATGTCGCTCTGAGGTCCTCAGCGCCTTGTTTGCCGTGGGTTCTCGCGATCACAAGCTCGCAGCTTCGGTCACTAAACAGAGGTAATTGCTATTCCTGAGATCGGTCGCATTCATGCTTACACAATCAAAGATACTTTGATATAACCCCTGTGACTGCATAGACTTGAAATTAAATTAATCTTTAGTACTTCAGTAGAGGTATAGGCACAGATATAAGTCAACCAACTGTACTTGTCTTATAGAGAATAGGATGGTGACGTGAATCAGATCCCAGTAACAGCAAGGCATTGTGGGATTTTCAGGACACGGAGGTTGCATTAGAAAAATCAGATCATAGTCAAATCTGCAGTATATTTTTTGTAGACATATACTTTTTGATCTATTTACTAGTTCTTTATTTATGTTTATGTGTATGGTGAAGCACCAATAAACCAAGGTAAACTCCTCGTATGTGAAAACCTGGAAATAAACCGCATTCTGATTTATTACAGAAACTAATCTATGAACATTGCAGAAACAACAAAAACAACAGCGTTTTGCCAGGAAATAACATTTAATAAAAGTAAACAACTTAACTAAAATGTTTCCTGAAGTAAAAAAGATAATATATACGACGCAGAGTTTAACTTGCAGTGTTGTTGTTATGGGTGACAGGGAGATGTGTCTGGTTCAAATGTGTATGTGCTCACACCACAAACAAGGTAAGAAAACACAACAGGAAATGTTGTTTGCGGTAGCTTGTTCAGATCAGTCGATCACTCTTTGTGTTCGTATGGATTCGAGCCTGTTAATTGCCTTTATTTTCTCTAAGTAGCGCTCCTTTGCTTCCTTGTTCAGCTTATCTCGGTAGATAGCATTGTGCTTGATATTCGCACGGTCCATGTGGGTTTGTTTACCTTAGTTACGGCAACCGTGTCCTAAAAGATGGCCGCCTCTACTCAGAGTGCACTGTGCCATGACGTAGTTTCCCATTCTCTATAGGCTAATAGCTTTGGATTGGCCATGCCGTTGTTTCCCACGTAGGCTACATTTATCTGAAGTAACATTAAATTAAAACAGATTTAAGACACACACAGATTTAGGTTGAACCAAGCAGCACGATTGTCATTTATCCGTAGCATTTATACGGCAATTTTTTTTTTGCGTGCATATGCTACGCACTAAAAAACCACTGGGTGAGGTTTAGGGGGAAGGGGGGTGGAGAGTTCGTACTTGTTAAACGGCAAAAAGTGCGTATCATATGCATGCGAAAACGCGTACCATATACACGCGCAAAAACTGAGTCTTGGCGGATACATGGCACTAGAAATGACATTCGTGCTATAGATACAAACTTTCATGCGATCGGGACTCAAATATTAGTCGTCACTAATCCTGGGTGCGTTTCCCAAAGCATCGTTAGCCAACTATGGTCGCAAGTTTCCGATTACCAATAGAGTTCAATGGAAATTGCCAAGCAATTTGCGACCATAGTTGGCTGACGATGCTTTCGGGAAATGCACCCTGGCAGCAAAGCTTACGGTGACATTCGAATCAGTTTAATCTACTTGGGAAAACAATTTCAGAGTCATTTCGGAATAAAAATCAAATGTAACAATTTATTATGTCAGGTAAATGTATCATGCCAATTTCATAATCAGTTCAAAGATAATAAATACAAAACAACAATTGCGGAATAAAGAGAAAGACGCGTGACCAGACGTTATGCGAACACAATGCGAAGTGTTTTGCATGAGTTACAAATCACCACGAGCCTTCTTCAGTATCTCCTTAAATACTCAGACCAAGGCAGAAACCTCCTTTCAAATTTAAACATGAGTTCACAGTGGGAGTTTGCATTAATCACCGTCCCAATCTTACTGGGGACAGAAGTTGATGTACATGGGGGCACACGCACAGCAGTGCATTTCTCTAGACTCTCCACATTTTATTACCTTTTTGGTTTACTTCAGTGGAAATGAGACTTTTGTTCCAGTCACACTGAGTCATTTCAAATGAATCCAAATATGTACTGTATGATAACTGTTACTTGTTAATACTGTGTGATAATTGGTCATTCTAAACCAAAAATATATTTTTGGGTGAATTCAGGTAGGGATAGGTGAAGGGAATGATGTGTAAATTGGGAGGTGATCAACTCAAGTGTGATTGTATCGAATTAGGATGGTAATATAGCAAGCGAGTTCAAATGTTAATTTTGCTAAATTAAAAAAAAAAATTCTCTTCCAGTTAGGTTTGCGTTCTTGAGGCACCAGGTACTGTTGTTGTGCGGAACAACAACCAGAGCATATTAAAGGTTTTCTGTTAGAACGGTGTTGTGTAGCCGCCCCTAAGTTAATAACTAATGATCTTTGCAACAATATACAAATATGCAACTATATTATCACGAAAGCTGAATTTATTTTCAGAGGCTAAACTAAAAAAAATTGCTCCATTTGACCCCAGACTTATGCTGTGTCCTTCTCAGAAACAGCAGTGAGTTTGAATCTGTCCTTCTGTTCCTTTTCTAATGCTTCCCTTTTGTCTCTTTCTTCTCCTTCCACATGGCATCCCACCATCAGCTGATACACCATCACACCTTGAACACAGCACCAATGAATGGGGCAAAGATTGGCACAAAGGACCAGTAAGAGTTTGCACTGTGGTGAATGAAACATATATCAGTGTTAGAGATGATTTCAGTAGTGAAATGGATGGAAAGAAATGTATATAGTCAACCATATGTGACTTCGAGAACACCTCTGAGCCCCATCCAGCAATTGCAGTGAAGATCCGAGGTCCCAAATCTCTTGCTGGGTTTACAGCATAACCTGAGTTAAAACCCATGGACTGACCAATCACCAGAACCACAAAGCCCACAGTAAAGGCCTCCAGTCCGCGTGGGATGGGGTTATTGTATGGGTCAACAATGGCAAGGATACACACAATCAGAGCTGCCGTGCCAATCATCTGTTGAAAGCAAGGGATAGTTCACCCAATGAAAATTCTGACATCATTTACTCAGCCTCATGTTATTCCAAAAGTGACTTTCTTTCTTCTGTGTGACACAAAAGATAATATTCTGAAGATTGTTTCAACTGTTCTGAAAGTCAAGGGGGTCCAAAACAACACTGGAGCCCATTCACTTTTATTGTATGGACAAACACTGAGACATTCTTCAAAATATTTTCAACAAATGCTGATTTCTGGGTCTCACCTGATTCGAAGAAGCCGTTGAGCAAAGTAAGGTGTTTAGAAGGATATGTAGCAAAGATTCCAGCTGTTGCATTGTCCCCTAAAACAATTAGAGAACCATGTCCAAAGTCCCAAATTGCATCTGCAAAGCATCAAGAGAGCATAAGTTAAAGAAACATATTCATAAACTGAGCAGTTTCATTGTTGGATGGACTGACAAAAATGTGGATTATTGAAATTACTTTAACAGCCCTATAACCCACCTATATACATGCCAAATATTATTCCTGAGCCAAGAAAAGCCCCCAGAGTCTGGGCCAAGAAGTACACGGGAAATTTCCTCCAGGGCTCTCTCCCCAACAAACAGAGGGCAAAGGTCACAGTGGGGTTTATGTGGCCTCCTGTAAGATACAAAGTTTCAACATGTTGATCTTTTGATACATTTGAAATGAGATCTTCACAGAACACAATGACAATGACACAATGATATAGACTCTCACTTTACACTATTATGGTAGGTTTGCATGTTTATTAAGCCTAAACCAGGATTAAACTTAAATTCAACTTAAACATTTTCATAACCTTTCTAGCCATGGGTTTTACGCTTGATCTATGTCTGGGAACTTTGTTTTTCAACTGTCTGCCATTTCCTTCCTTCAAGACTTCACTTATAGTCCAAACACTCATTTCTTTTCGTTATTCTTTTGTTTAAAATGTTCATAACTGCCAATGTCTGATATTGTCTTGGTTTTTCATCAAAAATGGAACTGGATGTTCCCGGTTCATCAGAGTGAACTTTAGTGAACATTGATTCCACCCAATAACATCTAAAAAAATAATAATCTAAATGTAGAAAAGAATGTAGTATAATTTTACCAGTTTGAATGCATCTGGTGAATGTTTGGCTGAAAGCCTTGACGTTTAATAAGTGGTTCTGAGCTGTATGTGACTCACTGCTTTGAAATGTCACATCTGAATTCTGAATTTCCTGTGTTCTCCCAGAAAAAAAATTAAGAGGCTTTAAGATTTAAAGACAAAGAGGCTTATGAACAACGTTTACCTGAGACTTGCCCACAAACAAGGATTCCCAACATTGCGGGGCAAACCCAAATGCAAAATTCACCGTCAGAAACATTCCATGGAGCCTCCGCTAAACTCAACTGGGCGACAGCACCACAGCCAAACATCTGCAAATAGAGACATGAAGCATGGAAATCCAATTAACCATTTGCTCAGATTTTGTCTTTTGTTTGTGACTGCACATCAAACATATGATGGAGAAGCTGAAGCTAAATACCTAACAAAGTTAATTAAGCTATAGATTAGAATAGAATTTCAGCAAATAAACCTCAACTTAATGAAAATGATCTGAAAAGTCTGAGCCATCATTTGATGTATTCCGTTCCACAGAGCTAGACATCCTTGGTCTCACATACCTATTTTTCTTCAAGGACTGCTATGGAAGAATGCAAAATGTTATGTGCATCATGTGGATTTGATAGATAATGTGTGTATGAGTATGTGTACTTGCCCTCTCTTCCATTGTGTAATGCCCTCTAGCCTGTCTGTGTTTGCCAGCCGTTATTGAGTCGCATGACCAGCCTCTGAATGGGGGGTTTTGTGTTTCAGACTGCACAGTACCATCAGAAAATAACAGATGGGCTTGGGGGAGCTCTATTTTTTGTACAGATATTGCTGTCTCGGAGCTCAAGTCCTCAAATGAAAACAGATGATGAGATATGGTTTAACCTGTGATCCCCTGTGGTGTGTCAAATTTATTCCGGATACGGGCTGTCTTGAATTCTGAATTGTCGCTACACTGTTGCTGCAACTCTTGTTGCTGTTGCTTACCTGTTAATTGCTTTGAAGTTGCACAAAGTACAACAAACGAGATGTTATACCAGGTGATGAAATGAAATATATTATATTGTTCTGTTGAAGTGAAAATTAGTCTCAGTAGCAACATCTTTTCTCTCTGAGATTTAGCAGAAGAGAAACAAATTAACAGCTATAGTCGGAGATGTCTCATACTGTACAAAACAAAATATTTTCTAGTTAGGCTTTTGTTTTGTGTTCAGTGCTTTAATTAGACTGGGAATTTAAAGTAAAATGTTATTAATTGTCATGGCCCTGACAATGTGTTGTTGTGACCGTCCTCTCTGAAAAATAAAAAGCTGCAAAAAGTGATCAGTTGACTTCAAAAAAGTGAGGAAACACATTGCCTTAAAACTATTAAGTAACAAACTTTATGCGTAATTGAACAAATTAAGTGTACAATTCCACATAATTGAATCTTTTTCAATTACGCAGTTTATTTCCTTAAATTTTAACGGGTTTCCTCACTTTTTTTAAAGTAGGCCTAAAGTCACCTGATCACTTTTTACAGTTTTTTATTTTTCAGTGCCTTGTTTGCTTGAGTTCAAGCAATTTTAGTGATAAATTATCTTACTAACTCTTTCGAGTTAGCTCGAGTTAGAGGCGATCATGGGTCAACATATTTTCTTGATGCTGGAACAACATTCCTGTCCTATAATTTTATTTAGCTCCCCTGGTGGATTGGGAATCTAGTGGAAATATACTGATCTGCACACCACAGCTGGAAATATTGTTCCAGAAATAACTTTTCTCACACATTTGTTGACCATGGAACAACATTCCAAACAACCAATCAGATTTGAGGGGCAAGTTGACACTTTATGTCAAGTTTAGGCTTAAAACCAAGGTTAGGTGCATCTTTTAATTAATTTTCCTTTGATTTTAGGGATAACTTACTGGGAGGTTTAGAGGTAGGGATATGGATGTTGATCTAGGAACATGCTGCACTTGGTGAAATCAGGTTCTGCATCATAGTTACATGAACTCAGTTCCTGTGCTCTCATTTCAATGAAGAATATACCCAGGGCCCAGTTTATTCTAAAGTAATCTGATCAGATAGGATAAAAAAAGGATTCTGGAATCGGATTAGATTACAAAATTCAATCTTGGTTTGATCTGGATCAAATATTCAGGATTATCCTGATCTCAGAAGAAGGATCTTGAGCTCTTGTGTTCTTGTGAGAGAACACAAAAGCAGTAAAATTGATAATTTTTCTCCCATTTCATTTTTTTTCCCATTTTTTTCCCCATCACCATGTCCCTTTAGCTCCATGGGGGTCTAATTGTTTAAAGGAAATTGAAAATGTTTGTTTGTTTTTTCTTTCTCTTTCAGATAAAACACTTAAAGTGACCCCACATTGACTCTTCTACCTGTTGCTTTTTACATAAAAAGCAGTCTACATTGTGAAATTCTGATCCAGACTAAAACTTTTTGAAAAACTGGGCCAGGGTCATGAAATGGCCCACTATAAAGTGTCTGAAACTTGTGTAAAGCAGCTAATTGGCTATCAGCAGGACTTGGAATTCAACTCCCATTATGTCAACTCACAGTCAGTTCTGTAAAGGAGACGTTTTGCTACAAAAAGTTACAACATTAACAATTATTTTAGCTTTAAACATTTCATTTAATTCCATGGTTTAATAACCATTACTGGCAAAAGCTGAGAAAAAAAAACAGTAGGAGTATAAAAAAAGTACAAGTACAGTTTAGCAAATGCTTATTACTATTATATTATTATGAAAGGGTGGAAAAAGAACATAAATCATCTCTCTGCCAATTATTTGCAAAATGAGGAACTCATTGGGCAAGTGATAAAGAAGTAAAACTTCCATCAGGTGTAGATAATTTCAGGCTTTTCAGCAGATGAAAGCATATAGATTATTTTTGATGTCTTACATGCAATTATCCCTTTCACATTCTCATCAAAGACAGACAATAAATCAATCTTTGCATCATTAGTGATTAATTTATTGATCCATCTATAAAGCTAGTGCTTTTTAAATACATAATACACATTTATGCATTTTGAACAGACAGAAAACTATAGAAAATGTGTTTCTATACAGTATAAACACACAAATGTGTATAAACCTTAACACCTCCAAATCATATATACTGTAGCCACATTCCTTGATGGTGACACTTTTTTTAATCGTTTACAATCGTTTGTCTCAAAATGAATAAACTGCTTTACAATAAGCATCCAAACGGACACGTATTTTTCATCATAGCTGAAGCTCGAAATCTCATCACTAACTCATAAATGACAAAAACAACAAAAGTGTCTCACCACTAGAATGAGGGTGCCAAGACATTCTGCCAGTGCCTGTCGCATCAGCAGGTTACGCACTTGCAAGGTCCGAGACATCTTTTCCAGAAGCACCTTCTGTCTTCCCATTATGCCTTAGGATAATTAAAAGATGATGGTGGGGTTTAATGATGAGGATGAAGGGCACTGGGTAAGTGGTCCTGTACAAATTGTCTTACTGAGCACGGGCCCTATATTTGCTTCAGAATGTCCCGCCCTCAGTCAATAAAAAAACAAAAGCAGCATTCCTAAAACTTTTTTCCATCCCTCCCTCCATCCCTGCCTCTTCCCATCTCACTTACACACATTTCGCTTGTACTTTTTCATGTCAGACTCAAAAACAAATCATTTATCAAGTGTGTGTGAGGACTGGGATATGGGCCCAGAGGGTTCTTCTACGTCAAATATATAATATATGTCTAAATATATGTTTCTTAAATCTGCGTTCTGAACGGCCCTCTAGGGTTTGGTACACAAAAACGTATAGTGGTTTCACCAGTGTTTTTTCTTCACTGTGTGGATTGTATCTCCATAGCAGGCAATGGCTGGAAGGAACCATGAACAGAGTAGTTATGGTTTTCTTACATTTTTTAAATGAATAGTTTAGGGTTGTGGAAATGTGTGGGCATTCTGACCAGCGGTGAAGTTTGGCAATTGTTCGAAACACAGGGCAGATGTTTTTTTATTCTGGAAAGTATTTGTGCCACATGATGGTCACAAGCCGGGAGTGTCTGAAATTCTATTCTCATAATAAAGTTAAATAGACTATGTTTTTATTCTCCCAGAAACACAATGACTTGCAGCACCAGTCGTATGCAGCTTATGCTGAACCCAGCATTATGACATTGTGGATGTTTCCTAAAACACAAGCTCTTATTTTCCTTTCCTATGGTATTTAACGCACTATATTATGTGGTTAATAAATTGTTGCTTTATATGTCTTTCCATAAATGGTGAATAGAACAAGCTATAATGCTCAAGTCTTTTCCTATGGGATTCTCAACGAAGGCCTCTATGTCTCATGGCAGATCATTACAACATATACATCTTCTTTATTGATCCATGCAAGAGTCAAAGGTTTTTCTAATAACCCCTGCTGGTAGATATTACAATTACACTTTTCTGAGGCATTGATGGTCATTCAAAAGTAGCTGTGTTTTCTAAAGAATATTTCTAATATTAGAAATTATTCCATTATAGTATAGTAGATCTAAAAGCAACAGCAATTTCGAAATGGGAAGATATGGGGAAGAAGTGAGACAAGAGAAAATACCTTGATTCATGTGTCATTTTAATAATTCAGGCAATCGAACAGCAATATGTTTGGAAAGTTGGACACATAACACAGTATTCCTGATGTCAAATTCCAGCATTGAAAGTGTTAGAGACAAAATCTTACATCATCAGTTTCAAACAATACACTTATGACACTCATCAGAGCTGTTTTTAATTAATAAGCTGCTTCCTGATGCAAGGATTGCAAGCAGTTTTAACACTTTTACATGCTATTCATCAGGGGAATTCCCGATTTTCATGGTCATGGAACAGTTATTACATCTTTATTTTCACATTATTATTCACAGTTCACTCACACGTCGCATCCACGTCCAGGGTTAAGTGTAATTTGAAGTCTTTCCGTTAATGAATCTAAAATGAAGTAATCGTGTTCATTCTTGTGCTCTTGGTTTTCAGTATGCTTGAATGTTTATTGCTTTCTGCAATTTGGCCTCCTCTGGTCCTTGTCGCTATTCTTTCCTTGGCTATATTGTGTAAATTTGCTGGAATTTAATTGGGTCACACTTTACTTGAAGGGGTGTGCATAAGACTAACATGACACCTTCATATGTTATGAATATGAAGGACGTTTTATGCATGTTAGACAACTGTCATTAAGTGTTATTCGCTCAGTTATGACATTTTAATGAAAATATGACATTGTTTGAGATGTCCTTGTTATGACACCTTGACAAACCAATACATCATAACCTGTCAGTGTCTTTGTCATGACAACTTGACATTACTAAGACAACACAACCTGTCATAAACATGACATAGCAGATTAATTATCAAACCACTTAAGAAACCACCTAGCTTTATTGGTTAACATTACATTAAACTGTCAGGTGGTTGGTTTTGACATTGGCTGTCATGAAGCCATTATAACTTTTTAATGACAAATTCAATTAGTACCACTGTAGTTGAGGTCACGAAAAATATTCATGACACAGTTATAATGGCCTCATGACAGCCAATGTCAAAGCCAACCACATGACAGTTTAACTTAATTTTATGTCAAGTTGTCATGACAAAGACACTGACAGGTTATGATGTATTGGTTTATGTCAAGATGTCATAACAAAGACATCTTAAACAATGTCATATTTGCATTCAAAATGTCATTATTGAGCGAAAGACACTTAATGACAGTTGTCATAAACATGCATAAACCCTACTTCATATTCATGACATATGTCATGTCATGGTTATGAAGGTGTCATGTCACAGTGTTACCCACAAGTAAACCCCCTATTTAAAATAATGTAAGGGCTCTCTAAATTGTGCATCATAATCATCACAATAAATGAGTTGTAACTTATTGGTTGTATATTTAATATTAGGGTTATTATTCTGTTTCTACTTCAGGTGACGGTCTGTGACAGCTTTATATAAATATTTAATGTTATCAAGAGTGTATTGTGTCTTGGGAAATCGCAATGTTATGCACATTATGACTTAAAATTTAATGTGTCTTAAATATTAAGGTAAATTGTTTGTCTTTGGGGAACAATTGAAGTATTTTGGTTTAAAAGCAACATGCTGAAGCGCAGTCTCATCCCAAGAGCGTCATGCAGCTTTTGACCATACGTCAACATCCGCCTTTTAGGGTACCTCAGACGTTGGTTAGATGAGCATTATCTAATCCTAACCCTACCTAAACCTACCCCGTCACCTGTGACGCTAAAGGTGGAAGCCGTTCAGTGTTATGACGCCCAGGTGACGTCATATAGCCGACGTTTGGGGGTACCGCTCGAAAGGCGGATATTGACGTATGGTCAAAAGCGTCAGTTGTATGATGTCTTGGGTCTGTGTTAGGATATGTCAATGAGCTACTAATGGGATTACTGACTCCCAATATTTCTAGTATGCTGTCAACACCAACCGAATAGCTACAATACTTGATAAATTTGACACTTTCTTTATTGTCTGCTGATCTGGACTGATAGTGGGTCAGTAAAATGCCCTGCCAGATGAATTGTTCTTTGTGTCAATGTAAACATTTAAACAAATCTAAATAATATGACATAAGGACCTTCCTCTTAAATATCTGCTAAGATTAGACCTTTCAGAAAAGAACGTGCTCTGAATATGGCACCAGAGTGTCAGCTGAATCTGCAGAACGTCAAATGTCCTCAAGAAATTGACAGTCATCTCTTAAAGCATTAGCTCTTAAATCAGACATCAGTCGTTTGTCGTCTGCGCCTCCTCTAGGCGATAGCATTCCCTCCTTTGACTTGCATCCAAGTCTATTGATTGGAAAAAAAAGCTGTTAATGGACATGAAAATTAGGAACACATTGCAACCCTGTTCCTGAACCCCACCCAAGAGTACATTTAGGATCTTGTAATGATGCTGACGCCCTTCTTCAAATGAGCTGATGAGTCGAATCAGTTGTGTTTGATTAGAGAAGACATCCAAACTTTTGGGGGCCTCCAGGGACAGGGTTGGCTCACTGTCTTGAAGGAAGAGTTCCACCCAAAATATTCGCTATTCTTTAAATGTGTAAATATGCTATGGCACAAAACGCAAGGTGAAAGTTACAGAAATATATCTGCAGAACTGAAGTGCAGCAAATTAGCTCTGAGATGTGTTAGTAGTTCAAAGATTACAGCGATTATACCTCATCTTCCCCTCGGGGCTGCTCCCGGGACATGCTCGGGAATTAATTCAGCCCATGAAACCATCCATACTGAGGCCTTTGATACTGCACTAGGCTATGAAAGAACAACCCGACTGACTGAATGTCAATATAATTCTGACAGACTTTTTTAAACTGTCGAGGATTAAAGGCGAAATGAAGTGGTATTTGAGGTAACATTTAAATGGTAGGACTTCAATGTTCGTATGGGAACATAATGTGGTGTCTTAGAAAAGAACTTGAAGTCACGACCTATCGCAGGATACTTTGAAAATGTTTATTCACACCTACATGGCTCTGTCTTTATATCTATAATTTCTTCAGCATTTTATAGACACTATACTGTAGATCAACAGTTTTAGAAAAATTAAACTAGAAATTATTTTGCTGTCAGAGACTTACAGGCACGAGGACACTCAAGTGTTTTTGATTAAATATAAAAAATGATATGTTGCATTTTATATCTATCTCGTTCTGCTTTGATGGCAATGAATCTGTTTATTACGGTAATCTTTTCTTTTGTTACACATCATTTTATGATGCAACCTATCCCTCCAGTCAGATTCATCACTGTGGGCTTTGAATACATTCAGTTCTTTATAATCATGTATTTTGAGGATTATGTTAGAACACAAAAGTGTTTTAAACCTTCCGAAACATAAAAATGCTAACAGTGGTTTTGACCTGAAGGTATCTTCACTCATTTTTTAACACAAAAGAAGCATAAAAAGCTGAACAAGCAGCACCTTCTAAAGTGACTCAGTGTTCAGGAAACCGACTGTGAGAAATTTACAAAAAATATTTTTTTTGAGGTCCTCTCCATGACGACTCCAGAAGAGTGCTGTGCTTCTAAGACCATCAGTTTCACTAATTAAAAGTGAACTACAGGGTCACTATCATACATGACTGCCCCCTCCTGAGGTGACATATGGTTATTATTATTTATTCTTTTTTTATATAGTTTTAACAAATACATTACATTTTAGCATTAAATATCAGAACATTTTAAATATATTAGTTATATATGTAATAGTGTATGACAGGGGTTCTCAACTCCAGTCCTCACGACCCAGTCTCCCTTATTTAACACACCTGATTCAGATCCTCAGCTCGTTAGGATAGACTCATCCTAACGAGCTGAGGATCTGAATCAGGTGTGTTAAATAAGGGAGACATACACAATATGCAGAGCAGATGGGTCGCGAAGAGTTGAGAACCCCCATGATATTTCCTAGGATTTAAAAGTAATATTATATTATAAATCATTATAGTTGTTATTATTGGTAGTAGTGGCACTAAAACAATAGGCTATTATTGGTTTAACTTAAAAAAGTTAACTAACCATTGCCTTAACATTTTAAAATGTGTGAATACAATTAAGGAGATTGGATTGATTAATTAATAGAAACTCGAAATAATATGTTCTCTGAACCACATAAATGAATTGATTTGATAAAATATCCACATTTTCTGTTGGTGTCACAATCCACCCCACCCAATAGTTCAGTTGCAGTAGTGAAGGTTGCAACTCCTTGTGTTTGACAGATATTTGCACATGTAGAAGAAGCTGCTGATTTCTAAGCAACTTTGATTTGAAGACGATACATAGGAATATTATATCACATTTTGAGACTCAGTCCTCACAGGCTACCTCACAAACACTGAGTTAGAGCGAAAATGTTACAAAACTCTCCTGTCTCCCCTGGTGTCAGCGCCGCTTTGTCAATAGGCGGCAGCAGTGCACCATTGGATTCGGTCTTCCAGAACCGTATGCTGAACTGATGAGATGTGAAAGGAAACCTACCGAGAACAGCAAGGCAGACGTGCGATGACCATCTGGCGACAGTTTTGTCCTCGGGCAGCAAGTAGCCTCAAGTCCAGTTCCACTTTTACCTGAGTCACGAATGAAATCAGCCAGGCATGAAAGAGCAGGGCTTGTGTTGTCTGCCATGATTGCTGCAACATATTTACGAAATCGCATGAAATGGGTCTCACAAGGGGCTTTGAGCTATGTTGGAATTTAACTAAAGTAATCAAGAGGTTTAGTGGTAACTGCTCCACACACACATCAGTTGAATCCTCATCCAATTTTTGCCGTTGGCATCACCATCGGAATGTTAAATAGGCTACTCTAGAATTTGAAATTGAATTTATCTTGGCAAAGTTAAATGACAGAGAGCTCAGTAGGCTATAAATGGACAGCTGTGTTTACATGGACACTTATTAATCGAGATTTAATCGGACTAAAAACCCGATTAAGATAATCCGAATCGAACAAGACATGTAAACACTTTGGAATCGAAAACCGAAACTGAAAAGACTACGCATGTGGCAATGGCATTAAAATGGAGTAATTGACATATTACTCATGGAGCGAGCTGTTCTTCCTATTGAATAGTGCCTTATAAATGAGTTTTCCAGGTTTTCATTTCACTCAGTAGCCATGTTTCCATCCACTTGTCAATTGAATTATCTGAAGTTCGGTAAAAAAAAACATGTGAATAAAGCTGGTGAAAGTGTGTTTCCATCCAACGGCTTACAAGCGAATAAAAACCTGTACGTAATGACGTCACATGCTGTTTTGCGAATCAAATTCATATATGGAATTGATTTGAGACATTTAAGCTGTTCCATTCATTTTCACACTAAATCTACAACATTCAAGCAAACTTTTGCGAACAAAGTTTTGTTCAGACAAAACGGATAACGCCATCTCACCAACAAATGATTTTCACAAGTTGCTAGCCTAATAATGCTTATGTGCCAGCTGATAGCGACATATGTATTGGATAATGTATGCGAGGTGGTTGTTGAAGGGTTGTATTCGCTATAACAACCGCACGTTACTATGTGTATCCTGCTTATGACATAAATCAACCAAATAAATCAATCAATAATTTGACACAAAATATTGACTTAAAAACAAGTTTATTGATTTAAAAACGAGTATTGCTTCTGCTAAAGAAAATAGTCTGTTCCATCTCTGAACTGCGTCCATGGCAACGATGTGTTCTATAGCCAGCGCCGACAGTATGTTAACAAGAATAACAGACCACATTCTACATTCAGAATTCAACCAAGCCACGTAAAAACAAGCAAAACTAACCTAAGAAAACAACGACGCTATAAACATTGCTATGATGATGCCGGATGCACGTAAATGCCCGACGACAGCGGAGGGGACTGTGGTGTGGGAACGACAGCGCTCCATCAGTTCTGGGAGATCCTGGTTCTGAGACACTTCACGGAAACCCTTTGGTTGAAACATTTTTTTGCTTTGTCCACTTACATCTGTCTTTGTTGACATCCACCATGTGTGCGCAAACAGACTGGCCGAAAATGAACGCAAATAACGTTTCCATCAGCTTTTATCATATTAGCCGTATAGTCGATCAGAGATAAAGATCCGATGAGACCAGAACGTATTTCATTTGAGTCGATTTTCATGGAATTTAATCGAATTTTACTGTTTTCCATAAGGTATTTTTCATTCGATATCACTTAATTCGGATAAAAACGTGTGTCGATGGAAACATGGCTAGTGTCTGTGAAGTGGAGACAGGAAATGTTCCTCCAGTCCTTGTTTCCGATTATGTGCTCCTAAATGGACAACTGGTTCTGGGCGTGGGCTAACCGTTACTGCATGATAAATATAAGCGGCCCTGCACAACAACTTGATCTAGCAGGAATTCGTACGAATTTTAGAGGTGGCTAATTGCGTAACAATTACGTGCAACCTCACTCGTATGAATTAGTGCGATTTGCTAAATCGATACGTACTTTACGATTTGGCCAATTCGTACGATTCCGATTACGAAATGGCTACTACCTTACCCCGCCCCTAAACCTACCCATCATGTGGGTTAGACAAATCTAATTAGCCACTTTTTAATCATTCGTCAAATTCGGTACGATTAAGCTCGTAAATCAGGTCAGGCACAACGTGCACCTCTTGAACTTTCCACACGCAACTAGAATCAGGTGCAAGGTTTTCAGCGATTCAACGTTCAGGAGAATACAGTGAGAACAATGTTTTTCTTCAGGTGGTACAGCTGTGGGCCTTAAACTCCTCTCCTGTCATTAATATGCTGTGGTCTAATCATCAAAAGAAAATAAACGGATTGAGAGGAGAAAAAAATTGATTTTGGCGTGACATTTCTTGCGTGTGCGTGAGAGCGTGAGATTGATACTGAAAGCGTGAGTGTCAGGTCAGATGTGTGAGAGTTAGCAACCTTGCCTTTAACTGATGTGATGGGAAGTACTACTGGGTTTGTTTAAAAAAACCAGTTCAGAAGAATGATTTAGTCTTCTGTCACTTCATGAGGTGATTGCGTCATAGCGTAAGCCTGTTCCCTGACATATTGGTGTATAATATTATATGCTTTAAATATGTAAAACAATTTTTAAGGCATGCATTGTTTTTTCTGAAATCTGTTTACTCATAGATACAAGATAGATGGCTCATTAGTGGCTGTTTCAATGGGCCACTTTATGTAAGCTGCATGTCCGCCATAGTGAGCAACGTCGAAGCAATTGTAGTTTAGACACATGTATGAACATCTATGTCAGGAAATAGGCGTTCCACAGAGGATTTTGCTAAGCTAATACAATGCAAAAAGACAAAGTTGCCTGCTAACACAACATTAGAAGTTACCACGTAGGAGTCAAAACATTAAAAGTTGACTACCATAAAAACATTATGATATTGAGTTAATACATTGCCTAATGGCTATAAAAACACATTCTCATCTGTGCAAGGTTATGCCGTTTCTTGGAAATTTAAATCTGTGGCAGTTTCAGCGACCAGAAGCTGCACAATGTTGTCGCATCACTGATTCGTACTGTAAGTGACAACACGCTGCATTACCCAGATGGCTGGTGACCGACATGTCTGGAGCTGTCGAATGTGGCTTATCAATGGCTTACTGTTCCGTTTTTTAACTGTCACCATTCACTTCGTAGAAGTGAGTCGGTGTAAGTCAGAACTGCGCAAAACGATTCAGAATGGTTTGTAAACACATGCCATTCAAAATGGTTTATGTGTAGGCCAAATGGTTTTACCAATTTATTGAAAAATGTAAAATATAGTTGGTATTGGTAAAGTATGTCAGTGGATGTAGGCCCTATTGAACTGATTTTGTCTGTTCCACAAGTGGGTTATATATTGAATAATATGAAAGTTTAAGCTGCTACAAACAATACAGATATTTTGACCTCTAATTACTTTATTTACACAAAAACTGCAGCATTCAAATTTAAATTGTACAAACCGATTGAGTAACCACAAGTTTCTTGATTCTTGTTCTTTCTCACCATTAGAAAGGTATTTTATTTTACTATCTGTCTATTTCTTGCTGAAATGTCAGTGAATTTAATTGTCTCAGCTGAAGCTGATTAGCATGCACACCTCAGTAATGTAAAAAATAATCACACTATAGGATCATCAAAGGCCCACTGAAGTGCCTTGGGACGCACAGCATTATTCAATATATTGATGTAATTTCCACTGAAACAGGAACATAGGACGGGACATATCGAACAACTCCTCCCCTTTTATAAAATATCCAATAGCATTTAGTTTATATCAGGCAGAGTGGCCCCATAGCCATTGAGCTCGGTAAAACTCTGTGCATATAATCCACTCTGTGCAACCGTGTCTCTTGTGTGACACTGACGTGAAACAGGATTTCTATTGCCCCAATGGAATATATTCACAGTGTACTGCATAAGTTCACCTATCCCCTATATAGTGAACGTGCCATTCACCCTGTGGAAAATCGTAAATGTGTGAACAAGTTATGGATTTTAGCTGCAGCCTCACGTGTTCTTCTAATGTAGGAGGCGAGGCGCTTCCTAAATCATAGAGTGCCGAAGTTATCACGTCACTTTGTAAGCCAAAGGCGGAAATATGAGTTAGCATTTTACTTTCTACCAGTTCCCCTCGCTCTAAAGTCTTCTGGGAGTTTTGAATGGGTTTTTGCTAAATCGCCTGAAATAAGGTCTGTGGTTAACAAGACCTCTAAATATTTTCACGTTTTGATCTATGACATAAAACACACCAGTTATGAGCCTGCTTGTGGTTTTTTTGAACTTTATTGTGTCTGCTTGTGTTTTTAATTAATTTTTTACTTTATATATGACTTCATAATGTATACATTTTAGATTAACTTGTTAAGATTCTGATAGACAAAATGTGTAAAGGCCATTGCACACTGAGTCCGGAAATTCGCATCCGAAATTTTCGCATGTTAAAAAAAAAATTAAATTAAATTTTTAATTGCTCGGGATAAATTCAACTCCTTTGATAACAAAGTGAACTCTCCTTCCTACTCGCAATTTCAGGATTGGATGGACCGATGCAATATTTTCTCTTTCTTCTTTTTTCTATTTTTTTCCGCAAAGGTTTAATAAATACGCATCGGACTTCCTCCATGTGCAACAAAGTTTCTGTGCGTGACAAATTTTAGGCTGACAAAACGGAAAAACACAGACGAAAATTTCGTACTCAGTGTGCAATGGCCTTAAGGGTCACAACTCTTTGTTGAACACAGATTTTATTTCTTGCGATTTTCCGAAAGTCTATGGGGAAAATGCACAGCTTTTCGAATCGAGGGAACCCATGCAACGCTAACTTCCGAGTTGTCCTTCAAAGTGACGTCAACACTTTCGGCACTCTTGATCCTTATTGGTGGAAGTGAGAAACTGTAAGTTTTGAACGCTTATATCCAGCCCATTCTCATCCCAAGGCATATACTGACGCTTTGACAATGCGTTCACATCCAATGCACATGGCACCCTTTAGCGTCAATTTGAAATTAAGAAGGCACCTCCTAGTGGTCTAACCCTAACCCTACCCAGACCTAAACCTACCCATAACCGAAGCGTGTTATATTGAAGCTAAAGGGTGCCATGTGCGTTGGATGTATACGCATTGTCAAAAGCGCATTGACACATTGACGCCCGAGGATGAGAATGCGTTGTTATATCTTTTAAATGCAAATTTACGTCATTGGTTTGGGGCACACTAGCTAATAGATAAGGGTAAAATATTCTAGAATATACTAAAATCCCCCAAATTTCGTTGCTTGAAGGGTTTCTCTGCTAGTAAGCCTATTTGTGTCTGTGCATGAGTGGTTTGTAACCCTGGATCAGATGAGCAAACCTGTACTTGGATCCATGTTGACATCTTCCTCATGTCATTGATTACTGCTACAACAGTCAGAGTGAAGATATTTCACTCCTGGGTCTGCTCTGCTTGATAAAATGCAATCGGATTCAGATCCCGATAAATTAACCTGGTGGTGAAAAATCCCAGTATTGCCCAGCATGAGCTCATTTTTTTTTTTTTTTTGGTGGAGCTGGTGAGAGTCTTGCTTAAGCTAGTTAGGAAGACTGGAGGTATATTAGCATTCAAAACAGCAAAAACTGAAGTAGCAATCACTGGAAAGAGTCGGACATTTGTTCAGCTGACTTTTAGCTATAATATTAAGCAATACGTAACC
>JAQIUQ010005036.1:0-112824 GCA_030378365.1 Hybognathus amarus | reverse complement strand
TTGATGTACTGGTTCTTTACATATTCATCCGCAGCGGCACCGAGCAGAGAGCACGTCAGAAACAGCTGACAGGGTGTGTGTGTGTGTGTTCAGAGTCTCATTGGTCTGTCACCGCTCGTCAATGTCAGAATTCTCCAAGTACACCTGGCTGCAGCCTGACCAATCAAATCGAAGTAGGCGGGCTTTATGTTCACAGACGCTAGAGCGCGAATTTTAACAGTGCAACTCGACGCTTCAGTGTGAGAGATAAGATGTAAGTATATATTTGACAGTTTTTTTGGTCATAAATGTTAAACGAATGACAAAAATAATTAGCCAGACTAATATAGTTTTGTCTAATTTCGCCATTTTTAACTGAAAATAGGCCTATGTAGGCTAACATATGGCCTACAGTGTAATAGTTTAGGCTACCGTCATTGTAGTCATGAGGGGACAAGAAACATGAACAAAGCCTTTTTTATCATGTTAGGCACAGTGTGTGTACACATTGAGAATAAAATACAAATTATAGCCTTTAGTAAATTAAAAAAATCCAACTTTAGGAGAGAAAGAGACAGGGCAAGATAAAAGCAAAGAGAAAAAGAGTGTGATGCTGACCAGGAGAGAAAAATAATCAGCTGCCCACTGACATGGTTTTAACGCTATTATTATCGATTTTTATTTTTTTATTTTTTTATTTTTTTTGCCTTCACACCATCTTAAAATGCACATCTGTAGTTCAGAGAAATCCCAAATTTTCTCGGGGAAACCCCGAACCCCTAACCAGCCTGCCTCAAATTCGGGACTATAGTGATTATTATAAAACCCTGAAACCAACCAGGTAATGAAACTAGGTTATAGTAAGCATTAGCCTACTGAAAGTGTAACTTTATATATTTTTTATATATTATATATTTTTTTATAAAATCATACCCCCTAAATGAAAATCCTAAATGAAAATGTTTTATTTTTGGAGGGGGGCATCATAAAGGAATTATGCTTAGGGCACCAAAATGGCTAGCAGTGGCACTGAATGTAGGCATCATCACTCCGTCTCCTCTCCACCAGTAAGCTGGCGCAATATGGCTGCTGTCGCATCATCAAGGTGGATGCTGCACATTGATGGTGGTTAAAAAGATCCCCCCTCTATGTAAAGCCCTTTGAGTGCAGAGGAAAGTAGAAATGTATAAATTAAATATAAATGAAAGTAGGCTATATGTAATGAATAATAATAAATCATTTATAATAAAAATGAAAACAATATTCCATATAAAATAATTCTATGGTGACTTTAAGAGATTTGTTTCAATGAAATAAAGTGTCTTGTCAGCATTACTTGAACAAGCTTTACTTGTTATTTGTTCTGTAATAAACGTGAAAGGATGTTTCTTTGTGCACAGTCACACCATAATCCAAGAACATGTAAAAGACGGTAATGTTGGTGTTTTTGAGTCTGCATGGAAGGTGCTGCTTCCCCCCCCCACAGTCGTTTCTTTTTCATGCCTAAAAAAATGTGCCAGTAGATTTCGCCTGCTCACTCACTAAGCACCTAATTTGAACCTGGTCAGTACATGAAAGGGGAAAGCCAATGTTGGTGCTGGAAGAGCACTTTGGCCAGCAGGGGGTGCTCGTTCCTGCAGACTCTGAGATTTATGCAAAAAGGCACCTTTTGTGGCTGCCATTAACCCATTAATCTGTCTCAGAAGGGCTATGGCATGGGTGTAACCCTGGGATAAAATAGTATATGGATATGAACTGACCACAATACTAATAATAGCCCCCTTCGACTTCTGTTATTAGGCCTACCCATGAGAGGGAGACAAAATGCTTCTCAGAGTCAGACTTCAAACTTTAGACATTCAGACTTCACTGACTGGACTCAGCCTTTGTCAGGCTTAATCCACCTTATTTTCTTTGCTAATCTGTCTATATCATGTATAGAAGTAAAATAATGGCAAATGGTATTTGAAACAAAAAAGCTTGAATCACGCTAGCTTAAACCTTACTAAACTATGCTTGCATTTTAGTGGGTCGTATTTTAGGGCTCTGCATTTATATTGGCTGAAACGCAACATGGTTGTATATTTAAGCTGTGAATATTCAAATTCAAAACATTTCACACACATTTATATTGTCCATATTCAAATCTATATTGTCAATGATCCATTTTCACCATGGTGGATTATTTGATTTCGGTATTTATTAAAGACAAGCAATGAGCAACATAACATCATTAAAGTCAGTTTAAATGTACAACTTGAAACGAAAACAAATGCCATCAGGGCATGTGAAGTGTCATGCAAAAAGAAAGTTGGAACTGCTTCATGTTTTAACAACAGTTTCTTGTTGAATCCGGCATTGAATTCGTCTTCCATAAATGCACAGCACAGAGAGCTAAATTATGATTGTAATTTTTTAAGGAACGTAATCAAACATAAATTGTAGCCATTGTTGATAAACTATAACATCTGTAGGAAGCCTGAACACAAAAGACCTGAGTGAAAATAGCTGGGTGAAAGCTGGGTGAAAAGTAGCACACTTTCGAATGAGCTGCGGATATGTGGCCATTCCCCCTTTATGCATATTCCGGAGGGAGGGTTGATGTAAATTTCTGGGTTAGTTGAACCCGGGAAGTATATCGTTGTAGTCCGACTCAAGTCGTTTTTGTAGGCATCAAACTTCCTGGATTTTTAAAAGATGATATCTCTGCTTACATTGAACTTTCTGTGCAGCAACTTTGCAGATACTATTCATGCACCAACAGCAACATTATTTAACCAACAGCACACTATTTAAAATGAAAAAAGTGAAATCGCAATCAATCACCCCTTTAAGCGGCGCTCCTAAAATGGTGTACTCAGGGATGTCGATGGTTACTTCTCAAGAGATGGTAGCAGGAGCAATCTTTCCCCCGGTGGAGGGTCGGGGGAGAATCTTTTGTTCTCCTCTTCCCGCTGCTCACCCACGGGGTAATGTGGCCAAAGGAAGAAGTAACACATCCATCCCTGAGGACACAGAGTTTCTTGGATGACACGGTGCGAGCCGTCCCCAGACCGTGCTGCTCTCATCCCCTCTGTCGCCAGCCCCCTGGCCGAGCAGACCCCTGCGGAACATTCGTCCTTCCCTGGTCTCCTGCTGTCAGGACGCTGGTCAATGACTGTGCCCCCATCTGGGCCGCCATGCCGTCCATGTCCGGGCCAATCATTTCCGCAATTGCTGCACCACTGATGGGAAGTCTGTGTTTCGTATGACCCCACTGGGCCAGCTCTCTGGGAGCCTGGCTAGACATCTTCCCAACCTGTCCGCTGGGTCGCTCGGACATTAAGGCTTGGCTGTGCGATTAGGTTTGTGCGGCCTCCTCCCGCTTCAGGGGAGTCCGCTGCCACTTTGGTCGGTGGCAGTGCCCCTATCATGAGAGCGGAAATTGCTACCCTGCTTGCGAAGGGTGGGTTACGGCCAATCCTGGACCTGTGCATGCTGAACCGCTTCCTTCACAGGCTGCCGTTCAAGATGCTCACTGCCAAACGCCTTTTTGAATGTGTTTGGCCCCAGGATTGGTTTGCAGTGATCGGGAGAAAAAATTATGTAACAAAGCATCTTTTTTTTTATATAACACATAGATTCATAACTCATAGACCGCGGATATAGCAAGCGAATAGGCTAGACATAGACAGGCCTTGATAGAGCATATTGATACAGCCAAAATAGGCCAGACATAGACAGGGCTTGATAGACCACAGATATAGCAGTGATAGCCGGATATAGACAGGTTTCGATAGACCACAGATATAGCCGTAATAGGCAACACAGTCAACAGGTCTCGATAGACCACAGATATATCTGTGATAGCCGAATATAGACAGGTTTCGATGAGACCACAGATATATCTGTGATAGCCGGACATAGACAGGTTTCGATAGACCACAGATATATACTGTGATAGCCGGACATAGACAGGTTTGGATAGACCACAGATATAGCCACGATAGGCCGCACAGACAGGTCTCGATAGACCCACAGATATAGCCTTGATAGGCCGACACATAGACAGGTCTCTCTCGAGAGACCAAAGATATAGCCTTGATAGCCACACATAGACAGGTATCAGTAGACCACAGGTATGGCCATGAGTAGCTACACATAAATAGGTCTTGATAGGCCACAGATATAGACATGATCGCAACATATAGACAGGTCTCGATAGACCACAGATATAGCCACGATAGGCCGCACATAGACAGGTCTCGATAGACCACAGCCACGGTAGGCCATGAATAGACAGGTCTCGATAGACCACAGATATAGCCATGATAGGCCGCACATAGACAGGTCTCGATAGACCACAGATATAGCCAAGGTAGGCCATGCGTGAGACAGGTCTCGATAGACCAAAGATATAGCCATGATAGGCTGCACATAGACAGGTCTCTCTGGATCGACCAGAAGATACTGTCGTGTGATAGCCACACGATCGACAGGTATCAGTCGACCACAGGTATAGCCATGATAGCTACACGTAAGATAGGTCTTGATAGGCCACAGATATAGCCAAGGTCGCCATGCAATAGACAGGTCTCGATAGACCAAAGATATAGCCATGATAGGCTGCACATAGACAGGTCTTCTGATAGACCAAAGATATAGCGTTGATAGCCGCACGATAGACAGGTATCCAGCAGACCACAGGTATAGCCATGATAGCTACACATAGATAGGTCTTGATAGGCCACAGATATAGCATTATAGCGACATATCGACAGGTCTGGATGGACCAAAGTCTGGCCATGACGCCGACATGACAGGTCTCGATAGACCACAGATAGCCAAGGTAGGCCATGCATAGACAGGTCTCGATAGACCAAAGATATAGCCATGATAGGCTGCACATTGACAGGTCTCTCTCGATCGACCAAAGATATAGCCTTGATAGCCACACATAGACAGGTATCAGTAGACCACAGGTATAGCCATGATAGCTACACATAGATAGGTCTTGATAGGCCACAGATATAGACATTATAGCAACATATAGACAGGTCTCGATAGGCCGCAGATATATAGCCATTATAGCCAGACATAGACAGGTCTCGATAGACCACAGATATAGCCACGATAGGCCGCACATAGATAGGTCTCGATAGACCACAGCCACGGTAGGCCATGCATAGACAGGTCTCGATAGACCACAGATATAGCCATGGCCGCACATAGACAGGTCTCGATAGACCACACAGAGACAAGTCTCGAGAGATCACACAGATATAGCCACGATAAGCCACACATAGACAGCAACTCTCATCTCAGGCCTACAAGGAAGAAAAGGAATAGTCGAATAAAGTCGTTATTTTTGTTTGTTTTTTTGCACAAAAAGTATTCTCGTCGCTTGATAAACTTATACTTGAGCCACTGTTGTCACATGGAATATTTAAACATTTTCTTCATTGACTTTCTGGGCTGTCAAGTTTCGATCCCTTAGGGTAAATAAAATATCTTCATTTGTGTTCCGAAGATGAACGAAGATCTTACGGGGTTGGTACAGCATGGGGGTGAGTAAATAATGACAAAATTTTCAAAACCTTTAAGTTATTCTCTTAGGTAAGGGGAAATCGCTCCTTAAGTATCATTCTTCAGGGAAAAACTTAAGGTGCTTTATGCAACCTGGCACAGACACTGAAGGAGTCACAGGATTGGTGAAAGACTCGGAAGGATTACCCAGTGTATTCTGAGCGAGAAGTAGAAGGTCCTCTCTGGACAGGCCTTGGCTGATTGGAATGCCGGCTGATTCCAAAGTACTGTGCATATCCTCTGTAGACCACGTTGCCCATGGCAAGTCGCAGCATTGGTGGCGCGCGAGCTGCGCCGTGTTGGAAGAGGAGAGGGCAGGACAAACTCATCATTAGAGTCCGAATAAGTTCCAGGCGATTAGCATATCGTTGGACATTGTAGTTAGCAGTGAACGTGAGCAATTGTTGTCAGTGTCGGCATCTGCGAACTCGAACGTGTAAGTACCACTCTTTTACAGTAAGAATAAGGATGTGATTGGATAGATTTGAAGGTAATTAAGTAACGCAGTTATTAAGTCTTCCTGTCAATATTTATGCTAAAGCTTTTATTTTTCAGTAATTGGCATTTATGTGTGTGAGTTTGTTGCTCTGTGTGAGACTATTCAGGCAAATAGAACCCGTTGAGTCTGTGAATGGTGAATAATGAAATGTTTAAGCCTTAGTGACCTCTCTGGCCCCACGATTAATGACCTGCTCAGTTAAAGACCAAATCCATTTTGTTGAGCAATTAATTTATAAAAATTGGCACATTAGACTGTCTTTATTTTCATAACAGGTTTATGATGAAAAGATATGCAAAGAAACTGAAAAAAAAGGAAAGACAACATGTGTTAAATGGGGGGAAGCCAGAGCGAGCAGTTTGATGTTTTGGAGCTGGTTTGTTATGAGAGCAAAGTCCATGTTAGCATAGACCCTTGTAGGTACATGTACGGGGCAGGTGGTTGATGGTTTATGGCCAATTGGATAATGGTGCATATGTGGGTCATTTCCCTGAGGGAAGAAGCCAAATGTGCTGGAATCATGCCTTGAAGTCTTACAACACACCACTGACCTCTGTCCCTATACTGCCCCTATTTGCTCTCACACTTTCTCTCTCTGTCTCTCTCTGTATAACACAGGCTATTTATATTTTATCTTTCGCCCTTCCTGTCAATTGAACACATTGGCACTTACACAAACACAAACAATACAAATACAAATACAAGCAAATAACATTACCTCGACATACAGTATATGGGGAAACTGTTTCAACTTTTGAAACTGAGAGTATGACGACCTAAGGTTTCCATTACAGACTTTTAGTCCGACCAGGGTCGTGTCTTGATCCTGCACCTTCTGTAATGTCTACATTTAACTCAACTTTCAACTTAATAAAACTGCAAATACCAGTATATTGGCCAGTGCAAACCTTAGTAAATCAGCTTGCGTGATTAATTTAAATACTCTCATCCCATAAACTTTGCATCTAAAAGTGAAACTCCTACATATGCATGTGTTAGAAGGAAAACAAAAAAAGTAAAATAATCCTGTCCATGGCTTTTCACTGCGTATCTTTCATAAATCCTGACAATTGTTTTTTAATTCCAAAAGAAGGCTTGCAGTGGCACAAGCTGTTAAATCTGCCCTTAAAGTGCAAAAAAGAACATTTAAAACAGTATTTTTGGTGTTTTCTTTCCTGAAATCTAGGTTCTTGAAAAATAGCTAATTTCTTATAGTGTTTTGCACTAATATAAAATCTTACTTTATTTACTTAAAACTTAAGCTTACTTTTATTTGTTTATAATTTTAATTTAGTTTAACTTGATGTAGGCTACTAAAACTGACATGAATAATAAAAAAAATCAGGATACAAGGCACACAGAGTTTGAGGAAAGTGAATAGAACACAGCTTTATTCAATAGTGCAACAAATCATGGTGAGGATCAGGAGTTAGAAGACGTGAGAAAACACAGGATGCAGGATAGAGTTCAAACACTCCAGATAATTAATATAATATCAATAATTAATAATAACAATCCGTTCTGGGATATTAATACTGGTCTTTTGTCTTACAGGTTCTGGCGTTGGTACAACGGGTGGCAAGCGGATTCAGTTCTGAAACACCGGAGATCGCTGGATGTCATGTAACAAGTGGACACTGACAAAGTTCCTGCAGGTCACAGATCAAGAAGTCAGAGGTTAGTCAATCACAGGTGAGTACTATATACTTTACATTCAGAAGTTTTTCAGGTAGGCTATCTCAAGGAATCGGAGACAGAGGATAAGGGTCAGTTCCTGTTGGAGGCTTGACAAAGAACTGGGGTATTGCAGCATGTTTTATGTGTTGGTGGAATGAGGTGGATTAATGTGAATAGGTGTGAGTAATCAGAATTCTGAGGAGAGTGATTGTTGCGTGGTGAGGGAAGCTGAATCTGATTGGTTCCTGACAGCTATATATATATATATATATATATATATATATGAACAAATACAAATATTTACTAATATGACGACAAATGCATGGGTGGCTGATGTATGTATGCAAAGTCTAAATTATAAAAATGTATATCAATAGTGAATCAGGATAAGACAAAACCAGGTTATGGAAGAAGTATTGATGATGTATTGACATTATTTCAATTGTGTGAATTCTGAACAAAAAAGGTAGAGTAATTTATGTAAATTTAATACATTAACATATTTTTTTAAACAAAGTACCATTTAATTTAATTCAATATGTAATTTAATTTAACGTCCAGGGTATAGGGTTGTTTTAGGGTTAGTTTTGTAGTATTTGAAGAATGGATATGGCACGTCTTTGCATAGAAAGCTGAAAAAATGGATTCAAAAAGTTGCTTAAACAGCAATACAGTTGAAGAACATTAATCTTTAGATTTATCTTATAATTACTAAACTGAAAATCAATCAGCAGTTTAGCGGACTGCAACTATTGAGTGAAAACTTGTACAGAAACATTATGCATACGTGACATTAGTTTGCCATGGGTCATGGCTGAAAGTAGATAAAAACAGAAGCCTGTGTTCCTCTAAAATATGTTCTCCATCCACATAAAACCCCTAAACATAAGTTCACCGATTCCTCTTTGGTCTGCATATCATTAGGGGTGTGTCTTTAGCATGTTCTCAATGTTCTGTGGCACATCGTACTTAATGTGCCACTGTAGGAGTGCAGTGTTCTGCCAAAGTATGGTTACCTATGAAATTTATCCCATGTTGGCGAACAAGTCTCTATCAATAGTCTGTAATTCATATGCTTTTGTGTATGTGTGTTTTGAAGGGGTGGAAATGTTTTCTTTTGTAACTGGAAAACAGTCTTCTGTGACTTTTGTTTTTGGACAAAAATTCAACAAAAATGTGGCTTAAATAAAATTTGCACTATCAGTTTATCGTTGGTAATGTCTGTGTTGTGTAGGTTCGCCCCTCGCCGCATCCAATGTAGACTGCATTGCTTTTTTGGGGGGAGCTTAACACACTCAAGCATCCCCGTAGAGTTAAAGGTGCCATCTGGAACTAAAAATCAAAACATATTCCATTTTCCATAACAGATGGGGGCAGTATACCTCCAGAAATTGAGTTGTGCCGCGGCCGCGCGCACTCTCACGCTCTTCAAACAACACAAGCCAGCGCTGTTTTGCTCTTTTTCTCACACATATTATTCAAATCATTTGACACGATAGTAAAAGGTTGGAAGACCGCAGTTTCACGTGGAGCATTTGGATATTTTTAGAGATCAGAGACTCAATGAACAACATCTCAACACTAAATGATGAAGACCGTCTCATAGACGCCTGTCTCAAAAACAAGCTGGTGCATTTGACGATATGGGAAAATAAAAGCCTGGGCTATTATTTTAAGTTTACAGTATTCGTTTTGTTCATATTACACTTCTATTGTTAGTTTAAAGGGCAATTCCACCTCTGGAAAGATGAATGTGTATTTAAAATGGGTCATTTATGTAGAAGAAATGTGAAATTATTTTTTAATTTGGAGCTTTCTAGACTGAGAAAAGACAGAAAATGTATTTTTGGCTTATGTGAATGAAAAACATCAACTCCCAGAATTCATTTGCTTCGCTGCCCTAGGAGGCCACGCCTACCGCTAACCTCGCAGTATGTAAACAACAGTCTACTAGTGATTCTCAGTGATGAGTCTGTCCGAAAATGTGTTTCGAGATCGCCCAAAATGTCCGCGATTCGGCTTTTGCGTTCTACAGTCGTCATTCATCATGTTTACTGTGTCGACCGGGATGAGTGCCGGCTGTGTGGATAACGGCGTGAGGCCGGTGGCGTGATTACCGATGAGCGGCACCTAAGACGTAGTTACCGGTCTCGTATCTCTCACGGAGGAGCAGGAATTTTCTTAGCAATGTTAAAACGCATCAACCGATCACTTGTTTGGCGTTCATGTAAACACAACAGTCAGATTCACCAATCATAAGGAATTGAGTTAGATTGAAACAAAAGCTGTAACTTACATGTAAACAATGAATGGCGACTTCAGAAATTAAAAGCTGAATCCCGGACATCGACGGCCGGACATGTCCAGGAAAAAGAGGACGGTAACCCCTACTACTCAGCTTTCTCCACAGAACAAGAGCCTGCTAGCTTAGCATCCAAAAAAGATGTGTAATGTTAATCCCAATCCTCCATAACGCATCCATCAGCGTATTCAGTAGTTTCGTCCACATTTTCAAAACGTTTCTGCCAGTGAAATCAAACGCATTGGCACTGATCTGTGATAGGTCTGTTAGCGCAATAGGTCCAACCCCCTATTGGCGGGTTTGAAAGGGTGGGGACTCGGGCTTGTAGTTTTTTACTGAAATCGCCCTCTCTTACACTTCCGCCAACAATGACGTAAAATGACGATTTTTGCGTCATTGTTGGAGGAAGTGAAAAAGGTAAATAGCAGATTTCTCTCGTCTCAGGGGAAAATGATAAAGTGTTGCATGACCATTCAATAGTATAACTGGGTTTCTAACAATGGAAAGCTTAATGCAAATGGGTGGAGTTGCCCTTTAAATTAATTTGACAGACAGCATTCACTGATGTTGATCAAGCTAGCGCCATTCAGAGCTGCCAACTCTCACGATTTCACTGTGAGACACACGCAATTGACACTTAGCAAGCAGGTTAGTTAAGCTCTCAGATTCTGTCAATTTTATGACTCAATTCAAACAATAAATACCGTTTTGGCGCTTGTACATGTTACACCGCAGATCCCTTACGCACGTGAACTGATCGTCTCTACTAGCTAATGGAAAAAGAACATGAACACTGTTGAAAGATACAGTATGCTACAACTTACCAAAATGTATTCCTCATGCATAATGTCGACTGAACTGAATGTAGTAGTGGGCAGTATTTCCACACGACTGACATCAGGTTCAAGTACACACACACACAAGCCGCGCGAGTTACTCGTCTATTGCAGTTTGGCTGGTGTTTATGTTGCCCGCCCGCATACCACCTCCCATGGCCGTAACTGGTATTCACGACACCTGACGGGCCGGGGCTAGTAATTTAGCATGCTAATTTAGGTTTATATCTCGGCAGCAATATAACTTGTCAGTTTTTTAATGACATCATTGCACTTATTTCTTCTCATTCTTTTGATGCATGTAGCTCATTTTCTGTATATTTTTACCTCAATTATTACATATGGCACCTTTATTAACTAGATCGTTGCGGCGGAAGTGAATCATTCAAAACTAACTTTAGTTGAAAAATATCTTTATTCTAGCTGCCATAAAGCCAAAAAGTATCTGTGACTTTTATTTCCTATTATCAAAGCCACTTTCGAACAATCTACATTGTTAAAAGTGCTTTATAAATGAGGTTGACTTGACTTGATAAACATAGCTTTTCATTTTAGGTTTTTGCAAAAGTTCATGTTTGAGTTGGTGTATTATCAGCAGTGAATGTGTGAAGCACATTCCGTTCTCCAACTAGTCATCCTGTTCCGAACTATAAACTTGCTTCACCAATCACGCAGTTGTTTCACCAGTTACAGAGAACATAACTTATCTACAAATCACTAATGCCTACTTACTTTTAAGAAACCTTTCTAAAAAATATAAATCATGAGAAATAGATTTGCTTTTTCCGAAGTAAACAAGTTATATGTAAGCTTATTTTTATGCTTTGCTTCTGTGAAAATGAAATGGCATCAGACTTGTTGACTGCATGAGAGTCTACACAAAGTCATGTAAAAATTACAATAAATATTTACTGTAATAGCTGTGTGGAAGAAAAGATCAATAACAGAAAGGTATGTAAAAACTGCAAAGAGGCTGTTGCCCAGGGACCTTTCAGGTCCCTAATCTATCCTTCCACTCACACAACACAAACTCTGCCAATCCCTGCACCTTGAGCTGTACTTTATCCCTGAAAGTCATTGTGAACTAAAATCCTCTGCTACTATGAAAAACAGTTGAGAGAACACCTTCTACTCTATCAGTAGGTTATCCATGTGGATTTTGTCCTGTTTCATAGTCCATAGTTGCTGTGGAAAAATCATTCTCTTTACACTGACTCCCAGTTCAGATGTGTCTCTTTTTCATTGTGTCGTTGTTGCAGTGTAATTATATTTAAGTACTGAGTAATAATAATTAACTACATGTACTTACTATAGGGTTATGGTGGAATTAGGGTTTGGTTGAGGGTTATTTGCGTGTAATTATGGACAATTTGCTGTTATTACTATGATAAGTGCATGTTACATATGTAACAATGACACTGTAAAATAAAGTGTTACCAACATTTGTTTTTGCACAATGCTATTCATGGCATGCTGCCAAAATTCAAGATGATTTGCGTATCAGTCAAGAGCAACCAACATAAAAATGTGCTGTATTCAAGTGTGTCCGCTTGAACTTATGACATTATATACAATAACCAGAGCCGGACAGTATTGGAGTACATTTACTTGAGTACAGTACTTAAGTACAATTTTGAGGGATCTGTACTTTACTCGAGTATCATTTTTGGGGAGTACTCATGACTTTACTCAAGTACATTTGAGAGGGAAATATTGTACTCTTTACTCCACTACATTTCTATTCATAACCGTGAGTAAAAAGTAACTACTTAAAAAAAATGGAAATAAGAAAAATCTCGGAAACCCTCAATTTGTTGTTTCGCTCTCAAACGAATGTTATGTAACGGAGGCCAGCTAGTAGTTGCTGTGCGAGTAAACCTCACTCCCCTGATCTCAATAGGTGCTCTAGCGACAGACGCTAGCGGCTGCAGTCTTTAGCCTCCTTGTAAGTGCGACTGACTCTCATGCCGGAGACCCGGGTTCGAGGCCCGCTCGGAGCGGGTCGAGTAGGACCCGGGTGGAAGGGTTACATTGGTGCCGTGACCCGGATGAGAGTGAGGTTAAGGGGAGTGAGTGTAACAGAGGCCAGCTAGTAGTTGCTGTGCGAGTAAACCTCACTCCCCTGATCTCAATAGGCGCTCTAGCGACAGATGTTGCTAAAAATCCCACACTGCACCTTTAAGTAAAGCAACATGGTAAAAAGGTAAATATATGACTTGATTTTACTTTAAATTCCTTTTACATTCTCCAAGGTATTGACATTAACATTTTTCATAACTCCATGTAGGACGTTTCTGTTCATAAATGTAAGCACTGTGGCAGTAGTATTGCAATATTTAGAAAATGTACTCTTGTACTCTTGATACTCAAGTACTTTTAAAAACACGTACTTCAGTACTTTTACTCAAGTAGACATCTGACTGTAGTACTTTTACTTGTACTTGAGTAAAATTTAGCAAGGGGTATCTGTACTTTTACTCAAGTAATAAAGCTGTGTACTCTGTCCGCCTCTGACAATAACATTATAATGTTCAGTTGTTACTTTAATCCAATACAAGTCACAATATTCAATATCTTAGTGAGACATCTCATAGGGAGCACAGATACACAGCCCACAAACATATTTTACAACACTACAGCTCCTGTGGGTAATGCAATATTTGATCACATGACCGTGGCAGTCAGAGATGTCCTGGAGGATGGATGTTCCTGATTGGTCAGCTTGATTGTTTACTTCACAACCAACTTTACAAAAATAAATTGAAAAGTCATCATGGTGAGATTTATAATACAATCAGAAAGCTTTACTATAGAATCATTTCTTAACTTTCCTAATAAATTAACAATACGTTACAAATGTTTGACTCCTTATTATGATAATATTGACCCTTGCATTAAAAATGAAGTATTGATTATTGTTATAATAAAATAAATTAAAATAATTATCATGAAAATTTTGATAATATTGTTTTAATAAATTTTGCAAAAATATATGTTTACATTCATATAAAATGTAATACAGGCCTTGTTTTAAAACAAAAAAACATCACACATATACAAATTATAGTCATTAACAAAAAACATTAAAATTAAGGTGTACTATATTTGGCAGTCACCCAGAATAAAAAAACTAGTGTTGAGTTTAATCATGTGATTTAAAGAGCTGTATGTGTAAGTCTGGGGCTCATTGCATCATGATGTTTTGCAATTTATTCTTATCGTCTGCAGTGAAATTGTGTGTAAGTGTGTGTAGGTAGGTTTCAGACTCTGAAAATGCCCTCTCAGGATAGCTCACTCTGGGTCAAACCAGCCTGTAGGTCGGTTAAATATATCATCTGCATGTCAAGTTCACTGGGTTCATGTTTATGGCTCTATGTATTGCAGTGAAAGATTGTAGACCCTGAAGGAGATGTGAGAGTGGAAAGAAACCCATCGCAATCATTCTACAAATCATGCGTAGTTGCTCCGTTACCATCAGAAAAAAAAATGTCTTAACTGCTGAATCAGAAAAACTCTTTAAACTAATGTTAAGTGTAATTGTTTTATTTTATGTATTTTTTTGTTTCTGGAAATGTGCTTAGCTATAGCCTAGTAAATTCTCTGTGATCCAATCGTCCTTCAAATCCGGCCAATTGGCCTTGAAATACGGCTTTCGGAGGATGCAGCCTTCACATTGGGACACAGCTAGAGTCCTATGGTTGCCAACTGTCGTAAAAAAAAACATGAAGAAGTCATCGTCACTTATTCATATCAGTGATACATAGCGGTTGTATTTCCAATTTGAGTTTGAACTTTAGAAATAGGCTACTGTGACTTGTGGTCATTTTCTTCATGAAAGCAAAGTTTTGAGCAGTTTTATACATGTGTGCACACTGTGATCAGGAGTTTCAGCAAAAATGACTTCTTTCAGCTAAATGGAACAACATAAGTAATATTTTCCAGTACTGGCACCTTATAAAATGAGGTTCCTGCAGCTAGATGACTTCATACCAAACTCTGCACACTGTGATCGGTAGTTTCAGCAAAAATGACTTCTTTCAGCTAAATGGAACAAAATAAGTAATATTTTCCAGTACTGGCACCTTATAAAAAGAGGTTCCTTCAGCTAGATGACTTCATACCAAACTCAAACAATGGCTCATTGACCAAGAACTGGCAAAAGCAAACTGTAAACAGGGTGGTGTCTACCACTGAACTGGAATTAATGAAAGCTTTGACCTAATGCAGATACAGAATTTGTTTGTGAAGGAGAGTAGTCTTAGATCTGTGCCATAATGTTAATTGACTGTTGGCTCTGGTGTCTTGTGCTGTACAAAATGTATATCAGATATCACATTAGGTAAACTGTCAGAATAGCAGAATGAAGAAACAATATAAGAGAAGAATTTATGTTTACATAGAACCTGTATCCTGTGCGTGCATCCTAAACCATGTGTTTGGCAATTCGTGTACAGGAAATAAAAAAGCAAATTCAACCTTTGAGTTTGTAATGCCAATACCCGGGAAAAACATGCTTTGCAGAGCAGGAAATCACAGCTGTATTAACAAATCCATTCCATACTTCCCTTTGCACTCAGAAAGAGAAGCTTGTTCTTGACTGACTGTGAATGCACTGTTCTCCTGCCATCTCTTAGGCCTGTTTATGGCTCTCTATCTGCCCTTGAATGTTTGCATAACTTTAATTTTAGAATCATAAAAAATGGAGACCAAGGCAAATGTCCTGCTTTGGCTTAAGGTTTGGAGACTAAAAAAGGACTGCCGAGGCACCATAAGGTCGTCGTGAACATTTTTGCTCCAATTAACTCTCATCTTTGTAAGCAACTACAGTTAAGGTGAATTCCAAGCCTGCTATAGGAAAGAGCGGAGTCATTTTACCTATTTCACAAATTTCACAAAGTGGAAATATCATCAGTCTGAGCCAGTAAAGCCTATTTATTGTCACGCCGTCCCTTTGACAGATAGACAAATACATAAATACAGATAGACAAATAGACACATCTGACAGAAGAGAGAAATAAAATGTAAAATTGTTAGGTTCTCCATTAAAAAATGGCACACAAGAATGAGATAAGAGTTGCAAAATACTTGGCGGCCACTTGATATGCATTTTGAGTGAATGCATGTGTGATTGTGCCTATGTGACCTATTAGCATTAGTTTTTAATATAATTAAAATTCAGTTGCATTGCCCAACATATGTTCTTCATATTTTTCCTCAGTGCATAAATAGGTTTGTTAAATATTTAACTGGTTATTTAAGGTTACTACAGTCTGTATACTAAAATTGATAATGGAACAACCTGAAGAATCTCTGCTATCAACATGGTGTTCCTGTTCATTGATTTAATAAATAGTGACCAGCTGAAATAAGGTTGGCATGACGGTGTGTATTTTTGAACTGTGTGTTCTGAAGGCTATGATCTGGCAGAGGGTGTTGATATCCAAGGTTATCAGATGTTTACTCTTCAGTCTAAATCAGCCATCTTTCTCTTTTAAAGAGTTGTTTCATATATGCATGAATGCTTAAAAAAGAAAATGGAAATCTCTCAACATTCTCTGCATTCCTCATTGAGTTGAGAAATCCCTGAGCAAACATCGAATCTTTGGCTGCTTCAAGTGCTTTTATTATTTTAAAGAGAGCATTTTATAAGCCTGTGATTCACATATCCATTAAACCCAGGTGTCATACTCCAACTTATCTTCTCTCTCGAAGTCCTTGGAAACTGCATTATTATTCACATTTTTGTTGGTACTTGAGTGTTTAACTTGAATACGTGATTCAACTTGCTCACAGCTACAAGAGTAAATGAACTCAGGTCTCACTGTCACCGGTGTTTGTTTTTTTCAAGCAACATTACTATGATATTAAAATCCTGCCATGATTCAAAACTGAAAATAAAGTTCTGAAAGGTTGAAACAAAGTCAAAATCTTACAAAATAAGTTTTGCAATATCTGAAAATAAGATTTGCAAACTTGCAAAATGTAACAAAATCAAAATATCTCTGCAAACGCTATGTTGTTTTGAGTTTTCCTTCTTCAGAAGTGCAACACTTCTTCGCTGTAGGACTTCGCTGGCACTTGGCAAAATTTCTTGGTGGTACATTATGCGCGTCACACACATGACCAGTGTGGGCCAATAGTGAGCCATATGTGTGACGTGACGTGCAACCTAGAAGCTTTGCGTAGTTTCACTATGTAAAGTCTCGAAAATAAGGATGTCTTTCATAACTTTCAGGCCGGCCAGTTTCGATCCCTTAAGAAGCCTATGGAAGAGTGATCAAGCTCTCAGATTTAATAAAAAATATCTTAATTTGTGTTCCGAAGATAAATGACAGTCTTACGGGGTTGGAACAACATGAGGGTGAGTAATTAAGGGCAGAATTTTCATTTTTGGGTGAACAAACCCTTTAATAACTAGCACCAGGTCTATTCATTTGTAGTTGTTTGTGTAGGTTGTGAAAGAAAGACGTTAAACTACCTGAGTGCAAGGAATTGTGGTAGCTATGTAAATAATGGCTTATGTGCATTTGTAATAATTTCTGTCGCTAAAGGTGCTTACTCCTTGTTTATTTGAGGGAAACTGAGGAGGAAAAACGGCGCATAAGGCAAGATAAGACGTTATAACTTTTATTTGACTTTATTTGTATATTTGAAAATGTTTTTGGTATTAATTTATCCCTGCACTCACTGAAAAGTAGTTAACGTTATATTGTCCCCGTGTACCGCCTCCAGAAACACTTCATCTGTATGGGGCTGCCATTGATTTTTTGTATGGATTCGCGGCCTATGTGACGTTAGAGTATCTGGGAGTACATCGATCTCAGTACGAGTTCATGGGTGGAAAGTCATGGGTTTGACTGCCGTAACAATGCACTTTCACAGGTATTAGGTTGGAAAAACAGGGGTTACAGGTTGCCTGGAACACAGCATGAGTTTCAGAGTTTTAGAGCAGAGCTGCGTGACAACGCTGCCACAAATCACGAGTCGCAAGCTCGCGACTGTATGGGCGTATCTCCGCAAAGTCGGTATTGTAAACTCCGCTCAGAAAAAATAGTTGCAATAGCTTGTTTTCATATGACGGTACACCACTGCGTTTCCATGGCGCGAAATGCAAATGGAGGGCAGGAAGTGATTTGCTGTATTAGAAAGCACTATAACAAACTCAAAATGCCGATGTTTTGCACTGTTTATGGTTAATTAAATCAATCAAAAACACGAGGAGTTTTTATCGTGTACCAAAAGTTGTTGTTCATAATTAATACAACTTAAGTGGCTATTTGTTTGTGAAACGTGTAATGTTTCCGAACTTTGTATAGTCAAAATATGTCTGTAAGACGAGGTAGTTGCTGATATTCTACCACCTCGATGGCTGGAAAATCTTTCAATTCAGCTGAAAAATCGCTCCTCATCATAACGTAAGGATTACGTCCATGTCCATCTTGTAATAGCGTGTAAAGTAGTACAGTACGGACTTTCGTCCATCTCGTCCATTGCGCTCTTCACTCCCTGCCCTCCATCTGAAATTTGCGTGTCCGTCATCATAATCACGTGACTGAAACCCAGCTATAGGAGTGCCAATGTAATGTAATAAGTTTCGCTCTTTCAAACCTCAGTTTTCAAAGTGAAATTTTTTTTAAATTTGCACACCAGTTTTCAGATCACCATTTACAAGGTTCCAAACTCCGAAAAATCTATTCTGCGCAACATCGTAAAAAAATGTTGCAGTATATTAATCCCATACATTATCGTCCTCAGTCCGAAACAATATTCTTGTCACTTTGGCAAGAAAGTATGAAGTTTTTCTTATACAAATATACATTGGGCAGATCAGACGTATTCTCACTGACTCAAGTCAATTAGAAACAGAATCTGAATGTGAATTTTTATTAATTTAAGAAAAATCACATCAAATACATACTCAGTTATAAAGGCATCCATTTCTTTTCTTTAATAAAATACAGCCATTCTTATCTTCACATCTGGTTCATACAGAATATTGCAACGTCATATTCACTGAATTGCACTTAAAACATTAAAATAATAATAATAATAATTCCAATGCTACCAACTTTACACTGTCATTTGCTCAACAGATCCTAAGGCACAGAAACCATTTATTTCGCATGTTGCATTCAATTGCATACAATTCAGAACATTTCATTTCTAACATCTAAATGAAACACATAAAAAAATAAGAATAAAACATATGCACATCTTGCAAATAAAAAGCTTGATAAACAAAATTATCTGAAACAAATTCATTTTAAGGCCAATTTATTCAAGGAGTACATATTAAACATGATAAATATTAAAATTTCTTTCTTTTACCTATTTTTTTTGTATCCAGTTAAAGTTGACCCCTTCAGTATGAAGAATAATCTCACTGGTTGCACACAAACGGTTCATCTCTTCCTTTATAAAAACTTCAACTGAAATCAGAGCCCTATAGGGACATGCGTTCTCTCGCAAAATGTTTAGGAGCACAAAGATTTGACAGGTTTTTCCACCCATCTCCCATTTTTTTTTCATCACTGTATCCCTTTAGGAGCTCTGTAGAAAATCGGCCATTGAGACACAGGCTTTAGATATATCCTCTTCAAATAATCCGACTTGATCTGTTCTTGGTTTTATTTTTTATAGTGCAGAGTAAGCAAATGTGGCACAAAATGGCAGCAGTTAAACAGAAAGTTATATTTGCACAGACAAAGGCACATTTTATACAATAAACTGACAAAGCAGTTATATAGTGTTTACTCTAGACCCCCAGTGGTTTTGTTTTCAGATGTGTTTGGCTCTTCAGGAAAAGGGGTCATCACATACGTTTTACTTTAAAGAATAAAACATGCTGAATTGCACAGTAACAACATGTAATTTCAACCAGCCTCCATTGTCTGCAATCTGGTAAAGATCTACTTCTAATCAGTCGGTAAATCATATTAAACTTTTGAAAGAATGTTAATCTTCTTCTGTTGTCATGCCGAGAGAAATATTGTTGCTAAAAGCTTAACACTTTTGGATAGTTAGCTAGTTACATACGTCAGCTCAAGTCACCAGTAGGGGCTGCAGGTTGTAATGTTTCCCCAACTCTGCCACTGTGGGGCAATTCTATTGGATTGGGGAGGACTTTTACATTTATAAACTTGTGTTATGTCTTGTGTTTTCCTGCCTAACTTCCTGGGTTCATTTGGTTTCTTACTCGGAGTTGAGGAATTCCATTTATTGTTTTGTTGCCAAGAGGTTGAAACCAGTCCATAATTTCGGCCATCGTTGTTGTCCCAGTAAGTCTGATCTCCAGTTCTGTAGCTAATGCAGAATTCTAACTTATTCTGAGATGCCACATACGCAGGTAATTCAATGGCAAATGAGAATGTGTCTGTATCCTGGCAACCATAGACATTATTCATAAACATGCATTCCACATCCTGGAACCTCTTCCATGTGTCGAAAGTGATTCGCACATGAACCGACTCCTATCATAAACCAGGTTACGCACTTTGATCGTGCCGGTGAGGGCCCGCTCCTGTAGGGTACAGTTCTCCCAAGCAAACCAAATTCTTCAGCAACCGACTACGGAAATCCAGGTAGTCTGCCGCCGGCTGTGGAAAGTCTAGAATTCTCCTCTGGACAGAATTTATATGGGAGTGGCTGTGACATTCTCTAGGTCTTCCAGGTTAAACTGAGGTTCGGATGGGACGGGTTCTCTATTATCGAAAGTAGAGAAGACATGCACCGCTGTTAACGACATGCCCTTTGAGTCTGCAAACGCAACCTTCTTCTTGGTCTTGGATTTTGGGTTCTGCCAGCCCAAACAGGGGGGCTCCAGGTGGGCTCTGGAGCTCAAGCAGGGCCGCAGGGGTTTGTTGCAGGTTTTGACCAGGTTGTGTGCCCTATAGTCTTCATAAGAGCTCAGGAAGCTGCACAGTGGGGGAATGAGTAATGTACAGCTGCACAGCCACATCCGCAGGCATAACTGGACCCGGTATTGGGGAACTGAGGATATGAAGAACTCTAAACAAAGACACACAAAAGACAACCCAGATGTGTGAGTACAAAGACTTAAAATGCATCTTAATATATTGTGCTTTTAATTTTTTAACAAAATATTAAAAGATGAAATGGTGTGCTTTTATGAAACACAATTAAAATTTGACATGAGTGGAAATGATAAAAACTATTATCACGGTGGCCATTGAACCTCCCAAAGGTTTCAGTGCTATTAAGGGTTAGTTCACCTATTAATTCATTAATTACTCATCCCTACGTCGTTCCAACCCCGAAAGACCTTCGTTCATCTTCCGAACACAAATTAAAGATATTTTTGATGAAATCTGAGCTGTCTTACTCCTCCATAGGCTTCAATTGTAATTGAAACCTGCCGGCCCAGAAAGTTAGTAGCTAAAAACATTGTTGAAATAGTCCAAGTGACTATAGTGGCTCAACCTTAAGTTTATCAAGCAACAAGAATACTTTTTGTGATCAAAAACAAACCAAAATACAGACTTTATTCAGCTATACTTCTTGTTCAGTGTGGGCGTTTAGTGTCTGTTCTGAACGTAGGTTCACTATTGGCCGACGCTGGTCATGAGTGTGAAGCTGGACAATAGTGAGCCAATGTTCTGAAGTAGCACTATGCTGTTACACTACATGAACTCACTCAGAGACCCGCACAGAACAAGATGAATAGTTGAATGAAGTTGTTATTTTTGTTTTATATTTGCACACAAAAACTATTCTTGTCACTTGATAAACTTAAGGTTGAGCCACTGTAGTCACTAGTTTTACTAACTTTCTGGGCTGGAAATGTTTAAATTATAATAAAAGCCTATGGATGAGTGAAACAGTTCTTAGTAGGATTGTCAACCATTTTGTATAATACGGAATCATTCCGTATTTGACACATAAAAGTCTTATTCCGTATTGAACTGATACGGAATGCACTTTGTTACGTATTTTTGAGAATCAATTCAGTGCAAATCCATGTCAGACACATAGCTTCTAATATATGTCAGACAGCCTATGAAAGATCGAAGACCTAAAGGCTCTGACATGTAATGATGTAGAGTTGTCTGATTGGTCGCACTGTCAGAGGCGTCTGCCCGATTGGTTGTGCAGTTGCCGCAGCACAGCCTATGAGCGAGCCAGACGCTCAATGTACCGCTAGCTGTGCAGCATAGAAATATACATGGCTGTGCAGCTGCAAATGCATTTAACATATAGGCTTCAAGAGAATAGAGGAAGTTTCCAAGACATTTGTAGGCTATGAGAAGAAAAACTACTAAATTAAAAATCCTATTTTTTTTGCACTTGAAAGAACATTCCAGGAGTCTAATTCTATTGAACAAGTTCACACAAGGCTACAGAAAACTGTTTTGTTTTTTTCTTCAAACTGTAGTTGAAGACGATGAGTTTTGAATGTTATGTTTTATTTGTTAAATTAAAATATAAAACGTATTATAAACTAAACAAATCCATGGCTCATTGTTGGCAAAATGATCATGATAGCTTTTATATATCTAGCCTATGTGGTACGGTCTTGTACATTTATTAGGCATACTTTGCTATTCTATAAATATAGGCCTAATAAGTTGCATTAGAATATGCCATAGGCTAATTTATTAATTTCAGAAGTGTCATTTATAGATTAAATCCTTACCCTCAAATTCTTTTCTCCATCTTTATGTATTTATTGTAATTTTTTTCAGTACATTGTAGGCCTGATCTCTCATTTAAATTCTGATGACATTAAACATATTGTTAATAGGCCTATATTTTGTATATTGTATTCAACGTTATATGTCAAACATCTCATCTCTGTATGTTTTGCTTAAATAAATAAAATGTTTAAAAAAATAAAATAGACTCACTGAGCTATTATGACCCAGCCCTGGTTGGTTCGCTTGGCTCTGCGCAGGTGCTGTTTGCAGTGGTCGTGGTATCGGTATGTGTTTGGTTGTGTTGTGAACTTCTGCAGCGGATTTCTTGTATTTGGTTGTATTGTGAACTTTTGTAGCGCGTTTCTGTATTTGGTTGTGCTGTGTTGTGAGAATTTGGAGTAAAACTGATGAAGAGGTTCTTAATTTGCGGGTCTTCCTATTTGCATGCGTTTTCTTCAGTTGCAGCGGGTTGAGCTCTCTCAGCCACCGTATGAACTTATCCATTTAATTTTGATTTACATGTAAATGTGCTTCACTTAGCGTTTGAAACATTACAGTAACCACAGAAGTTGTCATCATTGACAAAACATAAACATTATTCATCACTTATCTAGATTTTTTTTTCATTACAACAGATTAAAAATACCGGCATGTCACAAAAGTTTGCTCTAACTGCCCTAGAGGCACTACAATGCATTTAAAACACCAACAAAACCACGTCCTTACCTTGTGGAACTCATAGAGAAACTGCTTCAGTTTGAAGTGGTCTCTTGAGCAAAGCACATTACAGCAGACACACGACTTGTAAACAATTCCGAGCGCTGATTTTAGTGTAAAATTGGTTATTTCAAGACTACACAAGGTTTGCTGCCTGACTGTCTGCCGGCACACGCGACTCACAGTGCGAGTCCTCGATAAAGCCTCGTCCCGCATATTTGCATATTCCACACGCCAGCCAGTAACTGAGCCGCAGATTTTTGTCTCAACCAATCATCACTGGATAGTTGCTGTGGTGACCCCTGCCGGTGCAGATTGTATCGCACACGTGTGAATATACTACCAGTTGCCATAGTTTTGTTAAATTGACACCCTCTCTGGTATAGTAATGGCTATAGTTGATTAGATAAATTTATTGCAAGACTTGTAAATGCTATCTATCTACATTCAGTCAGATGGAGGTGACATAGCGCGGTAATCTTTAATTAAGTGTGGTGGTTTGCCCTCTGTGAATGTAGGTCATTATATGTAAAGTCTATCTTTATTTTCTAAAAGGTTGTAATGTACCATGAATCTAAACTTAGCACTGACACTAACAATATATAAATGTATATAACACCACCATTAAGACCCAACAATGGTGTGTTTACCATGGTCCAAAGGTCCAGATGGTCCCTTTTTTGCCCCATCCCATGACTCCAAAATCAGGTCATCTACATGCCAAAGTTCTTCACACAAGCAATATCATTACACCATTGTAAATATTGACTAAAACCCAGCAAGTATTACCTTAGTCAGTCAGCCTTCCCTATTTCTTTCAGATTTCCAAAGCTAGCATGCTGTAGCCTAAAGGCCTATGTTACTTTTGCGTAATTTTATCATCATTTTTTTTTCTAATCATTATCCTCTTTGATTAACGATCAAGTAATGAAACACGCTGATTGATTGATGTGACATCTGAGTGATAAATACCTTGGCACATTCTTATTGATGTGCAAATGTGAAGCTATTGTTTTTGGTGAGAGGTTAGCCGAAACCAGCCACGTGCAATATAACACTTAAAAACCTCTCTTTCACTCTCATCTCATATTTTCTTCTCAGAGAAAGGGGAATTATAAAATGATTCAACTCCTTTGAATTCCTACGTGAATCTTTGCATTTGCTCCCAAAACTTTTGCGTTCCACAGAGAAACTTTGCTTTCGTCAGCGGAACTTTATCGTTCCACGTGCAAACTTTGCGTTTCGCTGAGCAAAACTTTTCATTAGTTAGAAAAAGTTTTGCAGTCTTTGTGAGCGGACGCAAAGTGTCTCAGAGGGAACGCAAGTTTTGCTAGCGAACATCCTTGAAATAATTATTCCCCCAATCTCGTATTTCCATGTCATCATGTTCCCCTAAATCAAGGGCTCGGTAATATTGTGATAAATATAGCCTAGATAGAAAAGTCATTTTAAAAGTACCGGTATATAAATTTAGTCATGTAGCCTATATTAATGTAATAGGATAGGCCTATACTTGAATAATCCATTTAGACATTAGAGAACATCTGCAAGGATTTAGCGTGACCCAGGCCCGGCACCATGAAAAAGGGAGCATTACCCCCTCAGATCTGATTTGTGCTTGTTTACAGAGTAACCTTTTGAATAAAGCAAGTTCTTTGTGTTGTGAGTGTGTGAACTAAAAAAAAAGGTCCTTATTCCAGAAACCTTGTGTCTGCCTGCTGTACCATAGAAACAGCTCACTCATAGAGTGTTTCTGAGAACCTGAGCTTTCTTGGATAGAGTGCTGCCTTTCAGCTCCATGACTATCTTCTGCAGTACCTCAAAGGTACTTTTCATTTCAGGTAGGTAGTTGAGATTTAAAGCATACATCAGACCAAAAAGCTTTGCCGTAGTCAAGTCAAGTAAATTTATATAGTGCTTTTCACAATATAGATTGCATCAAAGCAGCTTCACAGTGTCAATCAAAACATAATAACAATGTTCGTTTCTTAGTGGAAAAACATCCACGTTCAGTAAATCTGATCAAGGGTATTATTGATTGGTTAATATTGAACTGAGCAAGCCAAAGGCAACAGTGGCGAGGAACCAAAAAGCTCCATCAAGTGACCTAATGGTGTCTGAAACTCCATCAGGGGACCCAATGGAGAAAAAAAACCATGGGAGAACCCAGGGTCAGTCGGGGGCCAGTTCTCCTCTGGCCTTTATTAACTATATGCCGGATTTACAGTAACTGTAAGGTAAATGTATGAATGTCTCTAAACAGACTTTAAACACGAACCTGTGATAAACGCTGATGCCGTTCACATGCACATTAAGAATTGATACTAGTTGTAAAAGTCCAAAGCCATAAAAAATAGATCATAAAAGGAAACGTGACTGGAGATTACAAAAAACACGAGTTAGTGTTGGGATAGCTTTTTTTCCAGATAGTGCTAATGCAGGAGAAAGAGTTCAAAAGAGGCGCTGAAGGTGCCTGCTTTCTTCTCGAAAGGTTAATTGCAAGCTTTAGTTAAAAGTTGATGATGATATCTAATGCACGTAGGCTACTTCAGAAAAATAACGAAGAAAGAAGGCTTAACTACTTATTACAATAGTTAATGTTTTTCACAGTCAGTAATTCATACTATAACATTTGTTTATTATTTGTTGTGTCAAGTTGCTGTTTGTTTGAAATGACAAACCTGTTCACCCAAAGGAACACTCGACGAATTGCTAATCCTGTCATAGCTTTTTGGTACATAATGGTTACCAGATGCAACGTGCATTTTAAAAAGCGAGGCGCTGGAGAGCACAATTCGTTTGAATGCAAAATACATTTTTACCGCTAGATGGCAGCAATTCCTACACAATGTCCCTTTAACAAACATTCTAAAATAACTGTTGCCTTGAAAATACCCTTACTATCAATGGAAAGGCGAGACATGGCAGGCAAAAACATCGATTTTTTTTAATGCAGTGATCTGAGAAGCTATTACTCCTTCAATATGTGTTCTTTCAAGCTGATATAAAGGAAACGTTGAAAATTAAGATGTTTATTACAGTTTGTTTACTACAGTTTATTTTATTACAGTCAGTTTCTCCCGAATTTACCAAAAAGTTAGCTTTCCAACGCGTCACGTTGCAAGTCAGTCATGGCTGATATCGTGGTGAAGCCTACTCTGCCAATGTTAATTCATTGAGTAAAAATTTTATAAAAAAAATTAATTAAAAAAAAAGACGATTTTTTTTAGGTAATGAAAGCATATATCCTGACATTTTTAAAACGTTTTTTTTTCATTTTGTATGCAAAAAAATAAATAAATAAATTTTGCACTTGCCGTTATAATATGTTCAGAACTAGGCTATCTACCTAAAAGATATGCAAAATCGTGCATATTTAATGAGATAATGCCTAATTTGCATTATTGAACATACAAATTTCAAAAATTTGTAATACAATTTTTTAGGCTACTTGTTATTTGAATAACTCGTGTAAGTAATCAACTGAGGAAGTTTCATGGTGAGGATATATATATTATTTAAACCCTATTCACATGTAGTGTCTGTGAATGGGTTAATATACATAATACATTATGCTGGCTCATCTTTTTATTGGTGTTTCACGAATTTCACACTTGCATATCATTTTGAGGGAGTAAGATTTAATTTGGCGTGCTGTCCGGAGGGAGGGATCTGAGCTCGGAATTCTCGGAGTGTGGAGAAGGGGTGGAGGGGGGATGCTGCAAACTGTCAATGGATCGAGGTAAGACTGCTGAGTCTCATGTACCCTCTTATAATTGTTTGCTGATTGCTGTCCACTCGTATTAATTATCTGAATGTACTCCTCCCGCACCTAGTTAATAAAACTTCATTTAAACTTTGCTGGTCAGTTTATGGTTACTTGTGCAGTTGCATATGAAGAGTTTTAGGGAGCTCAGCATTTTAAAAATGTGTTCCAAAGCAAGTTCTCAGTGTGTATTGTTCATTGATGGTTGAAAGTTAAGAAAAGTTAATAGCCCCCTTAAAAAATTCACATGTCAATTTCTCAGTCATTTCAACCTGCAGCTGGGCCTGGACTGACCTGATCCAGGTCAGTCATTGTTGCTTCTGTGGCATAAGGATATGATAGTCTATTTATAGACTTACAATTGCATAATAAGCCTTGTGTCACACAGCCAAATCCCACACAAGCCTGGAATAAAATGTGTTTGGCTACCTACGTTACAAAACGTCAATGTCTTATTATCTGGGTATATGCAGTGGTGGAGAGAGCCATCTAGTGGACACCTCAAAGAAATTATTCATTTTAAATGATCAACCTGATCACCTGATCAACGCCTGCCTTGTGTTTGCTTGGCTGCCATGTCCCATAGAATGCTGTTGAAAGACACACTTGTCTTTTAGATATAGGTAGATAGATTAAACAGTGTGGCACAAGACACATTGCAGTTTCATGTGTATTTCAACACTCCTCAAGCAAAGAGACTATTTCATGGGACTGTATTGTGTCACGGTCAGAATTCCAAACACATGATCCAATTCAGCCAATCAGTGAGCCAGAAGCTGTTCTGACTACCTATGTTTTTTTGGGGTCAATGCACTATGCCAACCAGCTAAAAAAATAATAGGCAACAGGGTTATTTGGCATGTTATACCTTACAAACTTAAAAAATAACAAGTGCAAATGATTTGTCATGACTGTACAGCTGAGGATGCTGGCCCATCAAAACCCACAGAAGATAATGCCCTATTATCTTTTTCTCAAATTAATTTGATACTATTGAGAAGACTCCTACAATGATTTGCCTTATCCCAGATACATATGATTTTAATAAATAAATAAATTACTATTTTTTTTCCTTTTCTTTCTTTTCCTTTTTGTTTACTTGTTTGCAACAGCTAGCTCAGGTCGACCATGCAGGATAAGAACAGCTTTTAGAGGTCTCAGGTTTGGAGGTCTGCACTGATATGTCTCATCCAGCAGGGGCTACTGTTGTTCTAATCAGAATGTACGGTGGGGGTGGGTGGAGCACTGTTTGAGAGGGCGCAGAGATATCACGCAACACCTGAAATAAAGCCTGCCAAAAAGAACCAGTGAAAGTAATGATTATGCATGAAACATTTGAATTGTCGATAAAGTTGATAAATTAATCAAGTTGACGATGTTGACTCGCCATCTTCACAGTAGTGAACGCGCCTATAGAGAAAAATGCACACATCTGTGCACTCTGTGTCCTGATTATAATGTCCACTATATTTGCTTGTTATTTTTTAATCCAGGCAAATTTGTTGATGACACATCAGATGAAGATTATACAATTTATCAACTTTGAAGAAAGGGTTTCTACAAAACAACTAAGAAGAGGCCAACATAATTTCTGAAACATTCTAAATGTTTCCCGATATATTGGTAATATATTGGATTATGATCATATCTTACTCATCTCATGCAGTTCCCTTTTCATTTTATCAACATAGATGAAAATAAATAAAAAAATTGTAATTAAACGTAAATATGAAACCTATATGTTTAAGTTTTTTTAAGCATCACACCATTCCGCTTTGCTCACATGCTCTGGTGCATAGCTGCCAACTCTCACGCTTTGAAACACCTGCATTTGATTGGTTTCACACGCTTCCCAAACCACACCCCCGATTTCTCACGCTGAAGTGTCAACCTGGTCATTCAGATGCCTGGTTAATGAGTTTTTCTATATATCTACCTATATATCTTCCGGTTTGAGCCACTCGTGATCGAGTAGTTAAGCCACAAAATAGTTAAATTCTCCTAGAATCTAGAGCGAGCGTGCACACGAGAGATAGTGCTCCAAGCCGCGTAGCGCACGCACACGCACATGCAGAGGTGAACTATCTGGAGGATGAGACATGTTCATGTTCATGAAAACCAATTGGAGAAGCCACAAATGACCCTTTCTTCAAAGTATGGTCCATCTTTAGTGCACTGAGTCTTAGAAAATGATGCAATACCAAAAATGGTTATCAGACAAAAGCATGATACCTTATTATGGCAGGCATGGTTGCAAACAATTTATCTGGGGCAAACGAATCAGGTTTAGTTATGAATTGTGGAGCATTTCATCACTTACAGGGTACATGTATCATATGGAGCCCTATAGCGGAGTGCACACACGTCTCCCTGAAACTGGCCTAGGACAGAGCCCAAGTGTAGTCATTGGTCTGAACATGCGGAAGTTACTACAGGGTGTAAATTTGTACACGACAACCTTTTCACGCCTCAGCCTAATTGATGAAATGACAAAACGAGGTTATGGATGCCTTGGCACTCTGAGACTGTGCCGCCTGCACAACAGATGTGAAGAATTTCCAAAAAATGCCTTGTGCAAGCTCTGAAGTCCTTACACAGGGGAAAAAGTTAATGGCACCATGGAAGGATAACAATGTTGTTGTAACCATGGCAACCAATGCTGCTGAGAAGTATTCTGAGGTGACTGTAAACAGGTGGAACAAAGAGAAAAAAAGCCTAGGACAAAGTTCCACAGCACATGTGTATCCTCACTAGGGTTGGGTATCGTCCAAATATCTCTCTAGCTCAAAGATACTTTTGAAAATGCCATTCTTCTCACTGGTGAATAACATCTTTATGAATTTGTATGGATCTTTATAGAAATTAGCCCTCTGCACATTCCTTCTTTTTGTATAGTTTCCGTAGGCACTCAGCTCTGCACAATGTTGTCAGCTTATCTTGTATATTGAGTCCCTCCTTCTGACTTTGTTCTGCTCATGTCCATTTCTTCCTCAGCTGTCTCCTTTCCCTAACTAACCTTTCAATTTTCTGCTGCCGTCTAGACATTCCAGGAGTAGTTTGTACTTTTTCCTTTCTTTTTTCCACACCAAACCTCTCACATCCATATGCGTAAATGATGTCCCCAAATTTATCCAGCTTCTTTTCAACTGTACCAGTTCATCATTCCAATGCAAAGCATAGATCTGTGTTTACCGTGTCCCATGCAGTTTTCTCACAAGCTCTTGGCCATCTAATTCCAGGCCTATGCCCGTTGGGGTTCTTTTCTCTCTTATGCTGGTTAATCTGACCGGGTTCACAAGTACAAACTGACTGACTTGACTGACTTCGTAAGAAGTGTCCCTTCACCCTCAAGCATTTAATTTTCCCTTGATGAACCTTCAACCCCCTGACCGTTGTCACCTTGCTCCAGCCACAAACACAAACTTGGAGTTCAATGACTTTACTAACCGCAGATCTTGAACTAGACTTACTCTCCATAGTCAAATCCGTTTCCATTCCTAAGTCGTTAACCATGTTGTCCAACACTGAGTCATCTTCCACCCCTACTCTCGCAGACTCTAGGGGTATTTTTCTCTTTAATTTCTCAGAAGCCTTGGGCGGGTGTCTCCAGCATCCTGTAAACACAGAGCTGGATAATGGGAAGACTAACACTACAGTACAAGGGTAGCTAACCCTTACCAGCCCCATTGCGGTCTCTTTCCTCCTGTCAGCTGTCTCTCCAAGCTGTCACAAGGTCTTTCCCTTGTAGCCAACAGCACTATTCACTGCAATCACTGAACTTATCCAGATCTTCATGATTTCCATTACACAAAAGTAGATGTTAAAACTTCATGCTGATTTGTACTTGGCTTTCGCTGAGATAAGCCTAAACTAAGACGTAGCTTTACAGCAAACTATGCTGCTCCACCCATTTATGCTTCTTTCCATATGGTGATGTGTCCGGCATTAACGGCTGCAGTGTACTTGGGGCATCAGCACACACGACGGCTGCAACTACAGTGTGGTCTCCCAAGTGGACCAGCACAACAGCCGTCTCGTAGGGGACATCTCTCTAGGGTCTTCAAGTGGGCACCTTCTGTCCTCAGTGTTTCGTCACTAGCCCACGACACCTCAGAGGGGCTCGACAGTGACTCAATTTGAGTAATTGACGGTATTAGTCAATTAATCAATTAGTACTACTCATTAAGCTTTTAATTAATTGAATCAGGTGTGCCATTTCAGGGTTAAAACAGAAACATGGCCTGTCAGGGGGTGCCTGTAGGAGAGGTTGAGAACCACTGGTCTAATTAAAGAATATGTACGAATTCTGAGTCTGACTGTGCTGTTTCACACTGTTTTGTGACCGAGTATAAAACCTATTATTTCACTAACTTAACCAACATAAAATCAAAAAAGGCATAAAGTTTGTGTGTCAGGGAGGTCTAAGGAGCAAAATACATGTACTCAAATTGCAAGATAAAATTTGGTATTATACGGATTAATCAATGTTTCATCAACAAATTTGCCTGGAATAAGAAGCAAATATATAGTGGACAATATAATCAAGACACAGAGGCGTCGGCGCGTGAACTGGAGTGCGTACTCATGAACCGAAACTCAGCGTATAAGCTACTTGCCTCACAGACCTGTATATCTAAAGATTGAAATGTGTATTTTTAAACAAAACAATTAAAAACTAAAAGAAATCGGCTTCTCTCTGTTTATGTAGGCTAATTCATTGTGTGTGTGCATTTCTCTCGTGTTCACTACTGCGAAGATGGTGTGTCTGCATCGTCAACTTTATCAATTTATCAACTTTATCAACAATTCAAATGTTTCATGCATAATCATTACTTTCGCCGGTTCTTTGTGGCAAGCTTTATATCAGGTGTTGCGTGATATCTCTGCGCCCTCTGAAGCAGTGCTTCTCTTGTGCATTTGTTATTGTGTACAGATTTTCAGTATTTCACTGGAAGTCATTGGGTCGGCTTAAACTGTTTCCATAAATCACCTTTAAAAATAAGCTTGCTCACTGACACAAGATGCATCTAAAAAACTTGGGTGCATTTTAAAATCTAAGTGCGCGTTTTAATCTTTGTAAAGTTTTTCCCCACTGTGTTTTAAAGCTGAACTCCATGAGGCAGCATAAATTCTGATGCGGTGAAGAAATAACCTCTTCATCAACAGTCACTGGTGGTGTCTTGTTATTTTCTTATTGACCAAATTACCCATGAGCCCCTTATTTCCACATGGCACAGCTTCCAACCTCTACTATGTCAGTACAAATTCTGTGTCTTGTGTCATTCTTTGCCATTTTCCATTGGATCGGTGTAAGGCTTAAGAGGGTGAATGTGGCGTAAGGCCAGGTTGTAGAATAGAACATTGCAAGGGTGTCTGAATGGGTCACTTCTCCACTTTGTACAGAACTGTTCTGATGTGGGAAGCGCCTTGAGTCCCTTTGTGTGATTCTCAGGAGTCCCAGTTGGGTTTTGGGGAGGCTGGTGGTGTTGTTTCCCTGTAGATCAGGATGGGAAAGGAGGCCTTAAAAGGGGCATCTGGCTGAATGCCTGTTTTAAACACTTGATTTATGTGCACTGCTAAGAGCCAGTCTGTTTAGTAAGTGATGTGTTTGTGTAAGAGAGTGTGTGTTTGAGTGTGTATTTGTTTGATAAACTGGCTGAAGCAACTCATTGAGATTCTGTCTCCAAACACAGTCTGTAAAGAACAACACACTGTCTATAAAATGGTAATATTCAAAAACATTTTGTCATTTCCACACCTCTGAAATTTTTATCAGAGTGAAATGAAGAAGTATGCTGACAGTATGTAATTTGCTTAATGTAAAGTAATGCAAAGAACAAAAAGTCATTATTGGTTCCCTGTTGGCATCAGCATCATTTCATGTTTCATGTTCCTCCCATCTCCTTGAACAGATAAAATAGAACAAAACTTGTAATTTCCATGTTAATTGCACATAGTAGCCTGAATTCGAAATCAGTGTGTATTTAATCTGTTCATGTTTATTAACTGCCTGAATGAACCGATTCACCAGAATTGATCGAACTTTCCAAAGCTACATACTGTAGAGGAGATCATTAAGGAAGAATTGAACAACTAAAAATAATCAGATTTTTTAAAAAGATGGGGACCATTTATGAATCAGATTTTCTAACCCTACATATGATAAAGATCCATGTAGGATGAACTGAATAAGACTTTTCGACGCTATACAAGAGGGAGTTTCCTTCTGCTTGGACATTAAATTCCCTGGAGAGATTGAGATGAGGTTTTTTTTAAATCCAAAGTATGTGTTAACAACATTTAACAAATCAAACACAGTTTAATTCTAAATCAAAGCTTTATGGGATTATACACAAGATTAAAGCTCATGCCTTAGGCCTCACTCTCATGTTTGTTGAGAAGGCAGAGCTGATTATTGTTGGTATTCCGCGCATTATCAGACAAATTGATATGGCTGGTTACCAATACTCATCCATCTCCCACTCATTTAAACCCCATGAAAGCACACACCTACCCAACTACAACATCTGTATATTTAGCGCTTTTCCAAGGTGATTAGTTCCTTTAAATAAATATGTAATATCTTAATATAGTTTCTCACAATCTGCTTTATGCATCTGCTGTGTTTAACCCTGACACTGAGTCTATTGGTAAAAATCCATTTGTGACAATGAGCATAATATTTTTTTACTTTTAGACATGTGTGAGTTAAGCCTTCAACAGAAGTATCTGAATCTAACCTGTCACTGTGGTTGTAAGACTAGAAAACCCCTAAACAAAAGAGCAATTTATTGCACATTATTTTCCCCTTCTTATAGTTTTGGCTCATCAGGGTGAAAGTGAATTCCATTTAAAATGGCACATTTTATCGATTTGAACTATGTACTGTTATGTTATCTGTGACATTTTTAGACCACTGATGACAAGCTGAATGCACAACGGAGAAAGCTATGCTGTCTGAATACCACATATCTACTGGCAAACACATATACACATCTATATAGACATAAATACACCATAGAAATAGTTCTATAAGGTTCTTTTATTCATCTTGTGTGATCTCTGAAGGACTTTTAATCTTTTCTTTCAGCTGTGTTGAATGAATGATAAAAAGATTTTCTGCCATATATCTAGGCAAAATTTTTAGTTAAAAAATATATACATTCGTAATTAATTACATTTGTTTTTGATTGATTTTAGTATTATTTGCAAAAATCATATACAACAATTTTCATAATGAATAAAAAAAATCAAAGGTCATGTGTGGAATTCAAATCACAAATTAGTCATTATCTACTAAAAGGGAAATCAGGTTTAGTTGCAGTATTCACAAGTAATACATTTTGTTTAAGCAATATGATTAGTGTGTTAAATATTGTTCATAAACTACTTTTTTCTGTGTCTATTTGTCTTCCTCTTCACAACAGGACTGTTTTATCCATGATGTTTTTAGGGTGCAGACTAGCGAGTAAGTCGTTTTTTTTTTTTTTTTTGGAGACACAACGGCGTTGTCTTCTGTCTTTTTTTCATGCATCAACATTCTTATCCTCCATGGGTCCAAAAAAGCATTGATAGCAGATTTTTAACCATCAAAAAACTTTACAAAAAAGCTGCAGACAGAATGCCATCCCTCTCCGCAGTAGCTCACAGCAGGCCCCATGTCTGAGACTTCATCATTCAGTAGTTCTCCGAACCCCTCATGCTCTTCTTTCTTCACCTCCTCTTCTTTCTCCTTCTGTACTTCTTTTTCTTTCCTCACAGGCGTCTCTGTTTTGCGCTTGCTCTCATGCGTTCCCGTGCTAATGTGTGTGGTCGTCTCTTCTCCGCTTCTCCTGTGAGTTTCATGTGAGATGCGCTGGGTGCTCTCTTACACAGGCGTGTTTTCAGGACTTTTTCCCTCGCAAGCATTCTTTCGCTTCTTCAGTTTGCTCACCACTTGTTTCCAGTATTGGGAGGACTGGGTGCTGTACACTGAGCATTCCTGAGGTTTTCCAGCAAACTGGCATGTGTAGGGAGGTTTGAGCCCCTCCTCCTCAAGGGCAGAGCAGCTCACCTGGAGCAGAATGTTAACGCCTCTCTCTAAGGTCTCCCAAGTGCAGCGAGTGCCCATCCTTAGTGCTTAGTTGACCGGACCCCAGCGAGGGATTTATGGCAGTACTTTCGGATCCAGCCACTGCATCTGATGGTTGTTTGGACTTCTTTTTTGCCTCAGAGAATGATAAGAGGAGGAAGAGGAGGGAAAAGATGAAGAATGAGACTCCGCCCTCGCATGGCTGTGTGCATAAGGTTATAGAAAGGAAGAAACCACTGGTTCAGGGCACATACAGCACCCTCAGAAAAGAGAAATCTGCACCTGCAAGGTGGAGGAGAGAGGAGAACATTAATGCATGATGAAGGGTTATTATAGTTAACTAAAACCCCTAAAAACATGTTTGTTATTTTGATTCAAATAAACATTAACTGAAATAAAATATTTTATTTACTTTATATTTATTATATTTTCTATTATATTTACATTCTTTATTTCAAATAGCTGCCAAATTTCTCCTTTTCATTTGGTTTAACTGTACTAAAATAACTAAAACTAAAATAGAATACTCTATAAAGACATATAAAAAAGAAAAAGAAAAAAACTTTGATTAAAATTAAAATGACAATGAAAATATAAAAATAAAAACGAATTCAAAGTCTCAATAACTATAATAGCTTCTCAATTATACTAAAATTCCACTGACATGATGCAGAATAGATAAGTCTTAAATTATTTTAAATATATATCATTTCATATGATTTTTAAGAATTTCATTTAATAATAATGTATGTAATTTTAAAATAATACATTTTAAAATAAATATTATTAAAATATAATCATAATCAAATTAATACAATTTTTATTAAAATCCTTTTATTAAATAATTTTACTAAAAAATGAAATTAGAATTTTTTATAATTTGTTATTTATATAGTTATTATTGTATTCATTCAATTGGAATAGATATGCATGAGTCTGTATGCATCAATTTAATATAACAACAACCTAAAAAAACCAAATCACATCCCATCCTCGTTATTCTAACAATCAAAACTAGCACAGATATGATGTTTCCCCTCCTTATAAACCACTCAAGCGCTTATATCCTAGAAAACAGATCTGTAAAGTTATATATTTAGTGTTTCTCTCAGAGTTTTTTACTTACCAAGCTGATTTCTTCTAAAGACTGTGAGTGAGAGAAGCTTGTGGAAGGATAAGAATGTAGTGGGAAAGAAATAAAGGATGGAATCGAGGGATAAAGGAAAAAAAGTGGGGGGAAGGGGGCTGCATGGTGGATGCTTTTTGGGGGCATCAATAGGGTATCCAAACCTTCCAGAATCTGGCACCTCCCTCCTCGTCTGAAGACAAATGGACGCCCCTCACCCCATCCCTTCTCTTCACTCCTTTGTCTCATTTCAATCGTTCAGTTTCTCTCTCTCGCCTATCCTTCTTTCCAAGGCATTTTGTGTTGTGTACTTTGTTACTATTAAATAAATAAAATATAATAATTAAAACCATTTCAAAAGGGAAACCAATTAATTTAATCCGAAACAACAACAACAACAACAACATCAAACAGCATTTGTTTGTGCTTGTTTCTTCTTAAATGTACATCCTTGAATCAGCAAGCATATCAGTTTCCCTCAGGGGACTTTTTACATTTTCATTCTTCTATCCAGTTAAAAGTAGTCCTGTTATTTGTAAGGGTATTTGTGTGAGCGTGTTTGTTATTCACATATCTTACATAACTGGCAACACTTTCTAAACCTAAACCTAAACCATCCCTATGGCCGGGTTCGTGCTCTGCTCTTTCTCCGTTCAGTTGACGCAGAATCTTAATGGTCAGTTGTTGTTGTTTCTCCATACCAACCAAACCCCTGATGCTGACCCACAGCAGACACTGGTAAAGTCATACATGGCTGTTGTCTTGCTTTGGGCCTCACAGGCAGTTTGGATTCATTCCAAACCCTGAGTCTCAGAGGCAAATTTTCAGGCCAGTGCAGGCTTTGTTTTATTTACATTTTTTAAATGACTAATAAAGTAGTGTTTTTGCTGTTTGCATCTTTCTCTATATAATATAGTGACTCTACTGACTAATGAGCACCACTGGGCAAAAGCAATTCACGTGTTAAATACGGCCCTGAGATTCTTCTCACTGTTCTACATTTTGAAGATTAATGAAATGGTGTGATGAATGAGAAGCATGAGAAGAATGTGTGGCATGTGTGAGGGTGTTTCTGCTCAAATAATGTGTTCTTGTACAGAATCAGAATAAATTCAACTCTAAGTAAATTTTCAGCAATTTGTCAGGATCATAGTAGCAACATCTCCCTCTGCTGGTGGTGGTGATGTGCTTGGGAGTAGGTTTCTTCAGGAGTTTTAGATTCAGGTATAATTACAATGTAATAATACATTTATTAAAATGTAATTATACACTTATTTCTTTTTCGAAAAACTTGATTCTTTTTAAAAAAATTATTCTTTTCAAAAAAGTTGCAATTAATTTTTGAAAAAGTATCTATTCACTATTTTTGAAAAAGCAATTTAACTGAATCTGTCAGCTACATCGTTCAATTATGAATATTATATTTTATTCTGGTGTAATTAACGTTACCATTTTCTCAGAGTTTAGGCTCCTGTGTAAAAGTAGCCTAGCCTAGGCTATTCAGCAACTCAAACATACCAAACCAACAATTATTAAAAACACACATAATCTGATTTTTCATGGGCATTGCATTTATTATAGTATAATTGTAAAGCAGTCCCTTTGAAGTTTGCTATTTTTTTGCAACATTTTTAAAAGTTTTTGTATTATAAATGCTTAATGTTTGTAAAAATTAAAAAGACATGTGAAAAAGGCTAAATGCTTTTTATTGTTTTAATGTAAAATGTTGCAAAGTTATAACGAAAACTGAGTTTCGATCAAGTTTTAATTTTTGTAATTTTTTTTTATGAATAAGTAAAAGAACAGTATAGGGGTAAAAAGTTATGTACTATTAACGATTTATGATATGTTGTGGTAGGTAGCACTGCAGCTAAATTCATGTAGGTAATAGTTGCAGTCATTGAGAAGGCTTCAGATGAGTGAAGTGCTCCCAGCACCTGTCAACAGACGCATCATTCAAAGTCGCAATCCAGCCACTCTCCCTTTTTCATTTTAATGACATTCAGACACTTTTCTCCTCTCTCGCGTAATGCCGAAGTCCTTGTGTCTGTTATATTCCCCTAACGACTGATGACATGTGAGATAATCGTCTTCATTGAGCGGCTGATGACACTACACGAGTCCTTGATGAGGAACAGCATTTCTTCAACACCCAGTCCCGGCTTGTCTGCCAAGCAGTTCTGCAATCAGTGAGCGCAGTGGCCATCCAGCCCCATCGACGGTGATTACTGAGCAGGCGAGATGCACCCCGTGTCGACCTTGCGGGCCGTGAATGACAGGGGAGAATCTAATTGTGAATCAGACGGAGTCTCAGGCACTCTGGACAGCTGCAGACCCATCAAACGGGTTCTGAATGCATGGAATTTAGATTTCTTATATGCTATATAAATTAACATATGATCACCCTACGAATGGTCACCATGACAACATGCCACTTACTGCACTTCACTTGGAAGATCATCACCTAGTCAAGATACAGTAGTGAATACTGTTTTGTGTAGAAGTTAAGCACCTCTAGCAGCAGATGCTGTCTCATGCCTCATCTGAGTGATGGATCTCATTGATGGATCTCTTTGTTTTGTTTTGAATTGGGATTTGGGAGAAAATATTTGATATGGTGAGAGTCATATTGTTGTGACTTAATTAATATTATCCTTATATTATTTTTTAGTATGTATTGTTCGGTTACTTATTAAAAAAATTAGTGTCCTCCATATCCTTTTAAGTATTTTTACAAAATAGTTGTGGTCAGAATTAATAGCACCCCTGGTATGATAAAAAAAAATATACAGTGAAAAACCTTGGTGTCCAATTTGATAGTTCTTTGAAATTTGACAAACAGATTAATTCTGTAGTAAAATCTTGCTTTTTCCATTTAAGATCAATAGCAAAGGTGAAACCCAAGTGAATGTTTGTCCCCAAGTGATTTTTGAGAAGATTATTCATGCTTTTATTTCTGTACGACTGGATTATTGTAACTCGCTGTATGTAGGTGTCAGCCAAAGTACTATTGAATCGCCTTCAATTGGTTATGAATGCATCTGCTAGACTTTTAACAGGGACTCTGTAAAAAGCAGCATGTGACACTGATTTTAGCCTCACTTAATTGGTTGCCAGTGCAGCTCAGAATTGATTTTAAATTATTGATATTTGTATATAAAGCATTGCATAATTTAGCCCCACCATATCTAGTGCATCTCCTTCATATACATAAACCTTCTAGGTCTCTTAGATCAGCAAATCAGATTATCCTAGATATTCCAAGGACTAGATTAAAATTGACTGGCGATCGGGCATTTGCTGTGGAGGCTACAAAGCGCTGAATAATTTACCTTTTCACCTTAGACTTTGCGCCCACTTTAAGTTATTTTTAACAAAATTTCTAATTGCTTTTTCTAGAATTAGCATTTGGATCAGTAGGTTAAATGGTAAGAGGCTCTTCACAGATATTGTATTGTCTGAAAATACATTTTGTTATGTAATTTTATTATGCGTTTGTACAGCACATTGGTCAACATCACGTTGTTTTAATTGTGCTTTATAAATGAAATGAAATGAAAGGTTAAAGCGTTACATCAGCTAACTGTTTTTGAATCAGGTCCTCTCTAGAAACATGAAAAATAGAGGATAAAAAATCCTCTGATACTGCCTTCTTCCCATAGGCAGACTCGCCAGAAAAGAAAACAGATGAATCTAAAATGATGTTACATGTATCTGCCAACAAAGTGGTTCCCCCTCAATTTGTCCCACCATCAACCTAATTTGATGGAATGAAACTATCCCTCTACATCATCCTCAGACTGAATGGGTAACTGTTTCTCCGTAGTTACCTCACTGTCAGGATGTAAATAAACTTCACCTTCACTCAGTCAGGTCAGCTTTAAGTTGTATTCCTCTGGCTCGGGTGACAGCTCAGGAAGGAAATGTGGGGTGCAGACATCTGCAGACATAGGTGAGGAGACTACAACAGTACAGTAGATGGTACAGGTTTTGAAGTTCCCCAGACATTTCCCTGAGCAAGATTTTACCTAGGCTGGAAATATGGCGGTTCGCTGACAGCGATGGCTGGCTGTTTAATGCATCGTCTCGTTGCTTGAATGAGAAATGTTTTGTTATAACTTTGTGATGCGCGAGCAGTGCTGGGGGTTTATTAGTAAGCATGGGCACTCGTGAGTAGGCATGTAACTTACATTCATAACCTGAGTGATATGAGGCTGTTATGGCCCTGTGACAGAGCAGGCAGAGAGTAGGTGTGAGCACAGAATTGTGGGCACATTTCCTACATCTAACACTCGAGCTGGCATTTGCCAGCTTTATAAGAGTGGGCTCTGTGAGTGTGAGAGACATTGTGCTTGTGTGTAGGGGTGAACACTGAGATGTGGGCTCTCCTTAAATCCTTCTCGGCGGCACTGTCCACTTGGGAGAATGTGTGAGGAGACGTGAGTGGAGTTCTCGCGGAGAATGGTGCATTCCATGACTTTGGAAAACTCCGTGTGGACTTCAAGAAGAAAGGCCAGGATAGAGCAGCTGTCACCTCAGCTTCCTTCCTCGCATTAGGCGGTCTCTGTGAAATGGCACTTCTTGTTGTGCAAGCCCGCGGGGTCGACATCAGGAGTTCTTCACAGTGGACGCAGCCTCCAGACGAAGTAGCTTCGCTGAAGAGAAGAAAATCAGGGATACAGCCTCCGAGCCTTCTTATATCGCTAAGCTACACCCATTCTTGCGGGCTGAGGTGCAATTAGGGCTTGAGCGCCCTTCATTGGACGCGACGTCATGTCAGGCTCAGTGGTAGACTGCTGCAGTTGCCGCAGGGCAGCCAATGAGCATGCTAGACAGCCTGCTCTAGTTCTGCTTGTTGACAATGCATACAAAATGAAGGATCATTTTTTGGCTTCAATATCTCAAAAGGATGCATCTTTCCTGTAGCGTAAGCTAACTTAAGCAATACGAGAGAAACTCTCATAGGAGAACCAGATTATATCAGCCCATCGAGCTGTATTTATAGGCCATGCTCGTCTCGGCGAGATGTGACGTAGTGGGTGTGAAGCACCTCCATTGGATCCGACGTCACCAAGGGCCCCTCTCGATAGGCTGTTGCCGCAGGACAGCCAATAGGCACGCAAGCTGTCTTGCCTATGTCTGCATGCTGCTGCAGCACGTTTTACATTAATTCAAATTAAGGATAATTTTTAGCTTTAATATCTCGTGGAAAATAGGTTTTGCCCTGAGCGTAAGAGATTACGCAGTACTCGTTCCCTCTTCTAGAGAGAACCAAGGTTACGTTAGTAACCGAACATGTTTTTAATGCCTTGGGAGTGAGAATGGGTTGTTACTGAAATGTATAGTTATTTACCCGAAATCAACATAGCTCCAACGTTTTCATTAATAATGGCAGGTTTGACATGACTGACTCCAAACATGTCATTTTGAATATGCAGAATGGAGATTTGAAATAACATCTCTCAACTTGTGGCCTGCACATCACACAAAGCAATCGTATGACTTCAAAAAAAGTGTAAATGGAGTATTGCAGTTATGATGCTTTAGAAGACATTTTTGCTCTTTCTAGAGCCATTATAAACTTTATTTTCTCTATTTGAGATTCTTACTGAAACATGACTGTTAAAACAGAGAATTTTAATTATTTGTTGAACTACTCCTATTATAGCTTATTAAAGATAAGTCATGTATCATCTTAACCTTAAATACCGGCCAATTCCACATGTTTTTTATTGAGAGGTTTTTACCTTTACGGAGAAGAAAGAAATTGATAGAATCAATGTTTTGTGCTGCACTTTTTTCATCTCACTCTCTTTGCTTCTCTCTGTGTGAATGTAGGAGAGTATTTTGTATTTCCAGCCTGACGCAAAAGAAAATATAAAAGCTAAGCAATGTTGGGATGTATTTTCCACAATCAGCCGACACATTGACAGAATAAATTTAAAATTGCCTACATTCTCTGTGAGTTTTGAAACGTCCAGCATTCTCCCACTGCACTATAGAGCACATTCATCTCCTTGAACTGATTTGTTCTCATCTTCTTTCTGACTCAGAGGTAAACAATGTCCTTCAACACTTCTAAGGAAAGAAAAAATTACTTTACGTTCCTTTAAACTAACAGATATTACTTTTCTTTTCACACTAAGGGACTACACTATTAAAAGAAAAATATCAACAACAACATGCCAAGTTTATAGAACTGAGATCTCTATTCAAAGTGATCAACAAAGGAAAACCTTAGTGATGATGTGGTGCATAGACTCTTCTGACTGTTATCTCCAAGTCTCAAGTTTGTCTACCCATAGCCTTAATAGTTAATGGTAAACAAACTTGGCTTGTTGCCATTGAAGAATGCTTAAATCTGAGACTCAAGCTCAGAAATAAACCACCATTTAACAGTACTATGTAGACTGCAGAGGAAGAATAGGAGAAATAGAGAAGGAAAGATATGGAGGAACAGCCAGTCTCTGCTTTAACCGAGAGAGTTTAAGTGTGCCAAGGTCAGACAGGAAATGACCTTAGTAGAGTCACGCGACAAATGTGTAAGGGAGGCAGCCCCTGTGTTAAAAACTAGTAGAAAGTGATCAGCAAAGAGATCTGTAGTAGAGGCAAAGGCTGTCCTTCAAATTGGGGATATCATAGGACAGGAACAGCATGGAAAAGGGGATTTTGGGCTCAGTTTAGCTTCTCCTAAAAGGCACAAGGCAGGCCCAGCTCAAAGAAGGAAGCTGGTAGTCAACGAGGTGTGAAAGCAGGAGGAGAGGATGAGGTGTATAAAGGCCGTTTCCCAGGCCAAGCAGGGAGAGTGGATGAGATAGAAGAGTGTGGAATAACACAAGATGGGCTGGCAAGACCTTCTGTCAATAGAAGAGAGTAGGATCAGTTTCCTTATTAGGTCAACATATGATGTTCTCCCATCACCGCAGAACCTAAACCTTTGGGTAGGAGAGGATCCCTCTTGTCCTTTGTGTTTATCACCTGCCACATAAAGGCACATTTTGACAGGATGTAAGGTGGCTCTTAGCCAAGGTCGATTTACTTGGGGCCATATGGCCAAGTAAATTCAGTGGCCAAGAGTTGTGTCGTACAGTAAAGAATTTATCTGAAGAAGCAGAGAGGAGCAGCAACTGGCTGTGGTTGAGACGGAAAGATTCTAGCTGGCTGTGTACAGGCCGCCACGCTACGGTTTCGTAGAATTCTTGAAAAGCTTGAAGAGTCTGTTGGTTTATTTGTATAGGTTGCATAGTATTTACAGTCATTACGTTCCTTTGTATATTGCGTGAATGAGAGGTGGTTGGGCAGATATTGTGTTTTGCGGTAGTTGGTATGCCATAAGGAACCGTTGCCACTGAAACTGCTTAACGCACCAGTGGGGCTCGACAGCCTTAGTCAAACAGGTTGGTGTGTATGGTTGGGTTGCGGAGAGATTGTGAGATTGTGTTTAGGTCTCTGCAGCAGGAGGGATGTAGAGGTCAGTAAGCTGGGCTGAGTTGAGTGGGGGACGGATGGGGGACTCTGTGATGCCAGAGTCACTGTTGAGCCCTCTTGAGGTGTCGTGGGCTAGTCGATGAAACAGTGAGGACGGAAGGTGCCCACTTGAAGACCCTAGAGATGTCCCCTACTCGACTCAGTCTAGACGTTGTCGTGCTGGTCCACTAGGGAGACCATTCTATAGTTGCAGCCGTCATGTGTCCGGACGCCCCAAGTACACAGCTGCCGTTAACGCCGGACAGAAGAGGAGTCACACCACCATATGGAAAGAAGCGTAAATGGATGGAGAAGCATAGTTTACTGTAAAGCTATGTCTTAGTTTTGCTTATCTTGGTGAAAGCCGAGTACAAATCAGCATTAAGTTTTAACATTGAGACATGAATCTTCCCGTCGCGTAAGCTAAATTTACACACTACTTGTTCCCTCATCTAGAGAGAATACAGACGTTACATTAGGTAACCGATTCGTTTCCTCGACTGAGAAACTTGAAATGTTTAAAATATTCAGACTATGCTCAATCTCACTGCACAAAGGCCAATTTTGGCTTGTGGACATTTTTACTTGAGAGCAAAGCGGTCATCGATATGTCCAGTTTTTTTTTATCAGGTGGCAACCCTAGTCCCACTAGTCCTTTTTTTAGATTCTCATCCACAGATGAGGCGCAGGGAGGGGCATTTTTACTGCATGATAAATATAAGCAGAACGGTTGTGCCCGGTTCATATGCTCATTGTCTCCAAATTATGACAAGAAATGGATAGATATTAAGGCTGCTGTATACAAACAAATAAAGAACCAATGTAAGAGAATAGTTATATAATATATATTATAATTTTTTATTCAAAAATACTAGATTTTATGTTTTATTATCAACTTCAGCATGAAAACGCAGAGTGTATGCGCATTGTGGAGCCACCATAGACGCACATTACTAACCCATTGTGTGATATTTAGGAGGCTCTGTTGACAGAAATGCAATAGAATATATATTCAGTGGTGTATACAGACCTTACATAATGAACACTTATGTTTTTTATTAGAATGAGCCATTCTCTCTACATATACGGCGGGTGCCGTAACAATGAAATATGCACCGACATGTTTCAGTAGCTCTAAACGGACATCCTTTCCTGTCAGCCACCGTAACTTTTGTTGGTTGCAATTCGTAACCTCACCACTAGATGCCACTAACAATCACACACTGCACCTTTAAATATTGACTTTAGGCCAGGTTTTGCCTCAAAATAGCAACATGCCATCAATGTGCGTGAACCATAGACTGTAAAAAAAACACACCTCGTTTTCAGACCAGCACGCTCATGGGCGCACAGATGGGTGCAAATGCTTGCGTCTCAAAAAAAGCTTGCGTTGCACCTGGCTTCATTGTGCAGGTTTTATTTGCGCACACAGTGACGGCCAGTTACAATATTAATTTAGCAAACTTGCATATGGGAAACATCACAATCAATTTATCATAGGCAACAATATTCTCAGTACACAATGCCAAGTTTCAAGTACAAGAATAATACACAAGTTGGCCAGAAGTGAAATTAAGAAAAGTAGCAGGGTAGCACTGCCCAAATAAACAATTATAAGCATAATTTTTCAGAGTGGCTTTTAACAGTGCTGTAAATTAAAACCACATTACCACAAAATTCTGATGAGGTAAAGAATGTTTTCTGCAGATTTCTCTATGATGCACCCAAAGAAATTTGATTGCCAAACAGATGACTAATTAAAGAGCAAAGAGAGCGTGAGCAATTATGACTCGGTTTATTAACAACAGTCTTCTGGGACCAATGCTGCTGTTGCCATGGTTATGCAGCTAATTAGTGAATAAAGCTGTATAGTGCTTGGTGTTGTCTACTCAAAGCAGCGATACACACTCATACACAGTTAGATAAGTGCATGACTACATAGTGCGTTTACTGTATGTGTAAGTGTTTATATATTACAATATTTTATAAAGGAATTTCCGCTTTTAATATATTTTAAAATATGTTACAATATATTTACTAATATTTCATAATTCACGCATACATTTAAGGTAACATATGTGCAATGTATGTACACAATAAAATATAAAGCTTTGTGAATTTTACATTCAATGCTATTTTTGTAAATTTTTTATAAATATTTTATATGTATTAATATATAGTCATAACATGGTCAATGCATATATTGCAGTATATAAAAAAATATAAGCACAGTTACCCATATATTGAAATGTATTATATAATAAATTGCGTTGTTGCGATATATTTTTGATCCATAAGGTCTAGGAGGGCAGCTAGATTGACTTGTTGATAGAGCCACCATTTGGAGTGATTTACTTGTTCTCTCAGACAGCCACATAATGATGAGTCTCAAGAAGAGAAAGGGTCATTAGCGGCTGTTGAAATGCCCTCTTAACACAAATCGGCACGCCTCTGGATCTAGTGCAGGTATGCCCCAAGGATAACGTGAAAAAGTCTCAGCATGACACACTGAGATATCAAGTTTTGTTTCAGGACAAAAAGCTTGTTTTTCAAAGCAAAACCTGTTTTTGCAGGCACAAATCATGATCTAGAAGGTTTAAATATTAACACACACTGGGTTTTGAATATTAATTGTAAATCATGTGCCATACTTAGACTACAATTTAAAATTAAATGAATTCTTTACTCCACAATGTGTTGTAGAGAATTTAAGGAATAACCTTGCGTGAATTCTGGATTACTCCCTTGGGAAATATTAAGACTGAGCATTCAACCCCCTTTAAATGCTTTAGTAAATAAAGCTGCAGTCCTGCTATGAGATGATAATTATGATATTTTATGATAATTACATGTGAGCCTCATTCAGACTGTCAGTCCAAAGCCAAATGATTTTATTTATGTATTTATTTTTCCCATGTCTGATTGAAACCTGATCAGATTTAGCAAGTGTGGATGGAAATAAATCAAATGAAATGCAATTTTTACAAATCCGTTTCCAGCTACTTTCATTTGTGATTTGAAATCCTATTCAAATCCCATTTCCAGAAATCCGTTCAAGTCTGAGCTCTCTGATCAGATTTTGCATGGTTTATGTGACTTTCTCAGACCAAAGTGAAACGTGAACGTTAGATGTTGTTATAGGAAACACGCTGAAAGTCATTGCAGAAACAAGGTTGTGTTGTTGCAAAATGTCGGATGAACAGAAAAGACTATATGAAAATATTTATACACATCTTGATTACTGTAATGCCCTTTTCAGTGGTTTATCTGCTAGCTTCATTTCCAGATTGCAATACATTCAAAGCTCTGCTGCTAGAATACTTACCCACACCAAGCATTTTGCTCATATCACCCCAATTTTGTACCCATCGCGATGGACGGTGATGTTTGATGACAAAATAACCATCAAAATTCATTCACTACTCTTTTGAGTGCGTCTTCAGTTGCTTCCAGTGGTTTATAGCATTAAATTCTAAATCCTCCTTTTCACTTTTAAATTTCTGCAAAGCTTGGCTCCCCCCTATCTTTGTAACCTCTATATAAACTGTATTGATTCAGTAAATTAAATGCGTTCAGCATTCTGAAACAAATTTTCTTCAGATTTTTTTAGATTATTGAAAGTCAGCGGGATATATTAAAATTTAACATATGGCTTCGGAAAGGCATGTGTCATGATACTAACCAGGGTAGACAGTGCCCTGACAGTCCTCCTCAGATCTACTGTTTACCAATGAAAATCTGTGGTGAAAAATGGAACTGCAGCACGCTCTAATTTAGACCCATTGGGGCAGATTTCAGTCTACCATGATTATTTTCTTGTTACCTAAAGAAGTAAACCTCACTCCAGACTGAAATTATTTGAATCCACTTCAGCTATGTGTATAAGTATGCGTTTGGTCAATAGTTGGCAATAGTACTAGTGGGCATGTCTGTTCTTCCTATGTGGAGTACCGTATCAAATTAATGAAAGTATACATTTTTTTGTGATTCTTTCTATGTTTGTCCTAAGAATAGACTTTCTTTTCCTCACTCGGAATTCTCCCACAACAAGATTCTGAGGCAATAAATGCTAAATGAAGGCAAAGGCCATTCCCCTATTCCATGCCATTCCATGTAAAGCAATTGATATCAAGTTATGTAAATTGCATTTACATTTAAATGTAAGTGACACTGGTGAAGTCAAATTGAGTAAATTGTTTAATCTCTTCAACACAAATTACACATTGAGATCATGATAGGCAGCCATAACCCGATCAACTGACAGGATATTATCTATTCACAGCGGCGCATAGGCAGCTACTTTTACACATTTTTTTTTCACCTGTATTTTGCTGTGAACGAATGAGTTTATGGAAAGATAACAAGAGATGTTGGAACTCTGAATATTTTTTTTCATTATTGTGGAAGTTTTGGGATAAAAGAGTGCTTTTATTGTCAATCTTTGTAAAAAAAAAATCCTCAAAAGAACAGCAAAGCAAATGCACACCTTATGAGGTGCAAGTTAAAAACATGATGCAAAGAAAAAATAACTGCACAGAGGCTACTTGTGCCGGAATGTTGGTAATAAACAACGCATTCTCACCCCAAGGCGTCACCTTGACCATGCTTCAATATTCGACGCTTTCAGGCGGCCATTACCATCAGTTACATTGACGCGATCCTACGGCGTCATCTGAAATGACGCTAAAGGAAAAGCGCCAGTTAGATGATGCCCTAGGATCGCTTGTAACCCTACCCCAGACCTAAACCTACCCGCGCCATCTAACTGACGCCGTCTAACTGACGCCATCTAAAGGGCGCCTGAAGCGTCAGATATTGAAGCATGGTCAAAATGCTTCCCAAGGCATCAGTTAGGTGACACCTTGGGGGTAGAATGGGCTGTAATAAATGAGCTTAAGAGAGTGTGCAGTTATTTTTTTATGCATCAAATCTTGTAAAAAAAACAACAACAACAAAACAACAACAAAAAAATGTCATCTAATTTTTTGAAAATGCACTACCTGCTTTGGACAAAGCACCCCTCCTTGCACGCACCCATCCTTGCACATTCTCTCTGGATCATTGTTGTTAAGGACTTACAAATTTAAAAGCCTTATAATAATGTGACAGTTGTTATAATAAAGCCATTTTAATTGAACTAAATGACAGAATTAAAGGTAGGGTATAGGCCATTTCGAAGAGCCTAGCAATAGCAAGCTAGCTTTGAAAGCATGAGATCCCACCCTCCCTTCAGAGCGTCTCCAATGCTACGCCTCCTCCACACGTATAGCAGAGTCGGTATAGTGTCATGAGACGAGAGATGGCGTTAAATTACTTCATGTCTAAAAAAAGCACATTTAGATAATAATGAACACAAACAACTTCTGAAGACATGAACAAAACACCATGGGAAGCTGTTTTAGTTCAAGCGCATTCAGACTGAATGCAAAGATTGGAAAAAACAGTGCTGCGCAGGACTTCCACAGATCATATCTGTACATGTTTTAATATTTAGATCACTTCCATTAATGGTTGCTATCAGGATGTAAAGAGAGACAATAGAATGTGATTTACTTCACTCAATCATCCTTAAGCTCTCTGGGAAAAGGTGGTTTGAGAAAGATGTTTGTTTATGTGCAAGCCATTTTAAGTTAAATAAACAGCAAGGTTGTGTGTCTTTATATGGAAAAGGATGGTTGGCCATTACAGTCATGGTCTTCACATTACAGCCATTTTTCACAGCCAATTTTTACCATATATGTAATGCAGCTTTTATTTACACTACCTGGAGCAGGAAAATGACTGGTTTGTTTCAGAATGATGATTACAATAAAAAGTGGATTATTTCAATGTTTGTTACTTTTTTCATACTCACTTGAGGAAAGAATCTCTCGTTGAATTCTCTGTTGCTCCCAATGATCTGCTGCATATGCTGTGCAGTGCCTCTTGCAGAGAAACTGACTGAAATATGGCATGATATTGAATTTAAATTCAAACTATTCTATTTGCAACATAAAATATCTCATGCCATTTATCTTTCATCCATAAAGTTACATTCAGTTTCAATAACAAAGATGAAAGCCTTTTCCACCTTTGTTTTGCAGTTCTAAATCCATTTCAGGTCAATGAGCCACGACTCTGTGGGTGTGTGTCAGAGGCTGTTTCAATATGACTTCACTGGCTGCATAAATGCATTCATAATTTTATAGGTCAGTGGTATCAGGTTATGTTTTAGTGACCCTGGGTTTCCCCTTGAGAACCACATGACTCCCTCAGAATGCAACACTTGTCCTTCACCTTTTATTTTTATAGATTGCCTAAGGCCATTCAAGTATTGATATGTAACATTATTTCTCTCAAGAATTGACAAAAGCTGACAAAATATTGACAGTAAGAATCCTTGGTGAGCGGGGCCGTCATCTTCGGCAGATTTCTTTTCTGTCTCCGTTTTCAGAAAGAGTCTCTCACATAAAATTGCTAGTACAGATTCTGCCTCTTTCCTCTTTTTCTTGATTTAGAAGAACATATTCTTTTGTTGTGTGTAGTTTGGGACCACGGCTGCAGAAAGAAATTACATTACTACTATATTTTATAGGGCTGTCAAATGATTAATCGCGATTAATCGCATCCAAAATAAAAGTTTGTGTTTCCATAATATATGTGGGTGCACTGTGTATAATTATTTTTTATATATATAAATACACACACACACGCTTGTATTTAAGAAATATTTTCATGCATATACTGTATATAGAATTATATATAATTTTATATAAATATAAATATTTTAGATATAAATTACATATTCTTTCTTAAATATACATGCATGTGAGTGGATTTATATATATATACAAAATAATTATACACAGTGCACCCACATATATTATGGAAACACAAACTTTTATTTTGCATGCGATTAATCGATGATTAATCATTTGACAGCCCTAATATTTTATTATGTTTATTTTCAAGTTTTGTGAAGGAACGTGACTAGTTTGTGAAGAAAAGCTCACATTTAAAAATAGTAGGATTGTGTCTCTTTTTCTTGCTCTATTTCCTTACTCTGGCCTGCGACCTCTATTTTCACGATGATTCATTTGGCATTTTAATTTCTCATTATTTACCTGTCTCTTCTCTTTTCTTTCCTTATTCATTTCATCATGCTGTTCCTGCATGTCCAAGCGCTCTGTGCATGAGAGCTGGCCCTGGAAATTGTACAAGCTAATTAGAAGCACTATAGATTGCAGTGTACTGTTGCACTAATGACAGATCAGAACGGAAATATCATCTTTGTTTCAGTAAGACCATAACATTTTCATAAAATCTTAGTTTGCAGTGTACTGTTGCACTAATGACAGATCAGAACTGAAATATCATCTTTGTTTTTAGTAAGATCATTACATTTTCATAAAATCTTTCTGACTTACTGCTCCAGCTACTATTCGGACGCTCTTGCTTACTGCTCCGCGCTTTGCTCTATCACTTTTATATTTTTATATTTTATCTCCTTTTATCACCTAATTTTAACAAATCAGCACAGTGCTCAAACGCTTGATTACTTGTACAAAAAAGCATAATTCTTTTACGTGAGGTGAAAGCTGACGTTCCGGAGAAAGGGAAAGCACAACTGCCTACATTCAATAGGATGAGAGAAAAGGCCTCTTCTGGAATCAACTGCCAACTGACTTTTACAAAGGATTGCATTTCTTGAAACAAAATTACTTGTGGGACCACCAAATCAGACGGAACACACTACAGAGCTTCATCATGGATGAGGGTTCAGCACACAGCCTTTGAGTCCCATGAATCTCAGTGCTCCAATACAGGCCATACGAAACAAGCTGATCGACTTACAAATCGATGGCACAAACAGGGAGCGAGACCCAAAGGCACTCGAGACATCAGATTATTACGAGCATCACATATTGCTGCAGTAGCATCGTCTACCCCAGATCTGACAAAGATTGCAAACACTGGCTCTCTCACCACCGCCTATACATCTTGAGAACAGATTTGAAGTATTAATGAATGAGGAATCCCTGAATTGTGATTGAACACAGACTGAATCAGCCAGTAGCTAACACTGTTAACTGGCACTCAGAGGTCGAGCCGACAATGGCACTCAGCTCAGAGCGCCGGCGAGCACAAAACTCTGATACTACATGCTGCCTTCCACAAGAAGCAATGACTTCTGATGTAAATAGGGAACTTCAGACCATTCTGATGAAACATAAGACTGCAAATCAACTCATCATTCATGTGGGGGAGGAATAATATTCATAAAGAGCAGTCAGAACTCCTTTTGAAACACTTAAAGACTGAAAGTTCAGAGATTCATTAGTGGATCACTCCCAGCAAGAGGAACAAACAGGTTTTTCCGGTAAACACTTGATGATGCGAGCGAAATACCGGAGTGAACATGGCTGTAAACGATTTCTGCAGATTATGTTACGCAAAGTTAATCTATCGCATCCACGGTACAATCACGGCCTCTAAAAAAACTTATTTTTGCAAGAGTGAAACAAGAAAATATTTGTAGCCAACTCTCTAACTTAGGATTAGATCTTTTAAACACAGCTCTTTGTTCCTCTAGCCTGGTAATACCAAGACTCTGCTACTTCACTTTGCTTCGTAGTTAGACGTAACTAACGGTAACAATTGATAAATTAAACTTTTCCCAAAACCAGTCGGGACTCTGAAGTAGGGCCACAACATCACCTCCATTAGGTTTATCCAACACTTTTCTTGTTCTGGCTTCAGTTTGAAAAACCCCAGAATGTTCTCCATAACAGAGCGAACTGCTTCCCGTGTCTCGTTTCCCATTCGATTTCTTTAACCTACGATGTAAAACTCTGCGCTTAGTGTCTACATAACAGCTCTCAGCCCGCCCTCTGTTCGTTGCATTGGCCGGCCGTCCAAAGGCCGCTGGAAAACTGAAAGATAGGCTGCTATCTCAGACTGACTACAGGAGCGAAATGAAATTAGCAAGTAGGAAGTCTGACATAGTCAGGCTACTTTATTAATGCCTGTGTACCAAGATGTGCATGCACAGTCAAGATGACATTGAACAAGGGCATTGGCCAGGATTTTTAAGGTTTTACTATCTGAGAGGCTGGATATTCTTGCCAGGAACTTAGTCCTTTGGCTTTCTTTTAAGAAGTAAAAAGTTACCAGTTAAAAGTTAAAAGCTTACCAGGCCTTAAAGCTCCCCTGATAGTTTGTTATCTAGTCTACAGCCCAATTATGTATCTGCTTCCTTGCTGTTATTTCAACATTACCTACAACTACCCTAAACCCCATAGCTTTTTTCAGTTTATCTCTGGACCCAAAAAGAATTGACCCTGTTTTCCCAAGGAGGAGAGACAGCTTGTTGTCTGTTAGCCAAACACTGAGGTTAAGGAGTTCTGAACTAAGCATCCTTTCTACCTCCAATTTGTCTTTGAGAGACTAGAATAGCTGAGTCATCTGTATATAAAAATAAATTACATTCTATAGCTTATGACATGACATATAATAAAAAAAGAGAGGACCCAAAATACTCCCCTGGGGAACTCCACAAGTTAGTTTAAGTGGTGAGGACAAGGTCCCTTCCACATCTACCACCTATTCTCTGCCCACCAGGTATGACCTGGTTATGTTCTGCTAAATAACCATCTATTTGCTCATAAACTATCCTTTCCATAATTTTTTATATTGAACACAAGATAGATACAGGGTGGAAATTTCCAGTATCAGATTTGGACCCCTTTTAAATAAAGGTACCACTCTTGCCACCTTAAATTTACTAGGGAAATTATTATTTTTATTGGATAATTTAATAAGATAAGTTATGGCAGGAGTGATTATTTCAGCAGTATCCTTAAAGATTCTGGTAGGGATGTTGTCAAAACTGGTTGCTTTGGAAGGATTTAAGCTTTTGAGTTTTTTTAGTACCAGTTCTTCTGTTACTTGTTTGAAATAAAAATTATTTGGCTGGACTCCATTTTCTTCATAAAACTTCTGCACCCTCTGTGGGCCACTAAAAACACCTGATGCAGAAGCTGGAAGCAATTACTTGCAATTGTTGTGAAGAAACTATTAAAAGTATTTGCCACCACTTAGGCCTATTTTACCTTGTTTTTGCTTAGGTTATCTTTTGTCCCCAAAGGCCTAGAGTTGCCCCCAATTTCTTGGAATCCTTTTTATGCTTCTCAAATTTAGATATAAAAAATTATCTTTTGCCTCATCTACCATTCGCTGAACCTTATTTCTAAGTACTTTGACTATGCTCAGTTAATCTGATTGGAACACTAATTAATTGGGTTAGACCATGCATTTTCAGAAAATCACAAAAGCCAATGTATAATGGACCTTCTGTATTAAAAACAAAACAATTTCCGTTTTTAAAACAAGCAGATGCAGATGTAAACAAGCAGATGTTTAATGAAAATGCGCTATATAAATAAATTTGCCTTGCCTTGCCTTAGAACAGGTGTTCATTTCTTTTGCATAACTAGCAGATGTTTAATGTCTTTAAATGTAGGCTTGGCACAGTTGCTCAAACACACATTTATATAAATTCCAGCTAATTATAAATACTTTGACCTTAATCAACATCTTTCTGCATTTTTAGATAACTTAATTTACTTTAGTTTTATATTGTTTTTATAAATCTCACAAAATGTGAAAAGGGGATTTGGTTAATAACTATGTAATATAAATATAAATACATATTTATATATTAAATGTATTATATAATGATTAAAGGTAATAATCCTCAGTACCTCTATATTTTCCTTAGGCTTTTTATGCTGAAAGTTATCAATTAGTAACATTAAAACTTAAAACATAAATATAGTCATCAATTTGGCTTCTAAAGGAGACATTTTCTTTTAAATCAATAATTTTAAGAGTGAAACTGCACAATTTATTCATGTTTCAATGCATTCTAGGAACTAGGAACAGCAACATTGAAGATGAAATAGTCCACTCAGACAGCTCTGTTAGGCTAGTTTGGGAGTATATTGTTTGTCTGACATGTTTAAATGAAGATTCACAGATTATTTTAGAGCATGTGAGAAGCTATGCTGGATAAATTGTAATTGCTTTTATTTACAGCGCACTGTCATGTCTACTCACAGCTGTGTCTTCTGGCCTGTAGGTAGGACCATTGGGGTTTTTAGGGGTCTCGGTGGGTCAGGCCAGATTGAGGTTGCAGTATGACTCAAAGGCTTTGTTCTGACTAGATGAAACACTTCCTGAGCCAGGTGATGCTCAGAGCAGTATCTTTTTATCAATATTTTTTTTCTCTCTCTCTTTTCAATTTGTTTTGAAGAGCTTTTGAATACTCCAACAGACTGAAGAATTTCAAGAACAAGACTGAAAGCATGAAAGCAGGATGACAGTGAAAAGCAAAGAAGCAGAAATTGCTTCATCTCTGCTCAGCGTCACTCTCTAACTGTGACATAAAATACAAGTTACTGAGGAATTGCTCAAAATTAGGAAATATTACAATGAGTCTTTCATTGTTCTCTGTGCATTCTCTAATGCAAAAGTCTCTAATGCAAAAGTCAATATTATATACAGTTAAGGCATAAAAAAACAAAAAAATAAATAAACATTTTTATATAATAAAACATGTTATTGACCATACTGATAATAAAGAGATAGACGGTGGCCTAAATAAATATTCATCATTATAGATGTTTTTTCATTATTTTTGTTTTATTTCTCAGCTGCCTATTTGATGATCATACTCTCATTGCTTGATCAAGGAGGCTGTGCTGAATAGACAACACAGTCTCATGAAGATGCGTATCTATACCACGAGTGTCATTTCTCGTGGCATTTATACGCCAAAAATGTTTTTTTTTTGCGTGTATATGGTACGCACTAAAAAACCCTGGGTTAGGTTTAGGGGGTGGGGAGTTTGTGCATATTATACGCCAAAAGTGCGTATTCTATGTACGCGAAAATTGCGTGCCATATACACGCAAAAACTGTTTTTGGCGTATAAATGCCACGAGAAATGACATTCGTGCCATAGATACTAACTTTCATGAGATCGGGCTGGAATAGAGCAACTCTGCAAAAAAATAAAACCCCATGCAAATTTGCAATGTTCATACAACATGATCAGTTTTAGAACATGAACTAAGATTTCCACTGCCACTGTCTTAATGCCCAGATTCCTGTTTGTGGTATTCTGCATTTTACCATGAGAAACCATGCCTATTCATCCCATAATTCAATCTAGCACTAAGTAGGTTAGAAACAGGGAGGAGATGAGACATAAATCATTCTACCTCTTGATGGAATGACCTGGTTGTCCTGTTAACAATCACATTCAACCAATAAAAAAAAAACGTATTACATGACCTCAAACTATATAGCTAAATTATCTAAATGCACGTAATGAATACAAATGATTGCAAGTGATTAAAATGATATTTAATGGAAGAAACATGCAAAGGTGTTTTATGCACATTTAAGGTCAGAATCAGTTACCTTACTTATTATGTCGACTCTGAAAGGTGTTAGTACTTTCAGATCAATGTGTCTTAAGATCTGTGTGTGATCATTAACCTTAGGATAAGACATTTGACCAAATTAATGTTTCTCGTGCTTTCTAATGCTTGAAATAATTTACAATTAAGGACCGGGGAGTGAAGGAAAAGCAAACAAGAAGTCTCCATCATGGATCTCAATTCAGGAGGCTATTAAAAGCAGTCCAGGTGGCACCTCATGAAGTTAGCCGAGAGAATGCCAATATGTGCAGAGCTGTGATGGAGGTGGATGTGCCAAATATAGAATATATGAGACTATTGTGTAAAAAGCAGTGGGGGGTGTGCTAAACGTGCTCAATGATTATAGCTACATAATCGGCAAAAGTTGCCAGCAAATTCAAATTCCTCACATTTAAACACATCTAATATAACACAACATACAATTAGTTATATTAAAATTAATATTTTACTGTATATGTACATGGCAAATGAACAAAAACATTTGTGCTTAATCAGATTAAGTTATTTAATTATGCTTAAAATAAACATAAAATAGGATCTGTGTTTTCTTTCAAGAAAGCCACTAAGGTCAATAAGGGTCACGTGACCCACTTCAAACAGTAGTCAATCTAGAGTGAATGAAATCGCTTCAGTGCTGATGAATGTGTTACATTTCATGGGACTTTCACTTTAGTAATTTATAACTATAGGCTAGGCCCACGTCTTAGGCTATTGTGGTCTGTCTCGCGTAAATCTTTCAGTCTGCAAATTTATTTTATGTTTGTAAAAAAAAATTGTATGAAGTGATTAACAGAAGGCTATATACTCGAGCAAACGTCTTTTTGTGGCAGGCGAAAATGAGACACATAGCCTATAGGCTACTTTTGGTTACTTTAAGTTGTTTGAAATGCATGTAGAATGAAACTCGTTCAGTGTACTTTGCAAGACCCCAACAGTTTGTTTTGGCTTTATTCAGAAAAAGAAAAAATCCTTGGCTAGGCTACCCCCCCCCCCCCCCCCCAAACTCGCTGACTCATTCCGTGATTATTTGACCTGGGATTCCCTCGCACTCCATGAGTCCCGTGGAGGTGAATGGTGTGATAGTGTCCAGGGAAATCTCACCGTCGCACTCAAACTGTCCGATATTGGGCAAGTGCATGTTTTTGTGATTCCGGGACACGTTTGATGTAACCGAATCCTTATCGAACGGGAGACTCCGCTCCTCTCGAGGGTTCGGCATCTGGATGGCCAGTGGCTGCGCTTCCTTCTGAAGTGTCGTGTCGTGGTGATAGGACACCAGCTCGTTACTGAAATTCACCGTCTCGACGTTTGTGCTGGGGAAAATTTTATTGCAACCCAAAATCGAGGAGAACGCCTTCCTGAAGTCCGCGTTGAACGCGTAGATGACGGGATTGAGGGAAGAATTGGCCCATCCAAACCACACGAAGATGGTGAAGGTAGTGTCACTTACGCACTGGCAGAAGGGCACCATGCAGTTGAGTACGAAAAACGGCAGCCAGCAGAACACAAAACCCCCATAATGATCGAGAGTGTTTTTAAAACTTTGGTCTCCTTCTTGAAGGTGGTTTTCAGCGAGTTCTCGTTCGAGCAGTCGTTGGAATGGTGGTGGTTTTGCGCGTGCTCCACTGCCCTCTCCAAAGAGGATATTCTGCGGATCTGTGTCTGCGCAATACGGAATATCCTCGTGTACGTGGCGATCATGATGATTACGGGGATGTAGAAACTTATCAGCGAAGACGAGATTGCATATGTCCGGTTTAGGTTGGCTTTGCAGTTGTCGCTGTAGTCGGTGCCATTACCCGCTGTGCCCTCCTCGCCTTCCTCAGCCATGTGCCAGTTGAGCTGAACCGGGATGAAGGAGATGAGGATGGACAAGGTCCACGCCACCCCGATCATCATGAAAGCCACCCGGTGGGTCATCTTGCGCTCGTATCGGAACGGGCTCGCGATGGCCCAGTAGCGGTCCACGCTGATGATGCACAGGTTGAGGATGGACGCGGTCGAGCACATGATGTCAAAGGCTATCCAAATGCCACAAAACCGGCCGAAAAGCCACGTGCCCGCCACCGCGGATATAGCCTCCCACGGCATCACCAGAACGGCCACGAAGAGATCCGAAACCGCCAGAGAAATAACGAAAAAGTTTGTTACTTTGGAGCGCAGGTGCCTGAATTTGACCACGGCGGCGCACACAAGTGTGTTGCCAAGTAGTGTGGAGATAATAAGGAGGAAGAGCACGAAACCCAGCAGAGCTCGCACGCTGTTCTGCCCGTCTCCATTCTCTTGCTCCTGCGCTCCGTGCGCGCGGTCCTGCGTGTGGTTTGTACCGTTCTCCATCTCTACGAACATGTCCTTTAATATTGCATATCACCAAAGCTCTTCATAATGGCCAGTTACCTTGTTTTAGGATATTCGTTAGGAATGACCAGTCCGATATCCAGCTCTGTCCCATGTTGGCAAGTTGGGAAACCTGCGTCCGTTCCCGGGTGACAAGCGCGCGGAATGACCCACATTCATGCGCTGGTGAGTTTCGCTCGAGAAGTTCTCGCTTTGTGATTGGTTTATGTCCACACCGCTGACTCTGTGTGATCCACACAATCATTCATTCCTCCGAATGACTTGCCAAACCTGAAATCTCATTTCACGAGGTCTGCAGAAATTACGGACAGATAAACAATAATACTTTCCTAACGATAATGACATGGTATCAACTGATAAATGAATTATGGTTGTTATTATTATTAAAGATGCAAAGATCTGCATGCTGTTGAATTATCAAAATTACCTCGGATCGATTTAGTGACATAACTTTTGGGAGTCAGTTGTAATTGGTTGAAGCGATTTAAAAGGCACAGTGATTGATTGTTTTTGCTAAACATAGGCTACATATAATTAAGGTGATAACTGAATTCAAATATTTTATTTAATTAAAATATGCTAAATTAATGTCAATAACTTTCCGAACCATTTTACATATTCCATTCAAAATTATTTGCAGTTGGCCTACAAGATTAGGTCCAATAGTTAGGCCTACTTGTTTAAACACATTTTTAAAAAGTCTGAAAAAAAAATGAGTTTGCTGTCTTGAGAAATGTGTTTGAGTAGAAGCTCCGTATGCGTTGAGCTCTATCTCTTGGTTTTAAGTTTCCTAAGCAGTCTATTCTCTGTGGAACACCTTTTTATTCACCTGTCAAACATGTTACTGGATACTGCAATATTTATTTCTGCAGTAATGATAGTGTGGAACTGAGAGGCTCCAGTAGGATCGTTTAAAGGATTTCTCTCTCTCTCTCTCTCTCTCTCTCTCTCTCTCTCTCTCTCTCTCTCTCTCTCTCTCTCTCTCTCTCTCTCTCTCTCTCTCTCTCTCTCTCTCTCTCTCTCTCTCTCTCTCTCTCTCTCTCTCTCTCTCTCTCTCTCTCTCTCTCTCTCTCTCTCTCTCTCTCTCTCACACACACACACACACACAAACTGCTTGTGCAGTTCTCCACATTATTTATATATCATTTATAGTTCCTTTTCATCCCTTAAACACTAGGAGAATTGAACTCATTAATGTCAATGCAATGGCTTAAATTAATACATCCTAATGAATATAATCTGGCATTTACCTATAATAATAATAGGCTACCCTGGATTTTATTTTATGAATGTGGCATTGAGACATGACCCGAGTCTACTACATTCTCTTACATGAATTCAAAGTGTGAAAAACATGTATTTCTTTATTTATTTTGTTTATTTGTTTATTTATTTTGCACAAAAGAAAGCCATCACAAGGTCTCTTATGGAATTTAAATAACAATGCACGACTATAGTGTCAAAATGCTTTAGTTAATTTTGGGGAAATCCGGTAAATTTCAAAAACAAACCCGTTTAAGAAAAGCTGTGGAATACTGGAAGTTTCTATCAAATGAGTGAAATCCCAAACATGCATTATTATTTATAAAAATATAAAATAGCCTACTGCAGATGTTTTAGATGATTTTTAATAGGTTATTTGTTACAAAGGGGGTCGAATAAATTGTGCATTGCCGTCCTCTAGTGGTAATAGATAGATAGCTAGATAGCTAGATAGATAGATAGGCCTTGATAGATAGATAGATAGATATATAGTAGATAGATAGATAGATAGATAGATAGATAGATAGATAGATAGATAGATAGATAGATAGATAGATAGATAGATAGCCTATTTAAAAAAAATAAAAACAAGTTGATGCTTTTTACGCTGGCTCAGATTAAATTTTTTTTTTGTGTTGAATGCATGTCGAATGTAGATTGTCCTGCAGTTGCTCCAAGTGTCCACTGGATGTCGTGTTAACTCCTGGAAATCCCACTTCCAACCTTTTGCTTGGGAGAGACACGCCGACACACCACATTCAAAATGGCCTCTATGAGCAACTGCGCTGGACGTGGATCAAAATGTGCATAAACAACACCCAACCGTGGCTTTACTTTCTGTCCTTAACGCTGAAAGCTTGGGAGGCGCAATGTCATGAATGTACTGGACTGGCAGAATCGGTAAGATACATAAGATGAGAGCTAGTTTTGCAGACAGCCCAGCCGAACCGGGGCGCCGCCGCTGCAGCAGGGCTTCATCTGCCTTTCTGAACCACCGACACCTCCAGTGAGATGGAAAGAGTGGAAGATGCTGATGAGCCAGGACTCGCACCGTCCATCGATGTCAACGACAACCGGGAGGAGTATAAAGCACGCGTTTGCGATTCAACCTCCGAAAGAGCTGGGCAGGGCTCTGTTTCAATTCGGCATACGCTAATCCGGGCATTGCTGGACTGCCGACTATATCCTCGGTGCTGGTAAGGTGCAGGGCCGGAGTATTAAACGGGTTTCCCGAAGAGCTGGAGGTGCATATGGTGTGTCCGGATGGAGAAGAGGGGGGAAACCTTTCCTGCCCGAATGAGCCCGAGTGCGTGGAAAAACCCGACAATGGTTATTTAAATTCCCAGCTGAGGTCTGCAGTGTCATTTACGGGTAAAAGCTCGTCGGATATGAAGATGCCTAATGGAGATGTTACCCATGAACACATGGATCACGGTCAGGCTCCTTTAAGGTGTTTGGATTATGCACACGCAGAAGGGTTCAACAGGAAGGTGTCTGCTTCAGACAGAGGTGTGAAAGTGGGCAATGGGGGGTTGTTGATTGTGAACAGTTATGACACCCTCTCTCAAGTCCCCTTTGGTGGCCTTTCTGCTCCAGAAAGCCATGTCTTTGTTCATCAAAGCGGCAGTGTCCCCTCCACTGGGAAGTCATGTGAAAGGATCAATCGAGGCAGCACTGAAAGCTCGGATGAGGAGGCCCGGCCCTGTGACCCAGATCCTGCTGACACCCTGTCCGAGCTCAGTGCCAAGCTGTCCTTGTCACCCCTGGCAGAAAACACCAGTGATTACACAGAGACAGACCCGAGCCCAGAGGAGGATTTCAGTGACACGGGCCCCCCGCTCAAGGCCCCGGAACCTCCAGACTAACTCTGGTCACACAGTCTCCCTCAGCTGCGATGCCACTCCTCTGAGCCCCGTGGATGATGGGTATTTTGGAGCAGAGGGTGGTGTGGACGAATGTCTCGGCTCTGGCGGTCGGCGACAGAGTGCTCCAGACAGGGTAGCCGCTGACCCTGATCCCTCATCTGAACAGACGCTTGGCACTAAGAGACATGGCATTGCTGAGTTCTTGACCAGGTAGATGGCAGAATGTGCAGACAAGTCTCTTGAGTTTCTCTAAACCTCTTTTTGTCTTTTTTAATTTATTTTTTACAGCTGCTACATTTAGATGACAAAACAGTTCCAGCTTTCTATTTTCTTTTCCCCTTGCTCTAATTTATAGGGCATGATCATATCAGTTATTGGTTGATTTTAGTGATGGGGTACATTTATTTGATCACAATGATTAAAAAATAAATAAAACGTAATGTGAAAATAGTATTACAATTTAAAATAGCTGTTTTCTATTGAAATCATTTTTTTGTAAAAAAACTATTATACATATTGTTTTCAGGATTATTCGATAAATAGTCAAATAAAGAACAGTTTAGTTCTCAAAAGAACAGCATTTATTTGAAATGGAAAATCTTTTTGTAACATTCTGGATGTTATTACTGTTACTTTTAAACAATGTAATGCACTCTTGAACAAAAGTAGCCAAATACTTTATTTTAAAAACGGACAGCACCAGTCTATTCACTGTTTGATATATGATGTTTTCAGCTAATTTTAGATCTTAACTCTTTAAAAAAATCATCTAGTGCAAATCTAGATACAACTTTTGAGTGATGGCACTAGATATACATATAAAAATATAATTCTTTAAAATATCTACTTTATCATTTTACTACTAGCTATATCATATGCTGCTATATTGTCTTGTGATGCTCACTTAAGCATGCATTGACTTGACATTGGCTGGAACTATAGATTTTAGTTCTGTTTATGAATTTATCTTAGCCAAAAATATTTTAAAAAGTACTATTTATTCTTTTGACCTATAACAATAAAATTGTCAACTCAGCATTGATGCATCTTTACATAAATATTGTATTATATGCTTTATTTGAATCATCTGTGAGGATGATGTGTATTGTTTCAGAGCAGAAGTCACACTGTTGCACTCATGATCAGGTAATGAGTGACAGGCTTTGATTACGACTCACCTGTGACATGCTTCGTCACAGAAAGCTCTGAGGTGTGCTGTTTTACTTTGAACACATTTTCTTGTTTTATTTTTCAGATGTTTAATCAAGAGAAGACACTTTGCTTTATCAAAGTCAAATCCGATACATTTTGTCATCTTAGTCTTGCATGTATTTCAAACACTGCATCAGAGTCGTCAGCCTGCATATCTGACTTGCATCTGCTCCATTTCCATTATGTTTAGGTTGAAACTTAAGTGCCTTAAAGTCCTCTTCCCAGGAGCTTTGGTCTCTACAAAGAACTAGAATGCCTTTACTCTGGAAAAAATGCTCTCCCACACACACACACACACACACACACACACACACACACACACTCACTGAGGAATTTTAATGTCAGCTTTTATGAGTTGGGCTTCATGGCGTTCTGCTGCCTTGACCTTGTTTCTGCTCACATTGTGTTTTCAGTTCCCTATTTTTCTGGAACAAACTTCTCCTTTCCCACTGTCCCATACCATATCATCCTTTGTCACACTTTCTCTCTTTGTCCGTTTCCCTCACTATTGTGTCTGTCATCCTATTAGTCTTTTCCAGGACAGTATTGACCTGCCTCAGTGGCTTTATTATGTAATTAAAACGGTATTAGATCGATTGTCCCATCAGAAAGTGTGCTCATAGATTTAATGAGCTCATCTCCACAGCAGGGCTTGCTCATATCTGTGTGTTTGTGTAAAGGGCACCTGTGACTTGATCAGGGCTTTATTTGCAGGATGCTGGTGCAGCTACATCACGCGCATTAAAACCTGAGACCTGCTCTGCTGAGTTGTTTAAGCTCTTAATTCCTATAGCCATAGTCTGAATTTAATGAGTTTGAATATGAATGGTTGTCATGTTTTGGCCTCTTTATATCACAGACTATGAAGACTTAACTCTTTAGGGATTTTCTGACAAACTTATGTGGCATACGTTTTCGAAAATTCACTCTTTTGGTCCTTCTTCTTATTGGTCTGTCTTCAAAGGAGTTTGTTTTCCTGGAAGTCCAAGGACTCAAGGGCTGCAGCATCCCAAAGTGTTCCAGGATGGAAGCTGTTTGGGAAAATTCCACTGCGGGACAACCCTCCGAGAGACTCTAAATCCATCCAGGAGGTAAGAGAGGCGGTTTAAAGGAATGGCATTTTCAAAAATGAGAATTCTTTATTCATTTACTCTTTACTTCATGTTATTTCAAACCTGTCTGCTTTTCTGTTCTGTGGAAATTATTAGTCTTTTTTTTTTTTTAACTATCGGTGTCAAAATTGGATATTTTTTTGTGCTCGTTTCCAACTATTTTCACTCAAAGACCACTTGTGCCATCTTCTAATGTTCACTTGAGATAATATCTAACACACAAGTAATTGTAATACAACTGTAAAATGTATCAAAATTCAAAACTAGTATAATTTACATTATAATGAACATTATAATGTTAAGATGCCTAAATTCACTTTTAGGATTTTAAGTGAGAAATACATTTATAGAGAAATTTTGTATTTATTTAATCAAAATACAGCTGTAAAAATTGTTTTCTATTTTGTTCCTATTTTAAAATTAATTAATTGATTCCAAAATTGCATTTTCAGCATCATTACTCCAGTCTTCAGTGTCACCTGATCCTTCAGAAATCATTCTAATATGTTGTTTTAAAAAGTATGTTTATTTGAACACACACACACACACATATATATATATATATATATATATATATAATAATAGGGCTGTCAAACAATTAATCGCATCCAAAATAAATGTTTGTTTACATAATATACGTGGGTGCACTGTGTATAATTATTTTGTATATATATATAAATCCATACACGCATGTATATTTAAGAAAAAAAATAATATTTGTATATAAAATATTTATATTTATATATAATATATATTATATATAAATATATATACAGTGTATGCATGAAAATATTTCTTAAATATAAACAAGCATGTGTGTGTATTTATATATACAAAATAAGTATACACAGTGGAGTGGTACCCACATATTATGTAAACAAACTTTTATTTTGGATGCGATTAATTGTTTGACAGCCCTGTAATATATATATATATATATATATATATATATATATATATATATATATATATATATATATATATATGTATATATTAAAAATTATAACTTACCTAATTTTCAGTTTTTGGTGGACTCTTCCTTGAACAGTTTATAACGCAATAAACAGCACCTTTGTTTCTGTGACTAAAAATGCTGAAGTTTATCTTATTTGCGCTGAGAAAAGATAGCAAGGTACAGTGGTATTAGCAGAAGAGAGAGGGAGAGAGAAGGCAAAAGAGCAAGGGGGAGGAAGAGAAACGGAGAAAGATAGTGTCCATGAAATAAAGGATTGAAATTGCTGTTGGAAGCTGTCTGTTATTTTGTGGGTCTGCCAGGAGAGACAAGTGTGTGTGTGCAGCAGGCCTGGGATTTTGTGTGTGTGTGCAGCTGTCTTTACTCTTCCCCTTCAGTAAGCGATGACTGAGCCTGTGTTGTTCAACTTTTGATTTGCGCTCAATTCACCCTCTGCCCTCTGCAGGTGTCTCTCTGTATTCCAGTGAGAGAGAGATCTCTGATTAAACTCACACACTGAGCCTTGTCTCTTGTGTGATTTTTACAAAGCCTATCTTTAATTTCAGATCCTTGTTTCCTTAAAATAATGTTGGCACTTTGCTGTTTCAAAAGTCCACAAGAGCTGAGCATTTTATTTTAATAGAATTGTGTATGGTTGTTATAGCCTTTAACTTTTTTAAATCAAGGTCATGTAATGTCTTCCTACAGTCCACTGCCATGGCCACATAATAAAATGAAAAGGCCAGTAAAGCATATAAAACTAGTAATATTTCACACATGGCTTCATTCCAGCATTTATACAAGTTAATCGAACTACAATTGGCCTCCGTGTATTTAATACCTCAAATATTCAATTTTGTGTTGTCGTGTATACTCGGACAGTAGCTTGACTTTGGCATAGCCAGCGGTAACTCGATAATAACCGCGTATGTAAATGTGTTATTTCTCTGGCTGACCTTGTATCAGAGTCATGCTGGGCAGCTGTTGCCATTTAGGTTTGAGTCAGAAATCTGTGTCACTCACTGACTCATAAATGTTTCAATTATAATATGGTTTCAACATAAAGGGCATTGCCTTTGAGCCCTTTACTCATAGCATGTGGTTATCTCATGATGGAATTCTTCTCCCCTTCATGTCTCCTCCGGATACATGAGGCAGCTGAGAAATTGTAGACACAGATCTGCTGTAATCTCATAATGACTTCTCTTCTTTCCTTAAAAAAAAAAAAGGAGTACGAGTCCAGGGCGGGACCCGCCACAGGACCACCCTCTCACCCTCAGCTAATGAAACGCAAGAATCTGGAGTTTGAGCCTTTGTCCACGACCGCTCTCATTTTGGAAGACAGACCTGCGTAAGTTTGAAACATATACTACATTCCCGTAATTTAATAAAATATTTACCTAAATTCCCTGGCCAGTGATGGTGAAACACAAATGTCACACCAATTGTGTGCATATAAGTCTGAAGAGCAGGGCGGGTTTATTATGCTTATAGCATAAAGTATGTGATGTGTGTATTTGTTAATGATAAAAAAGGCTTTCTATATAGTTAATTATTTTAAGTCTCAGTTAGCCTTAACTTGGCAAATTTCGCACCTGAGGAAAAATAATTGTTTAATCGGGTTGGAACTCGGCAGCTTGTGAATTGAAATTAGCTGGAATGTTGTTATTTTGCATTCCAGATAGCATACTCAATGAGAGAAAATTATTATCTGAAGCAAAGATGTAACCACATATTTATGATTGGGGGAACCGAATGTAATATTTTAAAAATGAACAATTGAAAAGTGCTCATCACTATTCTGAATATTGAGAAAGTGTCTCCCTCTCAATGTGTAAGGCACTGTTCTAAAATAAAATGTACATAGAACTTCCTCCATAGAGTGAATTCAGTCCTCTGAGTGACCATACACTTTCCTCATAAACCATGTCTGTTTTGGTCTTTAAATCCCTTTGACTTGAGGATTGGGCCTAAATTTAAAAACCCCAAACAACTGACATTTTAAGGCGGGCATACACTGTGCGATTTCAGCAAGGTACCTACTCACACTCAATGAGTAAATCGCATGCGATGCAAAGCCAAAGTTCAGGATTTATGTGCTCACACTGTACGGTCCGATCGCGAGCTGCGACTTCACTGTTCACACTATACGTGTGATATCTGCGATAACCCCCTGGATTGCGCCTATATACGTGTATGTATCCAGAGATATTGTCAAAACAAGCATCTGCTATCAATATCAAGATGATTCAGCATTTTCAATTTATGCATTTAATTATATTAGTATTATTGTGTTATAATTATTAGGGGAGGCCTATAGGCTAATTTTATTATTAAATTGATCCGCTATTGTAATTAATTTGCCACACAATAATTTCACAGCACAACCAACGTGCTGTGAGGATAATAAAATATTACATAATCTTACTCCTCATTAAAAATGATCTAAAACATTTAGGTCGATTACAATGAATTATAGGTATATAAAATAGCTATTAACAGTCTATAATATGTCCGAACATTGCCATAATTAATCATCAATGAAAATTAAAAACAGGTTTAGGCTGTTTCAAATTAACAAATTAAGGTGTTACATCGCAGGTGGCTTTGAAGACGTGGGTAATATTATCCATTTTGCAACACGAACTGGAGGTAAGCAACAGTAATTTGTAGTTAGTTTGAACTATAGAACTTAAAGATCTCCCTCTTTTCATTTTTATTTTAATTTTATTTTTGCTGCAGATGAAATGGTTAAACTTCTGTTTTCGCGCAGGCGCAGTGAGGGAAAAACACTGAGTTTAGGGCTATCGGTTCGTAGCTTTGCTTCAACTGTGCGATATAGTCACGAGGAGCGATCAAAATTTCGGACATGCCAGAAATTCATCCGATTGTCGATCGTGAGAGGTTAATCGCCTCTCGTTTCTCCCTGTACACTGCACGAACACTGCACGACAAACGACAAAGCTGAAAATTGGTCCGACACGAAAAGAGAAAAAATCGGACGAAAATCGCATAGTGTATGCCCGCCTTTAGAGTTATACCAGTAAATACATGAACACATCCTGTGTATATATATATATATATATACACTCACCTAAAGGATTATTGGGAACACCTGTTAAATTTCTCATTAATGCATTTATCTAAACAACCAATAACATGGCAGTTGCTTCAATGCATTTAGGGGTGTGGTCCTGGGTAAGACAATCTCCTGAACTCCAAACTGAATGTCAGAATGGGAAAGAAAGGTGATTTAAGCAATTTTGAGCGTGGCATTGGTGCCAGACGGGCCAGTCTGCGTATTTCACAATCTGCTCAGTTACTGGGATTTTCATGCACCATTTCTCGGGTTTTCAAAGAATGGTGTGAAAAGGGAAAACATTCAGTATGCAGCATGTCTATGCAACTTCAAGGACTACTTGTATTTTTTAGAAACCTGCCAGCTAAATCTGAAGAGGAATCTCAGAGACACCGGCAGGAATACAGTGAGATGGTTGCAGGGGCCAAGAGAAGGGGTGAGTGATGTGTGTGTCTTTGTGCAGATGCTCATTGGGGTGTGTTTGCAGTGGTAATGACTGTTGGCCATGTGCACTTTAGCACTTCACACACTCACACAGCTGCCCCTCTCACTCAAACACAAATTGTTGTTGCATTAATGTTGCTACCTATTCTCAGGAAAACTAACACTTTCTCTTTTACTTAGAGATGAAAGAAGCACTGAAGAAAAACGACAAATGAAGGACCGATACCGACAGGAGGAGAACATTGCTAATGCCATGGTAATCTGGAACACCGAAGTCCTGCCGAATTGGGAAAGCATGTAAGTCTCTTATCAATGTCCAGCATGTGGATTTATTTGTCTTTTAATGTCTTGTAATGATGTACTCTATTGTGATGGCGAAGGCGTAACACACGACGTGTACGTGACCTCTGGTGGCAGGGCGTCCCGCCTGAGCGTCCGCGGAAAAGTCTGGAGCCTCGCTATCGGGAATGAGCTCGAACATCACCCCAGGTAACTATGGCAACTGCTGCACTCCTCACATTTGGTTAGTCTTGATCATCTGTGGCCCTCTGGCTCTGCGTAACGTCAATCTGACACAAACAAACACAGATTGTGTCCAGATGAGCTGTGTTGAAAACGAAGCAGCTGCTTCTTTTGTCACATTATTGTGCTTGTGTGTTTGTGTGTTTTCAGAACTGTATGAGATCTTCCTGTCTAGAGCCAAAGAGAAGTGGCGGAGCTTTCAATGAGACGAGTTCAGCTAATGAAAATGAAGGTCTGTGTTTGTTGACACTATCAAGTCATGTCACCTTTATTTATATAGTGCTTTACACAATACAGAGTTTTTTAAAGCAGCTTTACAGGAAAATGATAATTCAATGATGCAAAGCAGTTCTGAAAAGACATTAAACAGTCATTATTCAGTTATTGTTATTTGGTTCAATAACTGTGTAAAGGTTATCAATAATGGAATAATTTCAGTTCTTCTAGAAAGCCTGATGTGTGATGTCATCATCCTTCTCAGTTCAGTTCTAATCCGATAGAGTCAGTGCTGTCAAATCAATAACATTGCTGAATATTAAAACACTGTGATAGTGATTATTTTTACCCTTCACTAACCTGTCTGCAATCTAAACTACATCAATAAATGACATAAATAAGCAATCTTATTCTTCAAAGTGAGAGCCAGATTGAGGTGAATAGTGTTTTGTTCACATTATCATGGTTCCATTAACAATTTCTTGCATCACATGAAATCATAAACCAGATAACATGACTGCTGTGACTTGGGACTGGGTGATGAAATGAATATTTACAACATATTCATGATCTGTTTTTTGTAATCTAAGTGAATACCGTGAAGAGTGATTAGAAAAGATTTGTTTTCATTCTTGTGTCATGATTTGCAAGTCATGCAAGTGATTCTGATTCAATTTTTAGTAGCACAAATAGAATTGTTGAGATTCAAACCTTTCAGTGCTATAGTCAACCAATCAAAACACTTTAATCAAATTATTCATTTGCATCATCTCTCAAAATTCATTATGTGTATTAAAATGTTTTAATAAAAGATAAACATTTAAAAGTTTAGAAAGGTAGTTTTTAAAAAAAAAAGAAAGTAAGTTTAATCATCAAGGATGCATTAAATTGATCAAAAGTGATGGGATATTTTTAGTGATACAAAGGATTTCCATTTCAAATAAATGCTGTTCTTTCTATTCATCAAAGAATCCTGAAAAAAAAAGTAATGGTTTCCCCAAACATATTAAGCAGCACAACTGTTGTCCACATTGATGATAATATAAAAAAAATTTTGAGCACCAAATAAGCATATTGCAATAATTTCTGAAGGATGACACTGAAGACTATCATAGGAAAAAAATTAAATTTTAAATGCATTAAAAATAGAAAACTGTTCTTTTAAATTGTATTTTACAATATTACCCTTTTTTATCAAATACTATAAATAAAGGCATGGTGAGCATAAAAAAACTTTTTAATGGTAGTGCATGTTTTTTTGCTAAATATTAATTATCCACTGTGGTTTTTCTGATTGGGGAAAAAAAAACATTCATTACATTTGAATTTATTCTAAAGCGGTAAATAACATCCTTTTAAGCCGTTTCAGAGCAAATCCATAAAGATTGAATTTTGTTCAATAGCTGAAAAATATTGATTTTGAGCTCTGTCAACCAGCCTTAGTCTGACCGATGACTTCATCTGATTTTAATTGATTAGATTATGGTGTGACGCTGGCAGACAGAGAATCCAGTCTGGATCTAATCAAGCTTGATATTTCCAGAACTTTTCCCTCTCTCTACATTTTCCAGAAGGTAAGAACATGTGTATAGGCTCGACATTGTTTTGGGGAGGTTTGTCTGTTTTTTGTTGTTTCCAATTTGACTTGTTTGTGCCTTTCTTTTCATCAGGGTGGACCATACCATGACATATTGCACAGTCTGTTGGGGGCATACACCTGTTATAGACCTGATGTAGGCTATGTAAGTAGGTCATTTCAGCCATCCTAGTTCAGGGATGTCCTTCATGGAGAGCTTGACGTGTTTGTGTCATGTTTCAGGTTCAGGGGATGTCTTTCATTGCTGCTGTTCTCATTCTGAATTTGGAGGAAGCCGATGCCTTCATTGCCTTTGCCAACCTCCTTAACAAACCATGCCAGATGGCCTTCTTCAGAGTGGACCATGACCTGGTAAATACATGCACTCTCTCTTCATCGAACTTTATTTGTGGTAGACTTGCTACAGCACCTACATTTGCTTTTAAAATAGAGGGAGCGTTGTGGCTGCGTTTTCAATCAGCATTTACTCCGACCATCTGTGTGTTGACCCATTTATAGAGATTTCATTTGCCAGACAAACTCTCAAGTAGAAGCTCTGAGCCAAGAACTCCCAGAAGTTGTTATCTGCTGACGAACATTCCTTTTATCTTACACGCTTATCGCTGTGCTTTTAATCATGTTTGTGTTTAAAATGGAGTTGGCTTTGTACTGAAATGATACTTTGTTTTCTTCCCAAGATGCTGAAGTATTTTGCAGCGTTTGAGGTATTTTTTGAAGAGAACCTTCCCAAACTATTCCAGCACTTTCAGAACAACAGCTTGACGCCTGACTTTTACCTCATAGACTGGTAAATCTGCTCTTGAAATCTCTCTTCCTGCTGTTCTTGTTCGTTCCTTTCTGTGTTTCTTTTCTTTGTTTTGAAATCAGAGAGGAGAAAGAGATTGAGTACTGTTTTCCTGCAGTAACTCTTTATCGCCCCCTTAGGGCTCCTTTTATGTTCTCTCAAATGAGATGAAATTCATTCATATTCCCTCATGCAAAGGAAGCCCTAGTCAAGTGAATGGTGGCGACGTCAATTTAATAGGGTTGGGAGCTAAGAACCAGAAACAAATAACGCACTAGTGCAGTCTCCTTCCTAAACGATTCACACACTTTCCTAAATGAATTTTTCTTTTTAGCACACCTAACACGTAACATGTAGGCAAAGATACACATTGTGAGATTTACAGTGAGGAAAATAAGTATTTGAACACCCTGCTATTTTGCAAGTTCTCCGACTTAGAAACCATGGAAGGGTCTGAAATTGTCATCTTAGGTGCATGTCTACTGTGAGAGACATAATCTAAAAAAAAAACACAACAGAAATCACAATATATGATTTTTTTAACTATTTATTTGTATAATTCAGCTGCAAATAAGTATTTGAACACCTGTCTATCAGCTAGAATTCTGACCCTCAAAGACCTGTTAGTCTGCCTTTAAAATCTCCACCTCCATTCCATATCCTAAATTAGATGCACCTGTTATGGTAAATGGACTGCATTTATATAGCGCTTTCATAGACCCAATGGTCACCAAAGCGCTTTACATTTGCCTCACATTCACCCATTCACTCACTCATTCATACACCGATGGCGGTATCAGCCAGTGCAAGGCGCCATCCAGCTCGTCGGGAGTAGCTGGGGTTAGGTGTCTTGCTCATGGACACCTCGACACTTGGGGCTCTATCTTGCACCCGGCGCAAATGACTTTATACACTGACGCATTTATCATTCATATTTTGCACTCGTGCCAAAGCGAGCTTTCCTCCACAGATGCACGTCGTTAAACTAGGAAATGAACTTGCGCTCCCTGGGCGGGTCAGCGCAAAAAGGAGGTGTGTGTCAACGCAAACAATCCCTGGTGCTATTTTGCAGTTCCAGAAGACAATTGCGCCAATGACCAGAAAACCTGGTCTAAAGTCAGTGACGCGTTGCGCGTACATTCAGATGCTATTTTCACCGTGCATGCTTGGCGATAATACAGAGTGAACTATGCGCATACACTGTAGATGATTCTCTCATCAACACAGATGCATTTTACTTTTTGCAAATGATACATTATTATAAGGAAAAATATATAAACATAAGGGAAATCATTGTTGTGTCCATGACGATGGGAAAAATAGGCATAAAGCTTACACATTCACCCAAATTATTATATGCATTTTTAACCGAAGCTAATTTGGGTGGGTTTGTCCCATCCCCAGTGTCACTTCTCTTTCTTTTATGGCCCTACGAGAACCGCGATCTCCTCGGCTGTGAACCGATGCTGAAGCGCGTCTGATAAATGCGCCGTTAAAATAGAATTGTGCCATAGAACAAGTGCATAGTTCATCACGCTCTTAAAGGGAATGCGATATGACGCTCTTATTGGTTTATTTCCGTTACGCCCAAACCACACCTATGAATAATGAAGCTACTCCAGACCAACCCCTTTTAGATTTGCGCCAGGCGCAAGAGGCATTTATCACGCCAGGAAAATTGAAACAGCGCCGGGATCCGCCCACAAAGTTACTTGTGCTTTGCGCTTTTACACTTGCGTTTCAGATCGTTAAAATAGGGCCCTTGGTCTGCCTCAGTGAAAAACCACAGGAAACATTTGACCTCTGTAATTGCAAACAAAGGCTACTGTACCAAATACATATTTGCAGCTCTATCATACAAATAAATAGTTAAAAAAATCATACATTGTGATTTCTGGATTTTCTTTTAATTTTTAGATTATTTCTCTCACAGTGGACATGCACCTATGACAATTCCCCCCATGATTTCTAAGTAGGAGAACTTGCAAAATAGCAGGGTGTTCAAATACTTATTTTCCTCACTGTCTCTGCAGTATTTTATTTAAAATTTGCATTAATTAAATGATACATTTTTGTTTGCTTAGTATTGTTGTGTAATACTGTTAAACTACCATTTAAATGTTGCTTTTATTGAAAGAAATGTATAATTTTATTCATCAAAGATACATTAAATTGATTGCAAGTGAGAGTAAATATATTTATAAGGTCTGAAATGCGACTGCTTTGCTATCAGGAATCAATTGTACCATTTTTAAAATGGTAATATTTCACAAAATGACTGTGTTTACTCTATTATCTTCTTCGTAAAAATTCCAACCCCAAACTTTTGAACGGTAGAGTAATTAAGGCATTATTTTCTTTAGTAGAACAATTTAAAGCCCTGGATGCCAATTTAAAGGCCAATGCTAAAATAATTGTCAATGGAACCTCTTAGGATCTCTGACTTTGCACCTGATCTCTGATCTGACTGTGCACAACTGTGCAAACAGTGCTATTGTGGTGCTCTTATCATTTTTATCTCTGTCATGCTCCCAGGATCTTCACTCTGTACAGTAAGTCATTACCGCTGGACGTGGCATGTCACGTTTGGGATGTGTTTTGCCGAGAATGGAGAGGAGGCATTATTTCGGACAGGTCTGGGAATTCTGAGGCTGTACCAGGATGTTCTACTGCAGATGGATTTCATCCATAGTGCACAGTTCCTTTCCGGCTGCCTGAAAACACTCCTGCACACACACTCTTCTCCTGCATCGCAAACACACAGATGATCAGTAACAACCGCCGGTGGAACCAGGTGAGAAATAATAAACGCAATGGTGGGAATTACATTTGAACCTTTTTGGAATCAAATTGGCTACTGTTTTGTCTTGACAAGTATAATTTCACAGCTAGCATTTTATGTGGCCTAAATAAGCACAATCCAATAATATTCCACTCTAAATCCACAAGTTTTGGATCATTTGAAAAGTAAAAAAATGATATTTACTGTGATTCCTCACACATCATGTGCACTTTGTTTGGACTGTATTCTATTTTAATTTTGATAGGGCAAAATTACATTAAAGTGCCCCTATCATGCTTTTTTGGATATATCCTTTATATGTAGTGTAAAATATTGCTCTTTGAGAATGTAAAAGGTCTGCAAAGTTTAAAAAGAGAAGACTTGGGCTTGAATGGATATTTTAAAACCAATGCCAACACTGCCCAGAGGTATAAAGCCCAGAGGAAGCCTCTGGAGCTAAAATTTAGATATAGCAATTGGCATTTTGTTTCCGAAAGCGCTGTAAGTGGTAGACCAATCCGACTGGGACTAAGCAATCAGAAAGAAGTGGTTTCCTTTATCGAACCATTTCAGACAATAGAAAAGAAAAGGTGATGCTCCAATTTTTTTGTTAACCTAATAAAAATGAATAAAAGAGGGCTTTCTCGCTTTCTCCTGCAGGTTTTCTCCGCTCTGATGAAAGATGGACTCAAAGAAACTGAAAAAAGCAGCAGCAACAACAGCCCTGCCTTAAGAAGCTAACAGGTGACTCTCTCCTTGAGGAAGTTATATTTCTGAGACTTGTTGTAGATGGCGGTTGTCACTCTGCACTTTGACCTCTGCAGTGTGCCTGATGAGGACCTGAATGTCTGAGGGGACAGCTCAGGCTCAGCCCCCGATGTGCTGACTGTCCTGTTTGAAGAATCTTATAATGGACCTGTGTCCTGTTGAAGGGAACATGTCTTAACTTGCGCTTGTGAGCGTGTTTGTGCATACGTTTGTGTAAGAATGAGCCTGAGAATAAGAGCAATGTGAGTCAGGTGATCATATAATGTGCCAACTCAATGTTACGTTTGTAATGATGTGACTATAAGAAAACAAACCTATCAGAAGTGTTTACACACACACAGGTCAGCGCCACATTATTTGAACACTCCCTTTCTAAGTGAAGTAAACCAGCGGTGAAACACACAACATAAACCTGCAGTAGCCTTTTATTAGCACATACCAAATCTGTCATTAATGTGTTTGTTAGGCTGTGTCTCTCTCTTTATATGAATTCAGCCTGTTTGCTAACATATTTGCCTCTGACAGCAGGCATTGAGCCATTGAACTCTGAACGTCCTCAGTATGTCCCAAAAACAGACCTCTACAGGAAAAAACAGTATCTACAGGTGCTGTCATATATTAGCACTCCAGATTTGATGCTTCACTTTTAAAAATAATCAGCTATAGTAATTTAAATAAAATGTTTTAGCACAGGACAGATGTACACACACTAACCAACCAGCCAGCAGCAAACTAGAGATTAACTTTCAACGTCTGCACCTTCTACTACACTCCAAATTAAGGAACATTGACATTTCCACGTTGTTTTTTCTTTCGGTTATTTAATGTCCTTTTTTTTGTTTGTTTGTTTTTAATTTAAGAATAATTTCTCTTGCCTTTTTTGTTTTTTTAAATCTTCCTCACTGATGTACAGGTTTCTTACGTAACGGTTGTTAATATACATTTCTGGTGTGAGGGCTCTAGTGTAGATGTGGAAAAATCGCAGTATTGGAGACCTGCTGTCTTCCTGTCTTCATTTCTTTTAACATTTCGAGCATCTTACAAAATGTGATGTTACATAAAAGTTTACTAGAAGGTGCAAACCAAAACGTGGCGTCATGGCTTTGAGAGTGCCATTTGCAAACCATTGGAAAATGTATTTTAAGATTTGTTACTTGATGAGGTGTATGGTTCATTCATTGTCTCCAAAATCCTTGTTTTTAAGCATTAAATTTAATGAAATACCTGCTAAAGAAAAGGTGAATTCTCCTGTTAGCTTTGTACAGAATTCTAATGTGTTTTGCTATGTAAATGCTACACACGGAGATCTTTTGTCTTTCGTCTTTTGCAGTCTCACATTCAACAGTGTTCAAGTGTGGTGCTCAAGTTAAAAGATGTTCAACTTTAAAAAAAACAACCTCTCCGAAACACTTCCCCGCTCCCCTTCTCCCCCTCAACAAAAACGTTGTTTGTGAATGGCTTATTAAAACGGATTAAACAGATTATCTTTCTTTTTAAAAAGCAGCTATACTACTATAAATGCATTCATATGACCAAATTTGATCTTCATTTGTCAGGAATGTCTCTGAACGATGAATTTGCTTGACAAATGTATTTTTAGGGCCCGAGCACTGACGGTCCGAGGGTTGTTAGAATCATTTTTTTAGGGCCCAGAGAAAGTGAAATTTTTTAAGAAAAAAAAATAATTAAAAAGTGAATTTTTGTCAGCTTTGCGCTCACTAGCAAGCAGTTGGTCTTAGAGCCATAAGCAAAATAACAAAAAACACTATACCTATTCTATATAAAGATAATAGTTTTTTTCTTATTTTGTGTTAAAGAAAAACAGTAGATCATTAGCATGAGGATTATAAAACAAACAAACAGAAATCACATTGACCAACCTCTAACCCAAAAAATATTTATTTCTTTTTCAAACAAGAACCACATGCGAATTCAGAACATGACTGTTGCAGAGTGTTTGGTTTGTGGAACACTGTTAATAAGAGGACAATGACAAATGGGACAAACCCCAGTTTGGGCTGGACATACTAGCACAATATCTGCCTTAGTTTTAATTTGGCTGTTCACATTTAAATGTAACCATACTTAAAGTACATGTACTGTATATAATGCAGGTGGAATTTCAATCACAGAAGACTAGTAAAGAAAGCTGATTGAAATCTACCACAACCACCAAGGCCCAAAAGCTCAAACATATAGCGGATGCTCTTGAAAGACCTTAAGCTTTAATGTGAATTTTTATCAGCTTCTGCTTTTTTCTTGTCCTTCTTCTTCTTTTCTTTTTTCTTCATTTTCTTCTCCTTCTTCTTTCTCTTCTTCTCACTCTTTGTTGATTCTACATCATCGTCTCGCATCGTCGATTTTTCCCTTTTTCTCTTTGGATTTTTCTTTTACTCTTGTCCTTACTGCTCTCAGGCTCGTTTTTGATTTTAATGTCTGTAGGATGAGGGCTTCTTTCGTCTCTGTTGCGCTTTCTGTCAGGACTGCATTCCCTGGGTTCGTGGTGAAGCCGTGAGAGATGTCGCCCTACTGGATGGGCTCTTCCCGTCTGTGAGATGATGTGTGATGCTGTTCTCCGTGTCTCTTAGCATCCCTGTGCTGCTCCTGTGAACTTGTTGTCTGCAAACAGGGTAAGAGAGGCTGATGTTTCTACCCACAATTCAATGTTCTGCATTACAGATTTAGAGCTAGCATTTTTTTATTAAATGTTAAATGGCATTTATAAAGTCACCTTGTTTTTATCACTGCGGCTGTGACTTGCTACATGTTTTTCTGCGCTATTCATATCCCCGAGAACTCCTCACAGCGCTGGCAGAAGAAACCCATCACTGGGATCAAATCACCACTACCTGCAATAAAGATACATGTTGAATTTGAACCTAAATTTGTTAAAAAAAGAACAATTGTACATAAATAAATACTTGTACAGAAAAAAACATCCTTATATGGTTCAAGTAAATACAAATTAGTTGAACCCAAATAAAAACATTATAATAAGGTTTGTGGTTAAAATAAATAGTTATTATCGTTATTATAATCATCTTCCTAATAAAATGATGAACAGTTCAATAACAATTTAAAATGCTCATGGTTTAAAAATATATTTTACTGTACTAAATTAAAATGGTATTCTACTGAACATACATTTTCTTAATAATGTGGGTAACCAGACAGTTTACTGTAGACTTTGACTTCTATAGTAGGAAAATAAATAGTCAATATCTACAGTCAACTGTCTGGTTACTCATATTCTTTTAAATATAATAAAATGAGGTTGAATAAATGCTGACAGAATTTTCATTTTAGGGTGAATTACCCCATTAAAAGTTGTGTGGATCGTGATAATCATTTAATACCTTCCTGTTTCATCAGACCCTCCAGTTCCTTCACCAGGTACTCTTTCCTTTTCTTTTGAATCTGTTTCTCTCGTCTCTCTCGCTCCTTCTCACCCATCTTCTAAAACAGTCACAGGAGTTCACAGTTACGACTCCTGGGAGCTTGTCATAATACTGGGGTGATAGTGTTAATAAAGACCTCTACCTTCTCCTCTCGCTTGGATTCTTGGGTAGAATGGCTGCTTCCAGAGCGATTACTCCTGCTGTCATCTGCTTTGGATGCTGAAAACAAAAACTAACAGTTGAATGCAATACAAGCCCAGTTTTGCTGTGAAAAGTTCTAGGTCTTTTTATCTTTTTTTGAGATGGCAGACAGAACACAACTGCTATGATGCAATGCAACAATATACTTTCAACTTCCTGACACTATCCTGCAACTTAAAAGATGAGTTAATTCAGTTCCAACCAATTGTAGTACAGATTCTAATCAAACTTTGTTTTATAGAGCTAAATTCTGCTTTGTGCAAACTTAAAGTTTTTGAAAAAACCCTTTTGAGAAGATTTTTTTTAAACAGTTTGAATACTTCCTGCTGACATGAATTGAATATTCAGTATTCAAAACTCTGGCGATGTTCGAGTTTCACTTTGGATAAAAGGGTCAACTAAACTAATCAAATAGTGCAAAACATGGTTGCTCTGACCTCTGGACAGTGCTTGCAGCGCCTCCAGGGCTGGTTTGAGCAACGGGAACGAGGCGGCCGCGCCTTGTCCTTCATTTTTCTCCTTTAGTCTGGCAGCCATTTTACAGATGTCAGTCATGCCTGGATTCAGGCCGATGGTCCTCAGGAGGTTTTTCACCTTCTCGCATTCCTCTGGAGTGACTTTCATCGTGCCCAAACCAGGGGGCTGCACGCTAACAGGCATGCCGTGTGCTTTGGGTTCTTGGAGATTGTGAGTCTGCTGTTCTTTACTGAGATGATGAACCGGAGACCTAGCGGATCTTGTTTGGGCCAATGGGACAGTCACAGCTTGAGGTTTAGATCTGTCCTCTTGTTCTCCATACAGGAATTTCTCTTCGTCTTCAACACTCTGGAATGAAGGCTTAGATTCAGGCAGCTGGTTGGGTGTGTTCCAGGATAAGATATTGGAAACGCTGCTGTAGTCTCCGCCAGCCCTCTCATGAGGAAGCAGGGCACCATAACAAAGTTCAGCAGAGGTTTTAGGTTCAAACCTCGGCTCTGGGTTCTGGAAGCCTCCAACTGCAGACTGATTTCCCAGAAACATTCCCCTTGTGTCATCAGTACTCTGTTTAGAATGGAAGGGATGAGAATTCACATTAAGTCTGGTGCAAATTATGAATTTTAAATGGTATGGAAACGTCGGCAAGGTAAACAAACATAAATGACAAGCGTCTCAACAACAACGAAAAGGAAATGTATTTTAAAAATCAATTAATGTGACTAGTAAATGTAATCTAGTTAAGATCTTAAAAATGTACTCTGCACTCAATTTGATTTCATTCAAATGTACTCAATTGAAAAACAACTTTATTTTTTGTAATAAAAAATAAAGTAACTTCAATCAACAAAAATATTAACATCATGTCAATTAACGAACACATAACGGTGGTGCGCACCTGGTCTCTAAGGAGGGCATTCTTGACAATAGGCAGGTGTTTCTCTAGATCTTTGTTCTGTAGGATCTGTCTTAGTCCATGAAATAGATCAGGCATGGCGCTAGCACCAAGGCTCACTCCGCTGCTGGTGCTGCTAGAGCTGTGATTGCCTTCTGCGGTCCCTCTGTAAGACTGTTTGGTCTGACTGGGGCTCAGACGTGACTGACTCTTACTGGTTACAGCTCTTCCCGTGACTGCGACTGCGGCTCCTCGCACGACTTTTGGCCCTAGGGCGGCTTTTAGCTCGACTGCGACTACGGCTGCGTGTTCTGCTGCGAGCCCGACTCTTTCCGCGACTCCGAGCTCGACTACAGCCCCCTGCTCCTTCCACGACTTCTGCTGCGACTGCGCGGACGGCTCCTCCCTCTGCTTCGACTTCGCGCTTCGGCTGGGATGCTTGTCTGCAGTGCGATCACTAGTGTCACTTTTATCTACTGCCAGCTCAATCCGGTCACTTGCCTGCAGGATTCGGAGAAACTCCTCTGCCTTTTTCCTTCATTGTAACACATTGAAATGGATTTAGGGTTAATCAACAGTTTATATGTACACACGTGTTCAAAAGTATGGGGTCAGTACGATTTTTAGCCAGCAAATTGATAACCACGACAGTTTATAATGTTACAAAAGATTTTTATTTCAAATAAAGCCATTACCGATATTAAGTTTCTAGCATGTTATATGTTTGGCAACAGTTCTTCTAATCCTAATTGATGGATTGTGTAGCTTTCATTTTTCAGACAACCATGTAGTAAGCCATATTCCAGGATGACAATGATTCATCAGGGCAGGCTTAAATTGTAAAAGATAAAAGATTGTTGTAAACATACAAACAACTCTGAATCTTTTTGTTTAGTTTCTCATACCTGACTTCTTGGTTTTGCTCATCTAGACTTTGGGTTGACCAGCTTTGTGAAGACTGACCAAGCTGATGCTGATTTGAAGGTGTGAGCTGAGAGCTGATGATCGTGGATCCAGTCTGGTCAGCAGTGTGGTTGGTGAAGGGTCGGTTCTGCAGGAGGGAGACAGCAATGAAAAGACTATAGAACTATCACAACATACTGACAAACATGTCAATAAAGATGCAAGATTCATATAATATCAGTACAAAAGTCAGTCAAATACATCTAGAGAGAGAAAGATTTTGAGTATGACAAATTTTTGCAGGTCAATCAATCAAAACAAATTAGTGACGTTGTAACTGCATGCTTAAAGTAGTTTTAAATCAACTATGGCATTTAATACTGCAGGACATTGCATGGCTGCTCCAAGTTACCCAGAAAGCATTCAAAAAGAAAATGCATCACTTGCATGAAATCCAAAGATATTTAATACTATAAATACTAAAATAAAACTATTCAATCAGGTGAATATAGACACAGGCTGTGACAAGAAAATAATGCTGATAATACCTCGTAGAATGATTCTCTGTTGTAGTTTTCATTCCCTGTTCCGTACGGGCGTCCCGGAGGAGGACCCGGCTGAGGAGCGCAGTATTGAGGCCCCGGAGGAACCCCAAAAGGGGGACAGAACGGCGGAGGTCTAAATGATGCTGCGGGTGTCCGAAACCAGACGGAGGTACCGGTGCTCGATGGTAGTCCGGGTTTGACGAACCTCGGTACATTTTCTTGCTTGGATATCTGATAAAATCCTGTGTAGCTACAACGAATTTATTTTCCCATTCACTCTTGAGCTCCTGTGTATCTACATAAATCTGATCGAGCGCAGCCACAGCGCCGCATGCAGGACTGGAACCACAGCGCAGATCACAAAAGTGTCTCCGTTCCAATGCCTGTTCAAAACTCTTTCACTTGCAGTATTTAAAAGACCTTTTAAAGTAGTAAAAATGAAAAAATGCACACTTAATTTATTAATTTAAATAAATGTTGTTTTTTTAATTCTATGTACATTTACATGTATTTATGTGAATTTAAATGATTACATCAAATGATTCATTTTATAATTCAATTCATAAAATTTGAATTGAATTGTTTTTCATCTTTAAGATATTTTGTGAAGCCAAAAAGTACATTTAGGACGGAATTATAATCCGGCATATTTATGGTCGGCTAATAGATGGAGGACCCCATTATGCCAACCTAGCATTGCAGTCATTACGGGGTGATTTACTATGGAGTTTACCGATATTCTTGATTCTTTGGAGGACCTGGGGTAGGTGAATCAAACCTCCCGTCATAAACCTGTATTGTTTTATTTATTATTGCTTGTGTCACCCTTTCTGATTCGGTTTAACGGCATAAATCTGACCTCGTGCACGCATGTCCCTGCGTTTGCCGGTGTTCTCAAGATCTGAGACACAGAACCGCTTACCCTATGAACTGCTGCTAATTGAATCTGCTTTAAGTTATTCGTTTCAAATATTTTGCACTCTGATCAGTTCTTAGTCATATTATATCAAAGCGAGGGATATTGGCACATGTATTTGACAGCATGATTTCTATAATCAATGATTTGATTTGTCCGTGCAGCGTCAGCAGTGGTCAAATATCTCCAGTGCTATAAATAGCCTGAGTCATCATAGCCTAAATGAACACACCTCTGTCACAACATTTCCATTTTCCCGAAGTGTCAGACGAATTTACAATAACATCAGATCCATAGACTGTTCTGTTCTAGAATCAGTGCAGAACTAGTGGGGATGGGTGGGTTTTTGTATTAGAATGAAGACTTTTAGATGTAAATTAAATACTAGAAATATAAATAGATATTGCACTTTTGCTACGTCGTTGGGTTCACGTTCTCTCAAATAGCAGAGAAAGTGTAGAATGACCCAGGACCGTCTTGAAAAGCAAACATTGTCAAATAAGCTGCTCAGAAAAGTGTGTATGTGTGTGTTTGCAGATACCAGGGGCCACTCCTTGAGGAGGGAGCGCTTGAGACAGCAGTGACTGGTGGTGCTGCATCTCCAGAGTTCACTAAAGTGTGTGCTTGGCTTGTGTCTGAGCTGAAGCTCTATTGCAAACTAGAGGAGAATGTGCAGGCGACCAACTGTAAGTGTGATCCCGCACACATAATCTATAGCAATAGTTTTCAAACTGGGGTCCTGGGGGTCTTAAGTGGGTGCTAGCCTGATGTTGGATTGGGTGCGTCATGTGCAGGTCCGAGCGAGGCTGAGGGGTTTCAGCTGGAGATGAGTGGTCTTTTGTCTGAGCTGTGCTGTCCATATCCTGCTCTCATCACTGGAGAGGTCACAAAACGTCTGCTGAATGCAAACAACTGCCTGTTACTGCTAGGTCTGTAAAGAAAACCATCTGCTCATTCCAGGGCTCCTTTGTAAAACTTTTCAAAATTGGGCTGTTGGGGAATTTAATTACTTGAAATAAATATATATATATATATACTATTGTTCTTCCAGGCTTCTTGATCTCTGAGCTTGAGTCGTCCAGGATGAGCCTGGTGAACCATCCCCAGAAGAAGGTGCAGGAGAGTAATGTTTTCATAGAGCTGAAGGGCATCTGTATGGCTCTGGGCATGTCCAAACCACCTGCCAACATCACCATGTTCCAGTTCTTCAGCGGGATTGAGAAAAAGGTGAGGTTTATTCAGTGGTGATTTATTTATGTTATACATTTACTGCATGCCCTTTACAGTCTATGTGCATGCCCACACATTGTGTCACTAATGTATTTGTGCATAAAACCTCTGTGTGGACACTTTCACATTTGTGTTAATCTGGGAATTTTTGACCTGCCAAACCGTACGCATTTTGTGTCAGCGGATGTGCATTTTAACCTCAAAGTACACTGGTACCATTTGTTGTACCACTCAAACTGGTGACGCCTCTGTGCACGCACAGTCCTCAAATCAAGCAACAGCAAAACAAGTGGAGTTCGACCAATCGACCAAACTCAAAACCACTGAGTTTATTCCCCAAATAGCAAGCGGGTATGATTGACAGATGCTTAAAGATCATCATTAAAAATCGGCAGCAATTTAAAGGCGCTTTTCTACTGCTGATACGGCTCAGCTGCGGTTCGGCGCGGCAAGGTTCAGCTTGCTTCGCTTTTCCACTGTGTGGTTCGACACGACACGGCTCGGTTCGCTTTAGCTTGGTTGCTTTTCCACTGCAGTTAGTACCGCTTTAAAGTGGGTGGGATTATAAACTGATCGATAACAGCGGTGGCTGTTACTGGCTATTTAAATCTAGCGGGTTTGGTTTCTCGTGTCGATGTCTATTGTTCGCAAATACAATGACGCTGGTAGTGACTATTCTGTCTGACCAATCAGTGATCTGCAGTGTTTCATGTCACATTTAGCACTGGTACGGTACGCTTGGAACCTCACCAGACCAGGTACCATTTAAAGCAAGCCGTACCGTACTATGCAGTGGAAAAGCGCCACAAGTGAGCTGTACCGAGCCGTACCGTACCATGCAGTGGAAAAGCGCCAAAGCATGCGGTACCGAACTGTACCATACCATGCAGTGGAAAAGCACCAAAAGAGATCCCACTCGATCCCGCTTCCACTCCTGCGGCCGCCATCTGACTGAGTTCATAAGCGAGGACAATAGTCACAGTACTTCTGACTCCTGAAGGGAAACGGGCTGGGCTCGATGTGGAAAGTTGAAATATTGTTTTTAGTTAACTTAATCTGGATTTGATGATCACACGTGAGTGATAGCAATCGCATGGTTTATCTTAAAATACTCGTCATTCAGGGTCACTCAGATAAGGGGAAAACATCATTCAGCCATGCAAATTATAAAATGCTTAAGTAATACTGAAGAATGAATTGATATAGCTAGTGATTTCTAAAAGTTCTGTGATTTGTGTGGATTACTGAAACGTGAGTCAGGAGAAACGGGCGTTTATTTATTAATTCTCAGTGTTGAGAAACGTAGCCTGCATGTGTTGCGTTATTGTGTTAAGAATAACTAAAGCACCTAATTATTTTACATATTTATTTTGTATGAACTAGTGCATTTGTTAATTATGGATAAATATGCATAGTTAGATATGCATTGGATTAGAAATGCGCGAGCTCTGCTTATTTTTAGTAATGTTAGTACTTACAAGTTAAACTTAATTTTCAGTTTAAGTTGTTCATATAGGAATTATATTTTATGTTATTTCAGCTTTATTTCAGTTATCAAAACTATCCCTTTAAAGATGGCAAAGAATATTTTCTGCTAGCAAAATAATGCATGTACACATTTTTGGTCACTGTTTGTTTGTACATTGAGCAAGTATGTTCTAATCAAATGTTTTTGCCCCTCAGCTGAAGGAAGCTTTGGCCAAGGTCCCTTCATCTCATATAGGAGAACCACTACTGAAGAAACCACTGGGTCCTGTACATTGGGTAAGCTCTGAATTTGATTTTATATTTTAAATTGATTAAATGAATAATTTTAGATTTGAACATTGTGTTAAATGTTTTTGTTTAAATGCCTTTTACCTCCAGGAGAAAATTGAAGCAATAAACCAAGCACTTGTGAATGAGTATGAAGTCAGAAGGAAGATGTTGCTGAAACGACTGGATGTGACTGTGCAATCTTTTGGCTGGTCAGGAAGAGCCAAGGTACCAGAATCTCCCTTTTACTTTATGTACAACATAAAAACAAGTTTACACTGATTAAGCTACAAGAATGAGCAATGTGGTTTGAGTGAAATTTTTAAATCACTCTGTCTTGTAATTCTGTAAAGACGCATGCTGATAAACTTTCAAAAGTGTACCAGCCTCTTCGTCTGGCACTGGCGGCTAAAACCAGAGTGTCTGTGGCCCACCTGTTTGCTGCAAGAGAAGATTTATCAAAGATCCTGAGAACCAGCAGTGGACACATCAGGGAGAAAACGGCCTGTGCCATTAACAAGGTGAGTTAGTTTTGAATGCATTTTCACTTTCAATTCATGATCCTTCAGAAGTCATTCTAATATTCTGCTTTGGTGCTCAGGAAACATTTCTTATCATTGTTGAAAGCTATGTTGAAAGTTATGCTGCTTAATATTTTTGTGGAAATGGTGATAATTTTGTTTCAGGATTGTTTGAGGAATAGAAAGTTCAATAGCACATAATGTATTTGAAATAGAAATGTGTTTTTGTTACATTATAAACGGCTTGACATTTAAAGGAGTAGTTCACATTTAAAAAAAAAACTTGCTGAAAATGTACTCACCCCATGGCATCCAAGATATCGATGTCATTCTTTCTTCAGTCGAAAAGAAATTAAGGTTTTTGATGAAAACATTCCAGGATTTTTCTCCATATAATGTACTTCAATGGGAACCAAACGGTTCAAGATCCAAAAGACCGTTTCAGTGCAAAATGCAAACTGTTCAAAGGGCTTTAAACGATTTCAGACGATGAATAAGGGTCTTATCAAGCGAAATGATTGAAGTATCGAAATCGCAATACTTGACTAGGTATCGGTATCGAAACAATAATTTTGGTATCGTGACAACACTAGTCTGAAATCGTTTAAAGGGATGGTTCGGCCAAAAATGATATTTAAACCATGCATTACTCACCCTCAAGATGCATATGTCCATCTTGTTGCAGAACACATTTTCAGTTATTTTAGAAAATGTCTTAGACCCTTCAGTGGATATAATGTGAAGAAATGGGGTCCAGCTCCTTCAAGTCCCAAAAATGTGCATAAATCCTTCACAAAAGTCATCCATCCGGCTCCAGGGTGATAAACGAAGGCCTTCTGAGGGTAATCCGTGCGGTATTGTCGTAAAAATATACATATTTAACTTTATAAATATCTGACTTCCGGCAATGATCGTCGCGACGGTTCCTGCGCTACGTATGTTCACGGGTGATGGAAGTCGGCGTACGAGGTAGGACGTAGTGTAGGAAGCGTCACAGCGGTTCCTACGCTACGTACGCCGACTTCCATCCCCCGTGAAATTACGTCGATCGTTGCCGGAAGTCAGGTATTTTAATTTATAAAGTTTGAAATATGTATATTTTTACGACAATACCGCATGGATTACCCTCAGAAGGCCTTCGTTATATATATGTATATGTGTATATGTATATATATGTATATGTATATATGTATATGTATATGTATATATATATATTTATATATATATATATGTGTATATATATATATATATATATATATATATATATATATGTCTATATATATATATATATATATATGTGTGTGTATATATATATATATATATATATATATATATATCTGTATGTATTTATGTATGGCAGTTTTCCTTCTGTATCGATGTCAAAATTGTGACCAGTGAAAATGCTGAGTGGCTAGTAACTTTGGAAAATCACTAGCCACAGTGCAAAAAAGTTCATGTCTGAAGCTTTGATTATTAATGTCTTTACTGTCACTTGTGATAAATAAAATTTTTGCTTGCTGAATAGAAGTATTAATAAAAAAAAACATACTCACCCCAAACTTTTGAACGGTGGTGTACATACTAGTGAATATACTTATGTTTATAAGGTACTGATGGGTCGTGTGCCTGATCGAGGAGGGAGACCCAATGAGATCGAACCCCCTCCTCCGGAGATGCCTACGTGGCAGAAACGGCAAGATGGTCCACAGGGGGGTGGCGGAGGACAGTACTACTCCGGTGGTGGTGGAAGAGGAGGTGGTGGAACGAGGTGGTTATGACCAGCAGCAGGGCAGCCGAGGAGGTCATGACAGAGGAGGTGGTGGTGGCAGAGGTGGGAGAGGAGACCACCGTGGAGGTAAAGCTCAGGGGAACTGGCAGGACAGCTCTGGCGGAGGTGGATATCAGGGTCATTACCAGGATGGTGGATATCGAAGCAGTTATGGAGGAGGAGGAGGAGGAGGAGCTGGCTACCATGGAGGCCAGCAGGGGTCTGGATACCAAGGAGGAGGCTACCAAGGAGCCCAGCAAGGACCAGGGTACACCGGAGGAGGCTACCAAGGCGGAGGTGCGAGTTTCCAGCATGAGGGCCACTATCAGGATGGAGGTCGACATCAGGAGAGAGGTGGAAGGGGTGGTCGTGGGGGTAGAGGGCGGGGAGGAGGAAGAGGGCAGGGAGGAGGATGGGGTGGAAGAGGAGGGCAGAATTTTAATCAAGGCGGGCAGTTTGAGCAGTTCTTTCAGCAAGGTGGGCAACAGTATAATCAGGCTGGCTTTGGACAGGGAAGACAGTTTACTAGCTGAAAAAAGACAGTTACTGCTATCTACAGCTTCAAAGGGGACCCACAATTCTGTGAGGGTGGTAGACTGAGAGAGACGCAGACCTCTGAATGAGTAGATTACATTACATCTCATTCCCATGGTGCCTCTGGAGTCTGCTTTACCGAGATCGCCTCTGAATGAACAATGTGCTTCTGCATGTGTATGGTTGGTCTAAACGGTTCTGCTTCCACCAGACAATTCGAACTACTTCACTTATTTAGAAGTGCGTGGTTAAATCGCCAAAAAAAAAAACCCCGGGATGAACTTTGTTGCTGGGTTTGTTTTCATCTTTCTTCCTCATTGATGATTGACATCAGTTAAATCTACTGCCTGATATACGCTGCCCAACTCTGAATCTGAAGAAGCCTTATCTTAGAGAAGCTACAAAACTTCTGTTATTTTAGTTCTATTTATGGAATTGTTACTTTGACTTAATTAGTTATCAATGTCCATCCTGTTATTTCAACAATTAGCACTTGGAAATGTTCTTTTTGGTCCCCCACTCAATGAGGTTTTGTTTAACTTGTGAGTAAAAATGTCAGTTAATTTCTTGACGCTCACATGTGAATGTTAATTTGCTGACTGTGTGGAAACCTTGAAATCGATTAATTGAGCTTTCTGCTGTTTTGGGAAACAAGGTTTAAAGGTTTTTGGATGATTAAATAAACCATAAAGGAAAAATCTCAGCGTCTTGGTGTCAAACAAGTCCTTCAATATTTGTTGCATTATTATGGTTTCTTTTATTGTAGCAGTAGATATCAGCAGTTACAATGACGAAAACAACTTAAATTCAATAATACTTCAGAAAGTATGCAGATCCCCATGATGCAGTGTGCTGGTGACATGCTTATAAGTGGCCACATGGAGGCAATAGACATCTATTTTTATTACTTGCAAATCCTAAACATTTCAGTCACAATCATGGTTTAACCCCCTCAGATATGAATTATGTTTCAAGTTTCTGAAAAATATAAAAGTACATTTTCCCAGCTCATGAGGTTTCTATAAATGAGAAAAAATAAAAAATAAATATATATATATATATATATATATATATATATATATATATACTTAAAACGAAATTTTGAGTTTCTCTGATCTTCTTGAAACTCTGGCTACTGATAGAGGGCCATGAGACTTAGACCTGAGTGCAAAAATGGAGGCTCTATACCCTTCCAGAGCTGAGTTATGGACATGCCACGTAGCATTTATCCCACTATTTTTCTAATGGCATAAATGCTACGTGGGATGTTCATATCTCAGCTCTTCAAGGGTCTAGAGCCTCCATTTTTGCACTCAAGTCTAAGTCTCATGGCCTTTTATCAGAATTCCAGAGTTTCGAGAAGATCAGAGAAATTTTTTTGCACCAAAAAAGTTGACAGGGGTACCCCTGTCGTTTTTTTCAGGTCAATTTTGAGTTTCTCCAATCTTCTGAAACTCTGGCTACTGATGGTGGTGGTGCAATGACTTAGACTTAGACCTATCTAAGTCCCTTTAGTCTAAGTCCCTTTAGTCTAAGACCTGTCTAAGTCCCTTTAGTTTAAGACTCTGGATCTAAGTCCCTTAGATAGGTGAAATATCTTCAGTTTTCAGTTAAGATCAGTTTTTTTTTATCTTCTCGAAACTCTGGATTCTGATAGAGGGCCATGAGACTTAGACCTGAGTGCAAAAATGGAGACTCTAAACCCTTCCCGAACTGAGATATTAAGATCCCACATAGCATTTATCCCACTATTTATATAATGGCATAAATGCTACGTGGGATGTCCATATCTCCGCTCTGGAAGGGTATAGAGCCTCCATTTTTGCACTCAGGTCTAGTCTCATGGCCCTCTATCAGTAGCCAGAGTTTCGAGAAGATTGGAGAAAAATCTGCCATTATGCCTTTATAAAAATAGTGGGATAAATGCTACACCAGATGTCCATATCTCAGCTCTGGAAGGTATCTCACCTATCTAAGGGACTTAGGTAGTTTTCAGTTTTTTTCTCCAATCTTCATATCTCAGCTCTTGAAGGGTCTAGAGCCTTCATTTTTGGGTACCCCTGTCGTTTTATTTTTTTCGGGTCGAAATGAGATTTTCTCTGATCTTCTTAAAACTCTGGATTCTGATAGAGGGTCATGAGACTTAGACCTGATTGCAAAAATGGAGGCTCCATTTTGAGGTTTTGGACTCCGTCCTCGGCGACAGACCGGCGTGCCAGGTCACCGGGGCATTAAATTTAACAACTGTCTTGCGAGAGTCTATGGTGGTGGATGAGACGCTGCTGCAGGGTATTGCCAATGCCAACAACGTTACTTAATCTGGTAAGTTTAATTTTTCTCATGTTTCACCTTGTTGAAAACAAACTATAAATTTCTTTGCTGTTTCGTTTACAATGCTACTTATTAGTAGCGGTGCTTGCTTAAGTCAACTAGCTAGCATGCTATTGCTAACAATAGCTAACGTAGACACTGTATAGGGTGTAATGGAAACTTTTGTGACTTAAACACTGTCTTATTTTTGTTATTTACAGAGTTGTTGGCCATTGGTGATTGTGAACCTGACCGGGAGCTACCACTACCACTCCACTGCAGCTCACCAGTACCAACTTGCAGCTCAGCAGCTGAAAGCTCCTCATCTTCCTCTTTCAGTCGGCCAACCAGAAAGGGTAAGATTGTTGTTATGAGTATCAACAAACTGAAATATATCAGTCTTCTTTAAATAATTCACTGCAGATCTGTTGTATTTGATTAGATTGCATAAGGTGCTCAATAAGTGTATAATAGTGGTAGTGTTCAGATATGATAGTAGACATATGTTATAAGGTGTATCAGTGTAGTATTAAATCATATAACATTATTTTGTTAATATGTTGCATTGAATCTTGTGTAAGATTCTGTACAATTGCAAAATACACAAAGTTCTGTGCTAATTTTTATGTTTTTTTGTGCACAGTCAAAAGGAAACAAGACATGAATGGGGAGCTGCTGATATATTTTGAGAGGGCGGATGAAATGTTCCTGCAGCACTGCAAAGACATGAACGATACCATGCTGAGGAAATTGGAAGCAGACTCAAGTGCAATGTTTGGACTAATGGAGCGCATGGTCACAGTGATGGAGAGGCAACCCCACTGAATCAGAAAGAAACAATCTTGCACACTTTGCACTTCACACTTTAATATATTGTCTTTTTTTGTACTTTTTTAAAATAAACAAATTGGATGCAGACTCAAGTGCAATGTTTGGACTAATGGAGTGCACGGTCACAGTAATGGAGAGGCAACCCCACTGAATCAGAAAGAAACAATCTTGCACACTTTGCACTTCACACTTTAATATATTGTCACACTTTAATATATTGTCTTTTTCTGTACTTTTTTTTAAATAAACATTTTATAAAGAAACATTTCTGTTGTGGTATGCTTAATCAACAGAGAAACAAATGCAAGTAATCAGGGTGTGCAAATATTTTTTATTTACATTTGTGCTGAAATTGTGCATTTTATTTACACACTGCTGCATTTCAGGAAACCAGAAAGAGATAACTTAACACAGTAAGTAAACATGAAAATGTAACATCTGGTTTTATGGCAGTTTAATTATTTAACAAAAAAAAAAAACAGGCAGAATTGCAATGTATGGCAGTGGTAAAAAGAAATAAATCAGTCATTTCCTGTACAAAAGTACTGTATTAACGCAGCTCTGATGTCAGCCCCTTCTTGATTACCACGTTCAGGTACCGCCTGGACCGGAGACTGAATGTTTATGGACAGGAGGCTGAATGCTCCTCTGTAAAGTTATCCCCATGTTCCTCACATATGTTGTGAAGCACACAGCAGGTAAGTGTCATTTGATTGCTCAACTCCAGCGAAAAAATAAGTTTCTCCAATCTTCTTGAAACTCTGGATTCTGATAGAGGGCCACAGGACTTAGACCTGAGTGCAAAAATGGACGCTCTAGACCCTTCCAGAGCTGAGATATTTATAATGGCATAAATGCTACGTGGGATCTCAATATCTCAGCTCTGGAAGGGTCTAGAGCCTCCATTTTTGCACTCAGGTCTAAGTCCCATGGCCCTCTATCAGAATCCAGAGTTTTAAGAAGATTGAGAAACTTTTTTCACACACAAAAAAAAATGACAGTGGTACCCCCTATGTTTTTTTTTTGTGCGAAAAAAGTTTCTCCAATCTTCTTGAAACTCTCAAAATCACCTAAAGACCAAGATTTAAGTGAGATAAAGGAGCTTGTTTTTAGACAGTGCATCTTGAATATCTTGTTAAGTGAAACTGTCTTAAAAATGTCTTGTTTTGAGTCATATCTCAGATGAAACAAACTTTTTTGACATGTCATGAGTTTTTTAAGCTGCTGTGTTATTTGTAAAAGATGAATCGTCTTGTTTCAAGAAACAGACTTAACTTGAATTGAGACAAATCTGCTTTATTGTTAACTGCAGGTCAACATGCCAAACTCACAACAACTCACAATGACATATATGACAGCAAAAAACAAACAAAAAAAAACGTTATTTATTTACGTATAAACAACTTTACTAACATACAAATTTGTATGTATTCCTATTTAACTTATGCATATTAAAATCGTGGTTTTGACTCTATTGCATTCAATCGTCTTATCAATTAAATTTTCAGTCTCATTTATTAATAGTTTAACGTTACTCATAAATAATAACATTTTGTTCTGTTCGTGCCTTTTGCTGCAAACTCGTTTTGGAGGATTAGCCTACATGGTGTTTAACAATAATATACTTTAAAATCTTCCCATATGGAAAAGGTTTGCTAAAAACTCCTGTGATTTGTATATGTTCCAACAGAATATTGTAAGGGACATATGGAAAAACCACATATATAAATTGCATAATATTCATGTATTTTTAATCATATTATGTAATGTATGTCCTACATACTAAAGCCATATAGATTTTCATGAAGTAAAAACAGAAAAAATGCTAATTTAATATGAATTTCCAGCATTGACGTGTGTAAACAGGACAAGATAAGAACCAGCATGAGTGAAATACAGCCTTATACTGATTGATTTACTGCACTGAGTCGAGGGCTGTATCAATTACATACTGTATATTCTGCCTTAGATTAAAAACACATTTAAACTACACACACAAGCACACATTTTAATTACAAAATTATTTTGTTAGAATGTGTTCTACAAGATGCAGTTCCATATTTCACACATCAATAGTTTTTATTTTATACCCTGCATCGATTTCATTTTCATTTGTGACAATTTCTCTAAACTTTATCACAGTAGGCTACTATGGTATATACAACCTACAAACAAAAAACTTTCCTAAATTTTGAAGTGTTGCTTATCACTAAACAATAATTCAGCGGCTTAGTAAATATCACGTTAATAATTTACTTTATTAACTAAAATCTCTGAATATAATTTACTCAATAGTTTGAGTTGAACATACCGAAATAAATGACTAAAACTCCAAAAATTAATTTTGCCTGTTATATTTTGCCAGTTATATTTAAGTTTTTCACTAAAATAGGCTAATTTCGTTTTTGACTAACCAATTATTAATTTAAAATACACTTAGCTAATATTTGTGAAATTTCCATCACAATATTTGAGACTGGATAATTAAACTGATCTGTCTCAAGAACCACAAATATTGCTGAAATAAAATCAATATTATTATTTAACACGCATAAGAAATTGATTAAGTTTACTCAATTAAAATGTATTTTACTATCTATGATTACAACAACGCACCCCTCCCCCACCTCTCTGACGTGACGACAACTCGAACGGTTGAACTTGAGTGAGCGCGCGGTTGCGCGGTGTTTGAACTCTCCCAGTCCAGATCTCTTCTCATCTTCACTTCTCAGCGGCGCAGAATTGGAGCATTTCCACCTGAAATTAAGGTTTGTTTGTTTTATTTTATCTGTATAATCATTAATGTGCTTTAAAAAAATTTATTTAATGCAAAAGAACATACAGAGACGCAATGTTACTCACCTTAAACGAGTGTCGATTCGCGCCTGCCTTTTCGCGTGATTGTAAGGCCTTAACGTTACATAAAAAAACACACGACTATATTCTTAAAGATAATGAATATACCTAATTTGGATGATAAAATGTCCTCAGAAGTGTGCACTGTTTGTTTATTGGCAGGTTATGGAGTCATTCGCGTCGAAGCATCTTTCGGCTGTGTGAGTGACGCAGGACGGCGGTCTAAATTTAGAAGTTTCCCCGCAGAGGCGAGTCCATCTCCGTCATGGGAACCAGCGCTGACCCGGTAAATACTGTATAACAGATCGGTTGATTACACTTGAATTACTTTAATGTTTAGGCCTAAATGTTTAATTTTTACATCGAAAATGTTTCTTACATGAGTTTAGATGTAGGCAATCTTGTGTTAAAAATAGAATAAAATATGTTTACGGGTAATGTTAGGCTACTAATTGACAATAAAGGCCATGTCATGTAGTTATACTGGTGGTTGTATGGAATATTTTACAAAGGTTTAGAGGAAATAAAAAAAGTTAATATTACTGTCATATAAACACAGTTTATATTACTCGTTTTTTAAATGTTTCCCCCAATTATTTCTACTCAAATTTATTTGTTAATGTACCAAATGCAGTTACTCAGATCTATTTAATTCGTTTTGCTAACATTTACTCAGTTAATACAGTGTAAGTAATTGCTTTCACTGCTTAAAAATCTAATCAATATTTGGTAACGCTTCCTTTTACAGTCCAGTTACCCATGTAAATACTATGTACTTATTTTAGTAATTACAATTACTGGGTAATAACTAGTACTAACCCTGAACCTACCCCTAAACCTACCGCTGTTCCATGTACTTACCTTATATTAGCCAGTACTTTCTAAGTACCCTGTAAGTACACTGTAAGTACTGTACTGTAAAAGGAAGCGTTACCCAATGTTCTAAGTTTAAAAAGGTTAGTAAATCATATTAAATGTTTTTAGAGTGCATGTCGCATATACAAAAACATATTCCAGCCAATTTTAATCACTGTTCTAGAAACATATTTGACTCAACTTTGTTCATTTGCAATAATATGTTGTTTCAATCCTTTATGAATTTCTTTCTTCTGCTGAAGAGAAAGGAAGATATTTATTTGGTACCGGTTTTGACATTTTCTCACTAAATAAATGATTGCGATTTAGACATGTAACGTTATGTTTGTCGTTTTTCTTTATAATTGTAACGTTAGTTACATAGTTTTAAGAAATGGGTAGGGGTAGGATTAGTGGCTCAAACTATATTTTAATGCTTTATTGTTAATAAAACTGCCATTTCCCTACACATTATGTTCATTACGTTTTATCCTTTTAAAGGGATTGTTCACTTTGAAATGAATTTTTGATATGTTTTAGCTTACCTCAAGGGCATCCAAGATGTAGGTGTCTTTGTTTCCACAGTATTTTCAATTTTGACATTTTTCGGTCAAACCGGTGTTGTCTGTCAGTCATATAATGCAGGTTTAGGGGGTCCACCTCAAAGAGCATGCACAGAGAAGTCAAAATTAAACATGATTTAATAACTTGTGAATGTAAGTACATACTGATGGCCTAAGACACGAAACGAGCGGTGTGCGAAAACGAACAGTATTTATATCGTTTTTACCTCGTGTTAACAGCCATGTTGAACTGATCTGAATCAGATGTTGCTGACGCGCGAGAGATCACTTCTGGCGTAACGTTGGACACGGTTCAGTTCGGTTCAGTTGGACATCTGATTCAGATCAATTTGACATGGCTGTTAACAAGAGGTAAAAACTATATAAATACTGTTTGTTTTCTCACACAAAACGCTCGATTTCAGTGTCTTAGGCCATCAATGTGTACTTACATTTACAAGTCATTAAATCATGTTTAATTTGGACTTCTCTGTGCATGCTCTTTGACATGGACCCCCATAAATGCATTATATGACTGACAGACAACAACGTATTTCAACCGAAAAATATAAAAATTGAAACTACTGTGGAAACAAAGACACCTACATCTTGGATGCCCTTGAGGTAAGCTAAAACATATCAAAAATTAATTTCAAAGTGAACTATCCCTTTTTAATATTGTCTATAAAATGGGTATGTTTAGGTGTGGGAGTAGGGTAAAGGGATATTACATTTATAATCTATAAAATATTCCACTATGTTTTAGGGCTGGGAAAAAAATCAATTTTTTTGATTTTTTTTTCTCCCCTCTTCAGTATAGAGTAACTTACATTTTGCATTCACCAAATCTTCCTTCAGGGTTTCCACAGTTCGGATTAAACAGTCAATACTATTAAAACTCTCTCAAAGATGATTCAATGTTCCTATTATTATACTTGATCTGTAGATAAACGTCTATGGTTTCGCATAAAACAACTTTGTCTTGCTGGAATATTGCTGTAACTAAATCATGACGTTACTTTCTACCGGGTGTCTGTTTAGAGCAAAACACTAGTCAGAGCACTATATTGTTCTTCACGCGCACAGTAATTGAAATTTAAAACTATTAAAAGTAAAGGTTCAATGAACGATTGCATAGCTAGATACTGTATATTATAGACGAATCAGTATTTGATTTCCTTTGTGCTTTGAACTGTTCAGTGCGGACTGCGGACTCGACCTATGGACTCGACGCGCTGGGCTGTGCGCTGTGACTCCATGTGGCTTCAAGCGCATCATTCAGCGCTCTGAATGCGGCATAAGCGCTTTGTGCCGCGGCCCGCGATGTATTGGAGCCTTTCATATCATAACACTTTTGCGCAATGAAAGATTATTAATAGCCTTTTCTTGTTCTGTCCTATCTATCATATGTTACTGTCTCATTAAACAGCTGTGCTATACATTTAAAACATGTCTCAATTGTATAGTAGACCAGACTATATAATAATTGATTCTTTTGATTTATGTTATCTTGTTTTTCATGAATGTACAATACAAAGAGCAATGTGTAAAGTTTGACCAGATTTAGCGTTACACTTGTCTCGTATTTGTTCCCCACTAAATGTTTTTTTTCCCTAAATGTTCAGATTTTATTCATTATTGTGCACTTGTGAGTTTTCTAGACTAAATTGTACTGCTGAATTATCCATTAATCTAGTTTATAATAGCATTTTTGTCAGATTATGATCATATTTTTTGGGATTTGTTGTTTTTCTTTATAATGAAGTTGTATTAATTAGATTGTGTTTAGCACACAAAAGAGTTATAATCAGTTCAACAGAGAGAGTTCTAGAAATTCTACTTGATAAAAAAAAAAAAAAAAAAAATAGAATCGTAAATCGTAAATTGAGTTTTTATAAAAATCGCAGATTTTTTTAAGGAAAAAATCGCCCAGCCCTACTATGTTTTCATATTGCAGTTCCATAAATACTAAAATTAAGCTGTTTCCGTTTTGTGCAGTTGTCTGGGAATTTTTGCAGTTTAAAAAAATAAAATAAAAAAAGGTTAAATGCAAGTCTATTTTTCACTTTTTCTGTCAAGTAAACAGTAGTTAATGTCTTGAATCTAGTAGGTAAAATGTCTTGAATCTAGAACCATGTCACTTTTGTTGAGCTTACAATAAGGTAAATACACCTGAGATGATGACAGTATGGTAAATTATGGCTTATTATGGCAAAAGAGCACTGCCTAATATGAGTCAGGAATGCTAACTTCAAGGCATTTTGTCTCAAAATGCCAGTTTCCAATCTTATTTCAGAGTTGGTGGTGACTTATATCTGCTAATTTCAAGATCACTCATATCTTTTAAGGCTTAAATATAATGTCTTATTTCAGAAATCTTTACCAAGAGAATTTTCACTTGTTCCATTGGCAGATTTTTTTGCTTATTACAAGTAAAAATATCTTGTATTAATTTTTTTTTGCTTATTTTTGGAGGGTCCTTTTTCCAGTGCATAGGACTTAGACCTGAGTGCAAAAATGGAGGCTCTAGACCCTTCCAGAGCTGAGATATTGAGATATTTATAATGGCTCAATATCTCAGTATGTCATAAATATTCTAATAAATATCTCAATATTTCAACTCGGAAGGGTCTAGAGCCTCCATTTTGCACTCAGGTCTAGTCCCATGACCCTCAATCAGAATCCAGAGTTTCAAGAAGACTGGAGAAACTTTTTTTTTGCACAAAAAAAAAACATTTGTGCCAAAAAAGTTTCTCCAATCTTCTTGAAACTCTGGATTCTGATAGAGGGCCATGGGACTTAGACCTGAGTGCAAAAATGGAGGCTCTAGACCCTTCCAGAGCTGAGATATTGAGATATTTATAATGGCTCAATATCTCAGTATGTCATTATAAATATCTCAATATCTCAGCTCTGGAAGGGTCTAGAGCCTCCATTTTTGCACTCAGGTCTAAGTCCCATGGCCCTCAATCAGAATCCAGAGTTTCAAGAAGATTGGAGAAACTTTTTTTCACAAAAAAAAAAAAAAAAAAAAAACGACAGTGGTACCCCTTATGTTTTTTTTGTGTGCGAAAAAAAAGTTTCTCCAATCTTCTTGAAACTCTGGATTCTGATAGAGGGCAATGGGACTTAGACATGAGTGCAAAAATGGAGGCTCTAGACCCTTCCAGAGCTGAGATATTGAGATATTTATGAGATATTTATGACATACTGAGATATTGAGCCATTATAAATATCTCAATATCTCAGCTCTGGAAGGGTCTAGAGCCTCCATTTTTGCACTCAGGTCTAAGTCCCATGGTCCTCTATCAGAATCCAGAGTTTCAAGAAGATTGGAGAAACTTTTTTCTGCACAAAAAAAAAACGTACAGTGGTACCCCTTATGTTTTTTTTTGTGCGAAAAAAGTTTCTTGAAACTCTGGATTCTGATAGAGGACCATGGGACTTAGACCTGAGTGCAAACATGGAGGCTCTAGACCCTTCCAGAGCTGAGATATTGAGATATTTATGAGATATTTGTGACATACTGAGATATTGAGCCATTATAAATATCTCAATATCTCAGCTCTGGAAGGGTCTAGAGCCTTCATTTTTGCACTCAGGTCTAAGTCCCATGGCCCTCTATCAGAATCCAGAGTTTCAAGAAGATTGGAGAAACTTTTTGTTTTCGCACAAAAAAAAAACGACAGTGGTACCCCTTATGTTTTTTTTTTCTTGTGCGAAAAAAAAAGTTTCTTGAAACTCTGGATTCTGATAGAGGGCCATGGGACTTAGACCTGAGTGCAAAAATGGAGGCTCTAGACCCTTCCAGAGCTGAGATATTTATGAGATATTTATGAGATATTTGTGACATACTGAGAAATTGAGCCATTATAAATATCTCAATATCTCAGCTCTGGAAGGGTCTAGAGCCTTCATTTTTGCACTCAGGTCTAAGTCCCATGGCCCTCTATCAGAATCCAGAGTTTCAAGAAGATTGGAGAAACTTTTTTTTCGCACAAAAAAAATACGACAGTGGTACCCCTTATGTTTTTTTTTTTTGTGCGAAAAAAAAAATTTCTTGAAACTCTAGATTCTGATAGAGGGCCATGGGACTTAGACCTGAGTGCAAAAATGGAGGCTCTAGACCCTTCCAGAGCTGAGATATTGAGATATTTATGAGATATTTGTGACATACTGAGATATTGAGCCATTATAAATATCTCAATATCTCAGCTCTGGAAGGGTCTAGAGCCTTCATTTTTGCACTCAGGTCTAAGTCCCATGGTCCTCTATCAGAATCCAGAGTTTCAAGAAGATTGGAGAAACTTTTTTTTTCGCACAAAAAAAAAAACGACAGTGGTACCCCTTATGTTTTTTTTTCTTGTGCGAAAAAAAAAAGTTTCTTGAAACTCTGGATTCTGATAGAGGGCCATGGGACTTAGACCTGAGTACAAAAATGGAGGCTCTAGACCCTTCCAGAGCTGAGATATTGAGATATTTATGAGATATTTGTGACATACTGAGATATTGAGCCATTATAAATATCTCAATATCTCAGCTCTGGAAGGGTCTAGAGCCTTCATTTTTGCACTCAGGTCTAAGTCCCATGGCCCTCTATCAGAATCCAGAGTTTCAAGACAATTGGAGAAACTTTTTTTTTCGCACAAAAAAAAACGACAGTGGTACCCCTTATGTTTTTTTTTTGTGCGAAAAAAAAGTTTCTTGAAACTCTGGATTCTGATAGAGGGCCATGGGACTTAGACCTGAGTGCAAAAATGGAGGCTCTAGACCCTTCCAGAGCTGAGATATTTATGAGATATTTATGAGATATTTGTGACATACTGAGATATTGAGCCATTATAAATATCTCAATATCTCAGCTCTGGAAGGGTCTAGAGCCTTCATTTTTGCACTCAGGTCTAAGTCCCATGGCCCTCTATCAGAATCCAGAGTTTCAAGAAGATTGGAGAAACTTTTTGTTTTGGCACAAAAAAAAAAAAACGACAGTGGTACCCTTATGTTTTTTTTTCTTGTGCGAAAAAAAAAATTTCTTGAAACTCTGGATTCGATAGAGGGCCATGGGACTTAGACCTGAGTACAAAAATGGAGGCTCTAGACCCTTCCAGAGCTGAGATATTGAGATATTTATGAGATATTCTGATAGAGGGCCATGGGACTTAGACCTGAGTGCAAAAATGGAGGCTCTAGACCCTTCCAGAGCTGAGATATTTATGAGATATTTATGAGATATTTGTGACATACTGAGATATTGAGCCATTATAAATATCTCAATATCTCAGCTCTGGAAGGGTCTAGAGCCTCCATTTTTGCACTCAGGTCTAAGTCCCATGGCCCTCTATCAGAATCCAGAGTTTCAAGAAGATCGGAGAAACTTTTTGTTTTCGCACAAAAAAAAAACGACAGTGGTACCCTTATGTTTTTTTTTTGTGCGAAAAAAAAAAATTTCTTGAAACTCTGGATTCTGATAGAGGGCCATGGGACTTAGACCTGAGTGCAAAAATGGAGGCTCTAGACCCTTCCAGAGCTGAGATATTGAGATATTTATGAGATATTTGCTGACATACTGAGATATTGTAGCCATTATAAATATCTCAATATTCTCAGCTCTGGAAGGGTCTAGAGCCTCCATTTTTGCACTCAGATCTAAGTCCCATGGCCCTCTATCAGAATCCAGAATTTCAAGAAAATCAAAATTTTGACCCGAAAAAAAAACGTACAGTGGTACCCCTGTACGTTTTTTTTTCGGGTCAAAATTTTGATTTTCTTGAAACTCTGGATTCTGATAGAGGGCCATGGGACTTAGATCTGAGTGCAAAAATGGAGGCTCTAGACCCTTCCAGAGCTGAGATATTTAGATATTTATAATGGCATACAGAGCTGAGATATTGAGATATTTACAATGGCATAAATGCTACGTGAAATCTCAATATCTCAGCTCTGGAAGGGTCTAGAGCCTCCATTTTTGCACTCAGATCTAAGTCCCATGGCCCTCTATCAGAATCCAGAGTTTCAAGAAAATCAAAATTTTGACCCGAAAAAAAAACGTAAGGGGTACCACTGTCGTTTTTTTTTCGGGTCAAAATTTTGATTTTCTTGAAACTCTGGATTCCTAATAGAGGGCCATGTGACTTAGATCTGAGTGCAAAAATGGAGGCTCTAGACCCTTCCAGAGCTGAGATATTGAGATTTCACGTAGCATTTATGCCATTGTAAATATGATACTCGTGAATATCTCAATACTCAGCTCTGGAAGGGTCTAGAGCCTCCATTTTGCACTCAGATCTAAGTCACATGGCCCTCTATCAGAATCCAGAGTTTCAAGAAAATCAAAATTTCTACCCGAAAAAAAAAACGTACAGGGGTACCACTGTACGTTTTTTTTTTCGGGTCAAAATTTTGATTTTCTTGAAACTCTGGATTCCGATAGAGGGCCATGGGACTTAGATCTGAGTGCAAAAATGGAGGCTCTAGACCCTTCCAGAGCTGAGATATTTAGATATTTATAATGGCATACAGAGCTGAGATATTGAGATATTTACAATGGCATAAATGCTACTGTGAATATCTCAATATCTCAGCTCTGGAAGGGTCTAGAGCCTCCATTTTTGCACTCAGATCTAAGTCACATGGCCCTCTATCAGAATCCAGAGTTTCAAGAAAATCAAAAATTTTGACCTCGAAAAAAAAAACGACAGTGGTACCACTGTACGTTTTTTTTTTGGGTCAAAATTTTGATTTTCTTGAAACTCTGGATTCCTGATAGAGGGCCATGGGACTTAGATCTGAGTGCAAAAATGGAGGCTCTAGACCCTTCCAGAGCTGAGATATTTAGATATTCATAATGGCATACAGAGCTGAAGATATTGAAGATATTTACAATGGCATAAATGCTACGTGAAATCTCAATATCTCAGCTCTGGAAGGGTCTAGAGCCTCCATTTTTGCACTCAGATCTAAGTCACATGGCCCTCTATCAGAATCCAGAGTTTCAAGAAAATCAAAATTTTGACCCGAAAAAAAAACGTAAGGGGTACCACTGTCGTTTTTTTTTCGGGTCAAAATTTTGATTTTCTTGAAACTCTGGATTCTGATAGAGGGCCATGTGACTTAGATCTGAGTGCAAAAATGGAGGCCTCTACACCTTCCAGAGCTGAGATATTGAGATTTCACGTAGCATTTATGCCATTGTAAATATCTCAATATCTCAGCTCTGTATGCCATTATAAATATCTAAATATCTCAGCTCTGGAAGGGTCTAGAGCCTCCATTTTTGCACTCAGATCTAAGTCCCATGGCCCTCTATCAGAATCCAGAGTTTCAAGAAAATCAAAATTTTGACCCTAAAAAAAAAACGACAGTGGTACCTCTTACGTTTTTTTTTCGGGTCAAAATTTTGATTTTCTTGAAAGCTCTGGATTCTGATAGAGGGCCATGGGACTTAGATCTGAGTGCAAAAATGGAGGCTCTAGACCTTCCAGAGCTGAGATATTGAGATTTCACGTAGCATTTATGCCATTGTAAATATCTCAATATCTCAGCTCTGTATGCCATTATAAATATCTAAATATCTCAGCTCTGGAAGGGTCTAGAGCCTCCATTTTTGCACTCAGATCTAAGTCACATGGCCCTCTATCAGAATCCAGAGTTTCAAGAAAATCAAAATTTTGACCCGAAAAAAAAACGTAAGGGGTACCACTGTCGTTTTTTTTTCGGGTCAAAATTTTGATTTTCTTGAAACTCTGGATTCTGATAGAGGGCCATGTGGACTTAGATCTGAGTGCAAAAATGGAGGCTCTAGACCCTTCCAGAGCTGAGATATTGAGATATTCATCGTAGCATATTATGCCATTGTAAATATCTCAATATCTCAGCTCTGTATGCCATTATAAATATCTAAATATCTCAGCTCTGGAAGGGTCTAGAGCCTCCATTTTTGCACTCAGATTAAGTCCCATGGCCCTCTATCAGAATCCAGAGTTTCAAGAAATCAAAATTTTGACCCGAAAAAAAAAACGACAGTGGTACCCCTGTACGTTTTTTTTTCGGGTCAAAATTTTGATTTTCTTGAAACTCTGGATTCTGATAGAGGGCCATGGGACTTAGATCTGAGTGCAAAAATGGAGGCTCTAGACCCTTCCAGAGCTGAGATATTGAGATTTCACGTAGCATTTATGCCATTGTAAATATCTCAATATCTCAGCTCTGTATGCCATTATAAATATCTAAATATCTCAGCTCTGGAAGGGTCTAGAGCCTCCATTTTTGCACTCAGATCTAAGTCACATGGCCCTCTATCAGAATCCAGAGTTTCAAGAAAATCAAAATTTTGACCCGAAAAAAAACGTAAGGGGTACCACTGTCGTTTTTTTTTCGGGTCAAAATTTTGATTTTCTTGAAACTCTGGATTCTGATAGAGGGCCATGTGACTTAGATCTGAGTGCAAAAATGGAGGCTCTAGACCTTTCAGAGCTGAGATATTGAGATTTCACGTAGCATTTATGCCATTGTAAATATCTCAATATCTCAGCTCTGTATGCCATTATAAATATCTAAATATCTCAGCTCTGGAAGGGTCTAGAGCCTCCATTTTTGCACTCAGATCTAAGTCCCATGGCCCTCTATCAGAATCCAGAGTTTCAAGAAAATCAAAATTTTGACCCGAAAAAAAAACGTAAGGGGTACCACTGTCGTTTTTTTTCGGGTCAAAATTTTGATTTTCTTGAAACTCTGGATTCTGATAGAGGGCCATGGGACTTAGATCTGAGTGCAAAAATGGAGGCTCAGACCCTTCCAGAGCTGAGATATTTGAGATATTTATAATGGCATATAGCAGCTGAGAATATTGAGATATTTACAATGGCATAAATGCTACGTGAAATCTCAATATCTCAGCTCTGGAAGGGTCTAGAGCCTCCATTTTTGCACTCAGATCTAAGTCACATGGCCCTCTATCAGAATCCAGAGTTTCAAGAAAATCAAAATTTTTGACCCGAAAAAAAAACGTAAGGGGTACCACTGTCGTTTTTTTTTTCGGGTCAAAATTTTGATTTTCTTGAAACTCTGGATTCTGATAGAGGGCCATGGGACTTAGATCTGAGTGCAAAAATGGAGGCTCTAGACCCTTCCAGAGCTGAGATATTTAGATATTCATAATGGCATTCATGCCAGCTGTAGATATCTCAATATCTACAATGGCTATAAATGCTATTGTGAAATATCTAATATCTCAGCTCTGGAAGGGTCTAGAGCCTCCATTTTTGCACTCTAGATCTAAGTCCCATGGCCCTCTATCAGAATCCAGAGTTTCAAGAAATCAAAATTTCTGACCTCAAAAAAATCAGGTAAGGGTTACCACTGACGTTTTTCGGGTCAAAATTTCTATTTTCTTGAAACTCTGGATTCTGATAGAGGGCCATGTGACTTAGATCTGAGTGCAAAATGGAGGCTCTAAACCCTTCCAGAGCTGAGATATTGAGAATTTCATCGTAGCATTCATGCCAGCTGAGAATATCTTAGATATTTAGCTCTGTATTGCTATGTATAAATATCTAAATATCTCAGCTCTGGAAGGGTCTAGAGCCTTCATTTTGCACTCAGATCTAAGTCCCATGGCCCTCTATCAGAATCCAGAGTTTCAGAAATCAAAATTTTGACCGAAAAAATGTAAGGGGTACCACTGCTCGTCTTTTCGGGTCAAACTTTGATTTTCTCTGAAACTCTGGATTCTGATAGAGGCCATGTGACTTAGATCTGAGTGCAAAAATGGAGGCTCTAGACCCTTCCAGAGCTGAGATATTGAGATTTCACGTAGCATTTATGCCATTGTAGATATCTCAGTATCTCAGCTCTGTATGCCAGTTAATAAATATCTAAATATCTCAGCTCTGGAAGGGTCTAGAGCCTCCATTTTTGCACTCAATCTAAGTCCCATGGCCTCTGATCAGAATCCAGAGTTTCAAGAAGTCTCAAAATCCTCACCTGAACGTAAGCATAGCCACTGGCCCTTCTCGGCTCAAGTTTCTGATTTTCTTGAAACTCTAAACAATAGAGGGCCATATATAGCTGTGCAAAGCTGAGAGTCCACTTTTTCAATCGGATCGAAGTCCTATGGCCTCTATCAGAATCCAGAGCTTTCAAGAAAATCAAAATTTTGCACCGCAAAAAAAACGACAGTGGTACCTTACGTTTTTGTTTAGTCAAAAATTTTGATTTCTCTAGACCCTTCCAGAGCTGAGATATTTAGATATTTATAATGGCATACAGAGCTGAGATATTGAGATATTTACAATGGCATAAATGCTACGTGAAATCTCAATATCTCAGCTCTGGAAGGGTCTAGAGCCTCCATTTTTGCACTCAGATCTAAGTCACATGGCCCTCTATCAGAATCCAGAGTTTCAAAGAAAATCAAAATTTTGACCTCGAAAAAAAAACGTCAAGGGGTACCACTGTCGTTTTTTTTCGGGTCAAAATTTTGATTTTCTTGAAACTCTGGATTCTGATAGAGGGCCATGGGACTTAGATCTGAGTGCAAAAATGGAGGCTCTAGACCCTTCCAGAGCTGAGATATTTAGATATTTATAATGGCATACAGAGCTGAGATATTGAGATATTTACAATGGCATAAATGCTACGTGAAATCTCAATATCTCAGCTCTGGAAAGGGTCTAGAGCCTCCATTTTTGCACTCAGATCTAAAGTCACATGGCCCTCTATCAGAATCCAGAGTTTCAAGAAAATCAAAATTTCTGACCCAAAAAAAAACTAAGGGGTACCACTGTCGTTTTTTTTCGGGTCAAAATTTTGATTTTCTTGAAACTCTGGATTCTGATAGAGGGCCATGGGACTTAGATCTGAGTGCAAAAATGGAGGCTCTAGACCCTTCCAGAGCTGAGATATTTAGATATTTATAATGGCATACAGAGCTGAGATATTGAGATATTTACAATGGCATAAATGCTACGTGAAATCTCAATATCTCAGCTCTGGAAGGGTCTAGAGCCTCCATTTTTGCACTCAGATCTAAGTCCCATGGCCCTCTATCAGAATCCAGAGTTTCAAGAAAATCAAAATTTCTACCCCGAAAAAAACGTAAGGGGTACCACTGTCGTTTTTTTTTCGGGTCAAAATTTTGATTTTCTCTGAAACTCTGGATTCTGATAGAGGGCCATGGGACTTAGATCTGAGTGCAAAAATGGAGGCTCTAGACCCTTCCAGAGCTGAGATATTTAGATATTTATAATGGCATACAGAGCTGAGATATTGAGATATTTACAATGGCATAAATGCTACGTGAGATCTCAATATCTCAGCTCTGGAAGGGTCTAGAGCCTCCATTTCTGCACTCAGATCTAAGTCCCATGGCCCTCTATCAGAATCCAGAGTTTCAAGAAAATCAAAATTTTGACCCGAAAAAAAAACGTAAGGGGTACCACTGTCGTTTTTTTTTTCGGGTCAAAATTTTGATTTTCTTGAAACTCTGGATTCTGATAGAGGGCCATGGGACTTAGATCTGAGTGCAAAAATGGAGGCTCTAGACCCTTCCAGAGCTGAGATATTTAGATATTTATAATGGCATACAGAGCTGAGATATTGAGATATTTACAATGGCATAAATGCTACGTGAAATCTCAATATCTCAGCTCTGGGAAGGGTCTAGAGCCTCCATTTTTGCACTCAGATCTAAGTCCCATGGCCCTCTATCAGAATCCAGAGTTTCAAGAAAATCAAAATTTCTGACCCAAAAAAAAACGTAAGGGGTACCACTGTCGTTTTTTTTTGGGTCAAAATTTTGATTTTCTTGAAACTCTGGATTCTGATAGAGGGCCATGGGACTTAGATCTGAGTGCAAAAATGGAGGCTCTAGACCCTTCCAGAGCTGAGATATTGAGATTTCATCGTAGCATTTATGCCATTGTAAATATCTCAATATCTTAGCTCTGTATGCCATTATAAATATCTAAATATCTCAGCTCTGGAAGGGTCTAGAGCCTCCATTTTTGCACTCAGATCTAAGTCACATGGCCCTCTATCAGAATCCAGAGTTTCAAGAAAATCAAAATTTCTGACCCGAAAAAAAAAACGACAGTGGTACCACTGTACGTTTTTTTTCGGGTCAAAATTTTGATTTTCTTGAAACTCTGGATTCTGATAGAGGGCCATGTGACTTAGATCTGAGTGCAAAAATGGAGGCTCTAGACCCTTCCAGAGCTGAGATATTGAGATTTCACGTAGCATTTATGCCATTGTAAATATCTCAATATCTCAGCTTGTATGCCATTATAAATATCTACAATATCTCAGCTCTGGAAGGGTCTAGAGCCTCCATTTTTGCACTCAGATCTAAGTCCCATGGCCCTCTATCAGAATCCAGAGTTTCAAGAAAATCAAAATTTTGAACCTCGAAAAAAAAAACGTAAGGGGTACCACTGTCGTTTTTTTTTTCGGGTCAAAATTTTGATTTTCTTGAAACTCTGGATTCTGATAGAGGGCCATGGGACTTAGATCTGAGTGCAAAAATGGAGGCTCTAGACCCTTCCAGAGCTGAGATATTTAGATATTTATGATGGCATATATAGCTGAGATATTGAGATATTTACAATGGCATAAATGCTACGTGAAATCTCAATATCTCAGCTCTGGAAGGGTCTAGAGCCTCCATTTTTGCACTCAGATCTAAGTCCACATGGCCCTCTATCAGAATCCAGAGTTTCAAGAAAATCAAAATTTTGACCCGAAAAAAAAACACAGTGGTACCCCTTACGTTTTTTTTCGGGTCAAAATTTTGATTTTCTTGAAACTCTGGATTCTGATAGAGGGCCATGTGACTTAGATCTGAGTGCAAAAATGGAGGCTCTAGACCCTTCCAGAGCTGAGATATTGAGATTTCACGTAGCATTTATGCCATTGTAAATATCTCAATATCTCAGCTCTGTAATGCTCATTATAAATATCTCAATATCTCAGCTCTGGAAGGGTCTAGAGCCTCCATTTTTGCACTCAGATCTAAGTCCCATGGCCCTCTATCAGAATCCAGAGTTTCAAGAAAATCAAAATTTTGACCCGAAAAAAAAAACGTAAGGGGTACCACTGTCGTTTTTTTTTTCGGGTCAAAATTTTGATTTTCTTGAAACTCTGGATTCTGATAGAGGGCCATGGGACTTAGATCTGAGTGCAAAATGGAGGCTCAGACCTTCCAGAGCTGAGATATTGAGATTTTATGTAGCATTTATGCCATTGTAAATATCTCAATATCTCAGCTCTGTATGCCATTATAATGATCTAAATATCTCAGCTCTGGAAGGGTCTAGAGCCTCCATTTTTGCACTCAGATCTAAGTCCCATGGCCCTCTATCAGAATCCAGAGTTTCAAGAAAATTAAAATTTTGACCCGAAAAAAAAACGAAAGGGTACCACTGTCGTGTTTTTTTTTCGGGTCAAAATTTTGATTTTCTTGAAACTCTGGATTCTGATAGAGGGCCATGTGACTTAGATCTGAGTGCAAAAATGGAGGCTCTAGACCCTTCCAGAGCTGAGATATTGAGATATTCACGATGGCATATATGCCATTGTAGATATTCGAGATATTTACAATGGCTATGTATGCCATTGTAAATATCTCAATATCTCAGCTCTGGAAGGGTCTAGAGCCTCCATTTTTGCACTCAGATCTAAGTCCCATGGCCCTCTATCAGAATCCAGAGTTTCAAGAAAATCAAAATTCTTGACCCGAAAAACACTAAGGGGTACCACTGTCGTTTTTTTTTTTTCGGGTCAAAATTTTGATTTTCTTGAAACTCTGGATTCTGATAGAGGGCCATGGGACTTAGATCTGAGTGCAAAAATGGAGGCTCTAGACCTTCCAGAGCTGAGATATTGAGATTTCACGTAGCATTTATGCCATTGTAAATATCTCAATATCTCAGCTCTGTATGCCATTATAAATATCTAAATATCTCAGCTCTGGAAAGGGTCTAGAGCCTCCATTTTTGCACTCAGATCTAAGTCACATGGCCCTCTATCAGAATCCAGAGTTTCAAGAAAATCAAAATTTTGACCTCGAAAAAAAAAACGTAAGGGGTACCACTGTCGTTTTTTTTTTGGGTCAAAATTTTGATTTTCTTGAAACTCTGGATTCTGATAGAGGGCCATGTGACTTAGATCTGAGTGCAAAAATGGAGGCTCTAGACCCTTCCAGAGCTGAGATATTGAGATTTCACGTAGCATTTATGCCATTGTAAAATATCTCAATATTCTCAGCTCTGTATGCCATTATAAATATCTAAAATATCTCAGCTCTGGAAGGGTCTAGAGCCTCCATTTTTGCACTCAGATCTAAGTCCCATGGCCCTCTATCAGAATCCAGAGTTTCAAGAAAATCAAAATTTTGACCCGAAAAAAAACGTAAGGGGTACCACTGTCGTTTTTTTTTCGGGTCAAAATTTTGATTTTCTTGAAACTCTGGATTCTGATAGAGGGCCATGTGACTCAGATCTGAGTGCAAAACTGGAAGGCTTGAGACCCTTCCAGAGCCTGAGATATTCTGAGACTCTCACGTAGCATTCAACTGTGCCATCTGAACATCTCAGTAATCTCAGCTCTGAATGCTCAATTATAAAAATATCGTAAATATTCTCAAGCTCTGGAAGGGTCTAGAAGCCTCCATTTTCCGCACTCAGATCTAAGTTCCTCACGGCCCTCTATCAGCAATCCAGAGTTTCAAGAAATTCAAAATCTCTGACCCGAAACGGCAGTGGATACCCCTGTCCGCTTTTTTTTTTCGGGTCTAAAAATTTCTGATTTTCTTGAAACTCTGGATTTCGACTAGAGGGGCCATGTGACTCAGCTACTGAGTGCAAAATGGGAGGCTCAGAGCCCTTCCAGAGCTGCAGATATCGAGACTTCAAGTCCCATCGGCCCTCTGGACTCAGTAATCACAGGTACCCTTACGCTTCGGGTCAAATCAGTTTTGTTCCTCAAACTCTGCACTAGAGGGCCCTCGCGACTAGATCTGGGTGCAAAAATGCGATGGCTCGAGACCCTCCCAGAGCTGAGAATATTTAGATATTGATAATGGCATACAGAGCTGAGATATTGAGATATTAACAATGGCATAAATGCTCTTACGCTGAGGTTTCTTAATATCTCAGCTCTGGGAGGGTCTGAGTAGCCTCCATTTTTGCACTCAATACTCAAGTCCACATGGCCCTCTGATCAGAATCCAGAGTTTCAAGAAAACCCAACTTCCCACCCCGAAAAAAAAAAAACGCAAGGGGTACTCACTGTCGCTTTTTTTTAACCGGGTTACTCTGATTCCTTTGAAGTTGGATTTTCAGCATAGAAGGCCATGTGACTTAGATCTGAGTGCAAAAATGGAGGCTCTAGACCCTTCCAGAGCTGAGATATTGAGATTTCACGTAGCATTTATGCCATTGTAAATATCTCAATATTCTCAGCTCTGTATGCCATTATAAATATCTAAATATTCTCAGCTCTGGAAAGGGTCTAGAGCCTCCATTTTTGCACTCAGATCTAAGTCCCATGGCCCTCTATCAGAATCCAGAGTTTCAAGAAAATCAAAATTTTGACCCGAAAAAAAAACGACAGTGGTACCACTGTACGTTTTTTTTTCGGGTCAAAATTTTGATTTTCTGAAACTCTGGATTCTGATAGAGGGCCATGTGACTTAGATCTGAGTGCAAAAATGGAGGCTCTAGACCCTTCCAGAGCTGAGATATTTAGATATTTATAATGGCATACAGAGCTGAGATATTGAGATATTTACAATGGCATAAATGCTACGTGAAATCTCAATATCTCAGCTCTGGAAGGGTCTAGAGCCTCCATTTTTGCACTCAGATCTAAGTCACATGGCCCTCTATCAGAATCCAGAGTTTCAAGAAAATCAAAATTTTGACCTCGAAAAAAAAACGAAGTGGTACCACTGTACGTTTTTTTTCGGGTCAAAATTTTGATTTTCTTGAAACTCTGGATTCTGATAGAGGGCCATGGGACTTAGATCTGAGTGCAAAAATGGAGGCTCTAGACCCTTCCAGAGCTGAGATATTTAGATATTTATAATGGCATATAGCTGAGATATTGAGATATTTACAATGGCATAAATGCTACGTGAAATCTCAATATCTCAGCTCTGGAAGGGTCTAGAGCCTCCATTTTTGCACTCAGATCTAAGTCACATGGCCCTCTATCAGAATCCAGAGTTTCAAGAAAATCAAAATTTTGACCTCGAAAAAAAACGAAGGGGTACCACTGTACGTTTTTTTTTTGGGCTCAAAATTTTGATTTTCTTGAAACTCTGGATTCTGATAGAGGGCCATGGGACTTAGATCTGAGTGCAAAAATGGAGGCTCTAGACCCTTCCAGAGCTGAGATATTTAGATATTTATAATGGCATACAGAGCTGAGATATCTGAGATATTTACAATGGCATAAATGCTACGTGAGATCTCAATATCTCAGCTCTGGAAGGGTCTAGAGCCTCCATTTTTGCACTCAGATCTAAGTCACATGGCCCTCTATCAGAATCCAGAGTTTCAAGAAAATCAAAACTTTGACCCGAAAAAAGTCAACAGTGGTACCCCTTACGTTTTTTTTTGGGTCAAAATTTTGATTTTCTTGAAACTCTGGATTCCGATAGAGGGCCATGGGACTTAGATCTGAGTGCAAAATGGAGGCTCTAGACCCTTCCAGAGCTGAGATATTTAGATATTTATAATGGCATACAGAGCTGAGATATTGAGATATTTACAATGGCATAAATGCTACGTGAAATCTCAAGATCTCAGCTCTGGAAGGGTCTAGAGCCTCCATTTTTGCACTCAGATCTAAGTCCCATGGCCCTCTATCAGAATCCAGAGTTTCAATAAAATTCAAATTTTAACCCTGAAAAAAAACGACAGCTGTACCCCTTACGTTTTTTTTTTGGGTCAAAATTTTGATTTTCTTGAAACTCTGGATTCCTGATAGAGGGCCATGGGACTTAGATCTGAGTGCAAAAATGGAGGCTCTAGACCCTTCCAGAGCTGAGATATTGAAGATATCTATAATGGCATACAGAGCTCGAGATATTGAGATATTTACAATGGCATAAATGCTACGTGAAATCTCAATACTCAGCTCTGGAAGGGTCTAGAGCCTCCATTTTTGCA